>CM058047.1:29074106-29317380 GCA_030169165.1 Centaurea solstitialis
ACCCAATCTTGAACTTACATTTGTTGTTTCTGCTGGTATAATTTTCTCTCATCTTTCTCTCTTTTTCATCTTGATCAATTGTATTGTATCTGCTTCTTACATTTTAATAAGATAAATCTTGTTCTCTTTAACTAAATATGAAGTGATTTTGAGACCATCATTCTATTACTTTTGATAAATCTTGTTCCCAAATTTCAACTCATGTGTTGGATTAGGTCTGGAAGAAATATCCTAAGTTCCTAAAAAAGTATTCATTACAAAGTTGTTTTCATGATCTACCTTTGGAGTCTGGTTGTAACTTCTTATGTAAACACTAAAAACTTGAAGTAAAGATACATGATACATCATATTTTCTATATCCTTGTGCATTTAACATATTTCTGAAAAGGATTTTCTTCATCAAGTCCAACTGATTTTATTTGCAGATGAGTTCTAAAAGAGGAGGCGGTCAGTCTAGCAGAGGTGATGGCAGCAACAAGGGTAAGAACATAGCTGGTGGTTCTGGCTTTGATGCTGATCACTTGAATCAGGGAGTCCAAGATCTGAACCTGGATTCCAGCCAAGATGGTAGTTGGGAGGTTATCTCCAAAAAGAACAAAAACAGAACTGGAAACAGTTCTGCTTCCAAACAATACATTTCCCAGAAAACCGGTGGACGTGGAAACGGACAATTAAGGCCCCCAAGAAATGCATGTGGATCCCAAACGGGTGGCAGAGGTGGTGGTGCTGCTAACCAACCGATGAATAGATACTATGAGAACAACAACTACAATGCTGCTTGTTCGAATGCAATTCCTCCACCTCTGCAGAGTGGATGGAATTGGAACTCGAGGCCAGGAAACCCGAGGCATGATGCAGGGCATAGGGAGACCGCACCAACTCCTCATCCAGTGGAGGAAGTTGAACAGGAAGACGATGATCACAGTTACTGAGGATCTTGATGGGTCTGATGACGAGCTTCTGAGTGAAGAGTATGATTCCGATGACATCCCCCAAAGCCACGAGGCAAGAAAGAAGAACAAGTGGTACGCTGATTTCTTTGAAAAGTTGGATGCTCTGACGGTGGAGCAGATCAATGAATCCTCACGGCAGTGGCACTGCCCCGCGTGTAGGAATGGGCCGGGTTCTATAGACTGGTATGATAGTCTGCAGTATCTCGTTACACATGCCAAAACGAAAGGGTCCAGAAGGGTAAAGATGCATCGAGATTTTGCTGAGATTTTGGAGGAAGAGTTGCGCAGGAGGGGGGCTACGGTTGTACCGGCTGGTGAAGCATTTGGGCAGTGGAAAGGACTGAATGAAGTTGTTGAAGATAGGGAAATACTCTGGCCACCAATGGTTGTTATCATGAACAGACAACTTGAACAGGATGAAGAGGGAAAGGTAGATTGGATAGCTTGTTAATGAATGTGTGTTTCAACTTTCATGTCATAAACCAGTTTGCTGACGTTAAACTCTTGTTTCAGTGGAGTGGCATGGGAAATAAGGAGCTTCTTGATTGTTTCGGGTCTTATAAAGCAGCAAAAGCCCGTCATTCCTATGGGCCTAAAGGGCACAGGGGGATGAGTTTGCTGATATTCGAGGCCTCGGTTGTAGGATATTCAGCGGCCGAGCGACTTACCAAGCATTTTGAAAATCAAGGCACTGACAGAGATGCGTGGGAACATCGCCCTAATCTGTTCTACCCTGGTGGTAAGCGCCAGCTGTATGGGTATATGGCAACAAAAAGAGATATGGATGTATTTAATCAACATTCTCCTGGTATGAATCATTCTTTCCTTTTCTGTGAAGTTCTTTATGTTCTCTAAGTTTTTGAAATTCTGGTGGATTTGCTCTATGTTTGCTTAGGAAAATCTAAGTTGAAGTTTGAGCTGGTTTCGTATCAAGAGAAGGTTATCAACCAGCTTAAGCAAATGCATGAGGACAACCAACAGTTGCACTATTATAAGACCAAAAGTGACAAAGAAAAAAAGCATTCAAAAGCGCTTGAAGAATCCGTTGGGTTGTTATCTCAGAGGCTGCGGAAAACTGAAGAAGAGAACCGCATTATCAGGGATCGAACGCAACGGTACCATGAGCAGAATAAGGAAGAGGTAATTTCTTAAGTATTGCTAATAAATTATTAAGCTACATGTATTGACACAAACAGGTTTTTTCTGTAAGCAAACTTTGGAACATAAATATCAAACCAATGATCACCTGTGCTTGTCTAATTTTCCTTTTTCATTGTGTGTTTTCTGTTAGATGGACTCCCAAGAACAGTTCTTCAAAGAACAGCTGAAGAGAATCCAAGAAGATAGGACTGCAAAGGAAGGGGATTTTGATAAATTGCAGGAGGAGGAATGCAGGAGGGTTGATCAATCTTATTCTGAGGTGGATCCTCAGAAGAGGTATTAAATATTAAGCCAATGCCGTTAATCTTTTTCTATCTATGTCATTATTAACCATGCTTTCTGACTTTCTGTAAGTGGAGTATGAACATGGGTTAGTCTGAAATGTTTTGCTAAATGTCAAAGGTAAAAACTTGAAGTTTTGATGAATATCGAAAAATTGCAGCAAGTGATTTATTGTTAGGGGTGAAATATGTGATTTTACGGACCCTTACTTTTGGTTTTATTATATAAAAACAAACAAACAGGGAGGAGAAGCGTGAAGAAATGAAAGAATTCGAGGAAGCAAGGGAGAAGTTGATGAAATTACATGAAGAGAAGGTGGCGGAAATGAAGAACAGGCACTGGAGGGAAGAGATCGAGTTGGAGAAGGAGTTTAATGCAGAATTGAGTCAGTTAATGGACAGATACACCCCCAAGTGATAAGTGCAAAGCTGATTGATATATCTCAAAATTATCTGACTACTTACTGAAAGACCAAAGGGTATTTTTCTATATGCTCTCTTTACTTTTAAAATCTTCTTAATGTGGTTTCTGTCAATGTGGTATGAGATTTGGTACTCATGGTTATGCTTAACAATTGGAGTTTAGACTTTACATACATCAATGTACTTTGATGTTGTTTTGTTTCTTCTGTTAATCTCAAAATTATGGCATCATACATTCATACATACCATGCTTTATGTATAGCCATATCTCTGTTGATGAGTCTGAATCCTCATGATTGTATTAGTTGACTTTTTTAAAGGGCTGTTTGTTTAAAAAAATACCTCTTAAGTCTGAAAATTAAGAGGTTTGTAGAATTTAGACTATACGTTTTCTTTTTAAGAAAAGGTCTGAAATCCTTTAACCGTCCTCTGAAATTTTAAGAGCTGCGTCATCCACCTCTTATTTTTTAGATGTAAAATCATACTTTAGATTTTAGACTTAAAAAAAACAAATGACACCTAAGAGTATTTAGTTTATAAGAACGATCTGTTTGCTGACCTTCTTTCTTCAACTACACACCACTTGTTTAGAAGTAGAGCGTTCTCCCGTTTTGTCCCATTTTACCTATAGAATGAAATTAAATCCTTTGACAAATTCCTTTGACAGATTTCATCACTATAGAAAACATTTTATGAACCAAACTCCCCCTATAAGATTCATATTGAAAAAAAGAAAGGGTGCCAAGATAGAAGTCATATAGAGAAATCTTAGATGGGAGTTTACTAGCTTTACCTGCTACAAAAAAAATGAGGAGAAATGGGTTTATAAGACAAAAGGCTTATTGAGAATGGAGAAATTGACAAGTATAAAACCCTATTGGTATGATACTCAAGAACATGGGGTGGACAATGATCCAGTTTTTGCACCATAGCTTGGTTAGCTGAATTTGAATAGTGATTCTTTTGCACTTCTAAAGGACTGGATATCTACAAGTTAGATATAAAGTCAATACTTTTTAGTGGTGAACTAAGTGAATATATATATATATATATATGTATACAATAATTGCCTGCTATGAACATAAGAGAATAATAAGAAGGTATAAAAATTAGAAAATGTCCTACAAAGTACTTAGACAAGAGTCCTATTTTGTAAAGGAAGAATTTGAAACTATGAGCTTAGCATGTTCATCGGGGACCGAGAAGAGTATGTACGATTTTGATTGTCTTTCTATATATAGATGATTTTATATATACTAGAAGTGATAAAAATTATGTTTGTGGAATTTAAGAAATCCATATGCTTGAGTTTGATATTGGAAAATTGAGACACTTCCTTAGCATTTAAATGATGGAAATATAAGAAGGCATCTTTATTAGTTAGAGAAAATAGAGAGCTTTGATATTGGAATGATTTAACATGGACACATGTTGCATGTGTTGTTAAGTATACAACCTATACATTTATAAACCTAATTAAATCAATAAAAATGGTAATTCGGATATCGTTCTTTTCAAAAACTCAAAGGAAAATGATATTGCCACGGCTTCCAATTACTTATTCCACAGCAATATTTGTAAAATTACCCTTCTACCCTTTTTCTTTCAAGGCTGAAATGACTACTCCAGAGAGAGAAAACGTCAAATTCTGTCATCCACAACGAAGAGGAGAGAGAAAATCCTCATCCTACTTATCTTCTTTTTTACCCAATTAACTCTATTTTTCTTTCTCTAATTTCATTCCTTTTGAAACGACAAAGAAATTTCTTTTTTGTTGCTGGCTGTAAATCATTATCCATGCCATCAACGACGACTATTTTCAGAGCAGATGACTCAATGACGACCGTTACCGGCGAAGACAGCGGCGGTGGCGAGTCCGGCGGTGGACAGTGGTGGTGGCGATTCCGACGGAAGACGGCGGCGGTGGCGTTTCGGCGGGCGACAGCGGCGGTGGCGATTCCGGCAAAAGACAGGGGGCGGTGGCGATTCCGGCGAAAGAAAGGGGCGGTGGCGATTCCGACGGACGACAGGGGCGGTGTCGATTCCGGCGACGACAGCGGCGGTGGTGATTCCGGCGACAACGACGGCAGTGGCGATTCCGGCAATAATAATGGTGATTATTCAGTTTCGTGACGGAAGCAAGCGACAATAGGGTGGGACTATGGAGTATGGACTTTCTAGGATGGAAGGAGGATGATATTTCTCTGTTTAGAATTAATCATTTAGTTTAGCTTGTGGAAATAATAGGGGTAAAAAAGTAATTTGTAAAAAATGCCGTGGAATAAATGATTCTAGCAGTGGCAATATCAGCTCCCAAAGTCAAAAGCCAAAGGCTGTGTTTGGCAAAAAGCTAGCTGATAAGCTAGTCCATCCAAACATGTACCAGAAGCTAGCTTATAAGCTAGCTTTTTGAAACGCTACTTTGAGTAGCTTATGAGGAGCTTATTGTAGCTTTTTCCAATTATACCCTTATTAAAATTAATTATTAAATTCAATAATACCCTTTTTGGTCATTTTACATACTCATAAGCTAGTTTTTGCCAAAGATAATTTGTTCAACAGCTAGCTTATCAGCTACTAGCAAGCTTATCAATCAACAGCTAGCTTATCAGCTATCCGCTAGCTTATATCTCCACGACCCATGTCCCTCACACGGGCATAGAGATGGGCAAAAATCCCGGCCCGGCCCGAGCCCGAAAAAAAGCCCGGCCCCGGCCCGATGAAAAGCCCGGCCCGGCCCGGCCCGACCAAGGCCCGGGCCTAGTTTTAGGAAATTTGAAAGCCCGGCCCGGTTTCAATGGCAATTTCGTAATTATATAGTTTAGTTTTATATAATAAATTACTATAATTATAATAAATGTATTTTATAGTATATTTGTTTTATATAGTTTAGTTTTATATAATAAATTACTATAATTACTTGTTTTATATAATAAATGTATTTTTTGATTTGTTTTATATAGTTTAGACTTTAGAATTATAAAATAAAGCTAGTTTATATTGTATATCATCATTATTATTGAAATTATAAAATAATTTAGTGTTTTTTAAGTTGGAAAAAGCCCGGTCAAACAAAGGCCCAAAAAAGCCCGGTCTTTTCAAAGCCCGGCCCGGCCCGGCCCGAGCCCAGTCAAAGCCCGGTCAAACAAAAGCCCGAAAAGCCCGGTCTTTTCAAAGTCCGGTCAAAGCCCGGCCCAGCCCGATTTTTGCCCACCTCTACACGGGCATCATCTTCTACCTCACCCATCATTTTCAATCTCCACCCCTATATTTAGCAATTTCTCCATGATCATGTCATCCCTGAGTTATGTATATTGGGGAAAATCTTGGGGAAAATCAGCATCAAATGCTAAATCTTGGGGAAAATCAACATCAAATGCCAATAGATGGGAAAGCGAATGAAGTTTGCCAAAGTTGCAAGGTATGCTATCTATTTAGGGCTATTTCACATCATGTTACAAAATCAAATATGTATATCAGTCAAAATGAGGTTAAAAGAGTTTAATCTAGGTCAAAATGAGTTTAATCTAAATTCAAGGCAAAAACTTTAGACTGGCCCTACTGAACAGCGGGCACAAATTTCTATCCAAAACGTTTATGGGTTCTTGAATTTGGCGGAGACTATTTTGAATTTTAGAAACCTTTGTGGGGATTCTTTGAATTTTTAATTGGTATAGAATAAACTTCCATTTCAATTCAATATGAAGGTTGTCGATAATGTTAACTCAATTATTGGACCAACCTTGATTGGCAAGGTATGTCCTGTCCTTTGTTCTTCAGTTACCATCGTCGTTTACTTGCGGAATCCCACATAACAAACCAAAAATCCTATACTCTTGTCATCTTTAAGGAGAACACACACACACACACACACATATCTTATGTATCCTAACAAACAATTCTATATATCTAAATTGCCCAAGAAATTGCATTTCATGTTTATTGATTGGTTGTGGACAACGATCTTGCATCAAAGAGCGTGGAGATTGTATCTTTTGGTGAAGCTTTCAAGCCATACCAATCTCACTTCGTGCCCAAACTTAACGCCGAGGTAAGTTCTGATACATATTTTGTACTTTGATACTATATATATATGTATATATTATTTTTTTTTTTGCAGTTTCGTCATCTTGTTAAAGCCTGAAAGCATTCTCGGGATCTTATAAATTGGAAATTGGATGAGGTCATTGACCTTGACAATGACGAGTCAAATCCAAATGGCAATGAGGAATTGATTGACACTGCCGACTCGGCAGTAACTCAACGTGCTAAACTACCGCGGTCATTGTTTGTTTTCGCGGGTCGGTTCCCGTCTTGGTGTCGCGTATGACGATGAGCCTCATGTTTTAGTTAGTCATCATGTCTAGTTTAGTTTAGTTTCTTTGTTTCACCGCCATTGGTTATTACAACTTATAGGTTTCAATATTTCTCATCATGTGTAGTTTTGTTGGTTCAATGTAGGTATTTTACAATTCTTCTATTTTTTCCAACTGGCCATTGGCCAAATTTCCCATGGAGTGCGTTTGGTTTAAGTATTTCCCATTTGCTTAACATTTCATGGTTGGATTTATTAGATTAGGCCATCCACTATGGCACACCTGAAGAGCCTTCGGCTTCATCGGGTAGAACGGCAACACCGCCGTGCCCGAAATGGGTTCGACGGATTCGGCTTCCCCAAATCGAGAGCAACGCACCCACTCACCCCAACACCCCCTCCCCCAACGGCTATAAAAAACGACAATTTTTTTTAACCATTATATATACTAATACATATTTAATTTTTACCTTAGATGTCTCTTCATCTCTTCTTTATCTCTAATTTTTTAAATCACATCATCGTAATCTAGTTAATGGAATAAAAAGAACCCACCAAATCTAAACGTACCCGATCGAGGGTTATGAACGTTTCGACGTCCCACCCGCACATGCCGAGTCCCACGGGATCCTACTACCCTCAGATACTGACTCCCACAGGCTCCTACCAACCCTTAAACCTTTTTGCTCCCCCACAACTCTTGTTAACAAACATTCTCACGCAACCCCAAATCACACACTCCCAATATGTGCCTCCTATGCAACCATCACAAATGCATGAATTGCGATAGAGAGAGAGAAAGAGAAGAATCTTTGTCACCCGACACACCGTCGATTCTGTATCCGAAACGCAACTGTCACCGCCACCGCCACCGCAACAACTGTGCCCATCAAATAACGGGAAATTTCCCACGAGATCTAAACCTAAACCGTGGAAACCTACCGAGGAGGTCGAGTTGGCAAAGGCATGGGCCGAGACCACGGGGATTCCATGATAACTTCAGGTATATTTTAGTATTAATTGTATCTTTTATATTATGACACACTTTATTAATGTTATTTTTTTAAATATTTATGTAGATAAAATTTGGGACACGGTAGGAGAGTCTTTTGAAGAACGCACCGGACACGCACCCAATTACAGCATAGTTCATCAAATTACTAGTAAAATTAAATCTTTAAACCCAAGCGTTGCAAAATTTACCAGCATTTACAACAACAAAAAAACACATGGCAAAGCGGCGAGAGTGACACGGGTGTGTTAGCAAGGGCTCGCTTCCGTTACCAAGAAGAAAATAATGGCAAGACATTTGCTCACGAACATGCTTGGGAAGTCCTTAGGGAAAGTGAGAAATTTAACCGAATACCTCTCGTGTCATCCACCCCCCGTCCCCGTTCATCAAAACGATCAAAAACTTCTGAATCCTAAACCCCCACCACGACGTCTTTCGATGCACACGGTCCTTTCAATCTCGAGGATGAGGATAGGGCCAAAGACGATGACGACCGTCCACGACCCATCGGTAGAAACAAGGCGAAACATGCAGCGCCGACCTCCATGGGAGGCGGGTCGAACGAGAGCGTCACCGCGTTGTTGGCCGAATTAAACACGCTATATCCGAAAAGTGATGCATTGATTAAGGTTTGTCAAAACGATCTCGGGATTCGTGAAAGATATTCGTTGACGCGTCAACGGGATGAGGCAACTCGTGAAAGGGATATGACAATTCGTGAAGTCGATGTGGAGGCAAAAAAGGCGGCTGAGATACGAAAAGACTACCGGTTTTACATATCATCGCATAAAGATCTTACAGGAGGTGCGTTGGCTACAACTTTGTGGATGAAGTAGGCGATACGACAAAAATACGGATGACAAAAAAAAATCATTTTTATTTTACATATTTGGCCTAGATCCATAATTACAGACATATATATTTATAGAAGTATTAACATTAGTGTAAAATGAGAAGAGAAATGGGCTAGTAGACCAATTTGGTTGAGCACAAGTTGAGTCAATTTCCCTCCCTTTTCAAATATGTTGAACAAAAAGTCATTATATTGTTTGATGGAAAAGAAAAAAAGAACTCACTTTCAAAATTTGTTCCACTCTATGTTTAAGCTTTTCATCACTTCTTCTTTATGAGCTGCCCGAATTATAGAGAGCAAGTGAGAAGAGAGATCGTCGGCATTTTGTTGTTGGACATTGCACCTAGGTATACTAGATTGGCAGTCGACCGTATAAAGCACACAACTCACAAGCTTCATTGGACAAATCGTCACACAATACGTGTCCTTCTCCTGTCTCAAAACAAAATTTGCATTTTTCTCTACAAAACCTACCCTTACCCTTGAAAGTTGTACCTTCAGTTCTTTATGCTCGATGAAGACGAAAATTATGAAGAACTCAAATACATTCACCAATCGTGCAAAATATATGGAAAGGAGCGCTTAAAAACTCACTCGACATTGGAAATGGCGAACAAATAAGAGTAAAAAATCACTATTTATCAAAATGAGTAAAAAAGAAAGCTCATAGCGATCCTTGCAGAGCCCGACTTTAAAACTCCATGGTTAACCATGAGGCCACTTGAATAAACATGATTTTATAGTTTGTTTTGAAACTTGAAACTATAATCGGTTAAAAAAAGATTATGTTGACGATGACTTTTGTAAGTTAAAAAGAAGAGTTAATTACATATTTGGTCCTTGTGGTTTGGTGATTTTAACACTCTAGGTCCATTTTAGAAATAATTATGGATTTGGTACCTGTGGTTTACGTTTTATAACGCTTTGGGTCCATAACTTCTAACTTCGTTAAATATTTCTGTTAAATGAATTAACTACAAGGGTATTTTAGTCTTTTAGCAAAAAAAAATTGTTTTTTTCATTTATCATTTTTTTCTTTTGATTTGGTTTTTTAATTATTTATATATTGTTTATTTATAATATTTGTATATATATATATAATGTATAGCATGTAATCATGTATGTGCGTATTGTAAACTGTATAACCTCATCGCTTCAACCTTCCACCGGCATCTTCCACCGGCATCTCCATCGGCATCTCCCACCGGCCACCCAAACCCTCCTCCACTGCCTCCCACCTCCATCGCCGGCCACCGCCTCCCACCTCCATCGCCGGCCACCACAACCCACCTCCACCGCCTCCCACCTCCGTCATCGGACAGCAAAACCCACCAGCCACCACAACCTACCTCCATCGCTTCCCACCTTCATCACCGGCCACCTACCTCTTATGACCAGCAACGCCTCCCACCTCCAGATCTGAGACCACCGCCGCCCACCTTCAGATCTCAGAACACTATCTCCACCTTCACCAGACCTCTGTCTTTTTCGTCACCATCGCCACCTCCATGATTGTCTTCACCACCATCACCCACCTCCACCTGCAATCATCTTCGTGTTTACCGGATTAGGGTTTTATCTAGATTAGGGGATTAGGGTTCATCGGGATTAGGTAGTCTTATAGAGTTGGGGACGAAGGTGAGAAGAAGAAGATATAGCTGGGGACGAACGTGAAAATCGTCCATGTGTTTGTTGGAGATGTGACGAAGAAAACCCCCAAACTCATCTAAAAATTCAAACTCATCAATTTAGGTTAAGATAAAACAATAGACTATTGATTAAAATGATGTCGTCATATATGGAATTTTCTTTATTACTGTAATTAAAAATGGTGGGTGATGGATGGTGGTTGTAACGTTTAGTGGTCGGAGGCAATGGGGTGGCCGGTGTGAGGAGGTTTACTGTCGGGATGATGATCGGAGGTGGTTGTGGACTTGTGGTCAGAGTTGCAAAAGAAAACAAATGAAAAATGATAAAACAAACAAAAATTACTAAAAGACTAAAATACCCTTGTGGTTAATTCATTTAACAGAAATATTTAACGGAGTTAGAAGTTATGGACCCAAAGCGTTATAAAATGTAAACCACAAGTACCAAATCCATAATTATTTCTAAAATGGACCTAGAGTGTTAAAATCACCAAACCACAAGGACCAAATATGTAATTAACTCTAAAAAGAATTTAGAGTAAATTACATTTTTGGTCCATGTGGTTGTAGTCAATTATTAGGTTTCGTCCCTCGGTTGAAATATTTACACAAACAATCACCAAGTTTGCCAATTCGTTTCACTATTGATCCTTCAGACTAACTTTTGTTAAAAGGCCCGTTAATTCATAAGGTATTTTGGTCTTTCCTGTATTTTTGTTTTTCATTAAAAAAACAAATAAGTATATTATTATTGTAACTAGAGTAAATTACCTTTGGTTAAATTTTAGATTTGGTCTCTCAAAGTCTCAAACAAACTATTTACAATAATGGTCCTTAAATTTTCATTTTTATAACACCTATGATTCTTTTATTTAACAATGTTATTAACAAATATTATGTAACACTAACTAATCTTTGAACAAACTATAAAGACCAAAAAATGTAAGCATAATTGATGATTTGATTCACGTCTTCTTCTAAAAATTATTACCTTTTATTTTATAACGAGGTTTTATTGCCCCGCGTTGCGGAAGAGAGCGGATGATTATAAAAATATCGTTATATAAATCAACAAAAAATAATTGAAATATAACATATATCAATAGGACAATTATGGTCCAAACAACAATTAATTATTAAATTAGAAAAGAAAATTCCGTATCCCGTGAAAATATATAAAATTGAAATCGGGTTAATGTAGTTTTTGTTGTGGTCAATACTCTATCTCTAATTAACTATACCAATTAAAATCAAGATGATTGTTTTTGAATTTCTAGAATGCTACACCCCAAAAAATCACTTTTTTGTTAAATATGCGATGATCACTAATAAAGGAAACATAAGATCATATTGATCAAACACATATAAAAAATAAAAGAAGATTCGTTTAGAAGATAACAATAACAATGTAATTAGAAGTGTCATAAAAATTGTATTTCATCTTTTGTTACACGTTGTATATCTTTTAAATTTAAAGAGGTTTAAGCTTAAGATTGTTTCTTAAAGATTTTTTATTCTTTAATGATGATGAAAAACGTATAATTAATGTATTCAGGTTAATGTAGTTTTTGTTGTGGTCAGTACCTCTCTGGTTAAGTTCTTATTGTTACGAAACATATTTGTGTTACATCATTTGACCTACATAAGATAATTTTTATTATTGTATGGTGGTTATATATACCATACTTGATATCATTATTTTCTTTCCAGTTTGTTTTAAAAAAATTTAAAATAAGTATTTTTTATTTTAAGAAGTAAATTATTATGAGTAATTTATAAATATATATTTAATTATTTATTTACATTTTATTAAATTAAATCACTTTTAATTAGTAGGTTTAGGTAAAAATGTAGAACAAAAATAAAAAATATTTTACTTAAAATAAAAACAACAAAAAAGTAAGTTTGTTGAACCACTCATCATGGCCATGAGACTATTCCATTATTGTTAAAAAATATCTTCTTTACCAAACATTGTAGATGAAAAAGAGCATGGGATATGACTATCCTTACCATCCATTTTTACCAAACATTGTAGCTCAGGAATAGACTATCCTTACTGTCCTTTTTACCAAACATTGTAGGTCAGAAAGGGCTACCACTATCCTTATCATTCCATTGTTGGCTAAAAAAATCTTGTTTTTACCAAACATTGTAGCTTAGAAAGAGTAGGTGTTGTTAATTTGTATTGATAAAGTTGTTCACATAGTAACAGATAAATTGTTGATCGATGGTTTTACTGAATAAATAGATGAACATTTTACTCGAAAGTTGTATTTCCGGATTGTTTGAAAAACAAATGATTTTTAATGATAATGTGGGGACAATAATTGATGTTAGACTACAAAAATCGTTGATAAAAGGTTTATTCATATATAATCAATTTATTCTTTAAGCATAACAAAACTTTGTGTTTGCTTAAGACCATCTCCAACTTTAGCATCAAATTTATCACCAAAAACAACAAATTTGGTGTGTCCATCAAAAAAAAAAAAAAAAAAACTGAACTTTAACCAAACTCTAAAAAAATAACATCAAATTTGTAAACTTCATATTAAAATAACATATTTCATTACTATTAACTATTTTTAATAATAACAATTATAATTTATAAATACTAATACTAACAAATAATTAAATATATATCTATATATTATAGATAATAAATTGATATATATATATATATATATTAATTATTAATATTGAAATCTATTTGAAAAAGAAAAAAAGGAGTGTAATGGTGGGCCCTTTCATATTTGCCTTTTGGATTTCACGGCAAATTTGCCGGTCAAAGCTCTGGAAATTTTCCGGCCGTTAATATTTTTTTGAGTATGCCGGTGCATTGGAGAATGAAAAATGACAAAATACATTATTTCTCAAGTTGGCCTTTGGAAAAAAGAAAAAAAATCCCTAAATATAATTGAAGAAAAAAGTAAAGAGGTTTTGAAATACAACTCTTTCCAAAGAGATGATGATGAATCTGGAGGTGCTAAAAAGACAGAATCATCTAAAGAAAAACCCATCAATATCAAAAAAGAACCCATCTTCATTTAGAAAACTCAACAATCTTGAAAGATGAAAACAAAAAATCCTCAACAAATACATACCAAAAGTCTTGATTTTTGGTGAGCAGCAAGGTGTTTCAACCCTCAAACTCAAGAAATAATAAATGAGTTTGAGATAAAACTAAGCAAGAACAAAAAGATGTTGATTATTTTCTTGAAGATCTGACCTTGGTACATCAAGAATTCATAGCTAGATTACGAAAAAGTGGATGAGAGAGAGATATTGGGATTAAAGGGGTGTAGTGAGAATGGTGAAGAGAAGATCTTTAGTTGGTGGTGGTGGTGACCGAAGAGAAAGGAGAGCGGCGGTGGTGTGGGAAGAGAAAGAAGAGTGGTGGTGGTGGTGGTGAAGTTTCAAGGAGAGTGATGGTAAGGGAAGAAAGAGGAAAAGCCATTAAGAAAATAAAATACTACAAAAGAGGAAGACTTTATTACTTTATATATTGTGTGAATGAAACGGTAGCTTAGGAACAGTTCTTAACATTTGGTAAATGTTAGGTTTTATAACAGGGGTTTGCTATATACACCTGATTATTGCTTGATGCACCCAAAAAGTCAACATTATTTTTGTTTTTTTTTTTGTTTTCTTGTTGTTTTTTGGTTTTTAGTTGTTTTTTCATTTTTAATTTATTAAACTTAAATTTAATTTTTTATTATGATTTTTTTGTCTATATGGTCTTTGGTCCTTTTAT
Organism: Centaurea solstitialis; assembly: GCA_030169165.1. Taxonomy (NCBI): domain Eukaryota; kingdom Viridiplantae; phylum Streptophyta; class Magnoliopsida; order Asterales; family Asteraceae; genus Centaurea; species Centaurea solstitialis. The sequence goes on from CM058047.1 coordinate 29,088,511, forward strand.
TCTTATAACATTACAAAACTAATTTTATGTTATTAATTTATTCTTATACTTTAATTATAATAGGTATTGTATTTTATTTATTTATATGTTATTAAGTTATTATAAAAAATATAAGTGTAAAAGCTAAAGAAACTTATAGAAATCGTTATTTTTTATATTTATCTCTAAATACTTGTAATTGAATTAGAAGACTTAGGATCATGTGAGACCAAACTGTTTTCGTGAGGCCGCGTGAGACCAATATCTAACGTACGAAACTTCACAAAAAAACACAGTGAATGTACATAAAACTCGAATACGCAGACCTAAAAATCACTTTCGATGCAAAAAATTATCCAAAACAAGGTAAAAACGAAACATTCACAGGTCAAATTCTGTGAACGTTACATATATATATAATGCAAACCTTACAAAGAAAACGGCTGTGAATGTTTCGTTTTTTTACCTCATTTTGGAATTATTTATTTCCAGAGACGGAACGCTTAAGGGGCCTATAGGGGCCAAGGCCCCTGCGTTTTTTCCAAGTGATTTGCATGGTTACATTTAAAGATAAAGATACTTCTAGTAAAACTATGTTTGGCCCCTCCCTTTTTAACTTAATTTTTACACACCAATCCAAGATGGCTAATAAGTTGACACCTCATAATATTAATGCCACGTGTTTAAACTTTGTAAGCACTTTCAAGTTTCAATTTAGCATACAAGAGTCCAGATGCCTAGATACAATTATAGCTAAAAGAGAATCAATTGTTTTGTTAACAAAAATACAAGCTAATTATTCTTTGGATTCCAATGTACTCTACATCTAATGTTATAATTCATTACATTATCAATATTAATCTTAGGGGGAGAAAATCATCGCAAGTCTTGTATTTTTTTTTTAATTTGAACAATTATATTAGAACATTTGGTTATGTTGAATAAACTAACTGATAAGCAAACTAATCGTTGATATAAACTAGACAGTAGCTAGTAGCTGATAAGTTAGTTGATCAACAAACCATATTTGAAAAAACTAGTTGATAAGTTTGAGAAAGAAAATATAATGATTAAAAAAGGCATTTTGAAAATTTAATGTGTCACAATATTCAATAATATAATTAAACAAATAATATGATTTTGGTGTTATGAAACAAACTTCGTAATACCAATATTCGACCCACTCTTATCCTAAAACTTCATTCAATTTTTCGAGCAAAACTGTTTATATGTTCATAAGTCATACTTAAAATACAAAATTATTGAGTTCGAACCGATACACAAGTTAATCAATGTTGAGTTCGATTCACAAATAAAACTTAAAAATTTAGGTATAATGTATTACTTAAATTTGTTAACAAGGATTGAGCTCGAGCATTGAAAAAATAATCGAGCTCAAGCTCTGCCATGAAATAGTTACTAGAGATCGAGCTGGAGTTCAGACATTGAAAAGATATGCGAGCTCGCTCCCTAATATTATTTTCATGAGTCGAGCATAATTTTTTTGTTTACTTGACTTGAATAATTTCGGCCCCCTAGGTTGGAACCCTTGTGTTCCGCCCCTGTTTATTTCGATAGTGTTTTTTTAGTATGTTTTAATGATGAATGCTCAATTTTTTTACTTTTACAAATGTTTTGATGTGAAGTTTCAAGTAAAATATGTTGGTCACACTGAGCTCACGAAAAATGCTTGGTCTCACAAGAACTAAACTCGAATTAGAAAAATAATTTCTTAAATAATTAGAGCTACATAAGATTAAAATTTAAATTTTATTTTTATACTTATTAGTTCTTATTATTTTAATTGTTTTTTTTTTCATAACTTGACTAACTATATCATAATACACACATACACACATATATATAGGTTAAGTTATAGTGAGACCAAACTATTTTCGTGAGACCGGTGAGACCAACATATTTTACATAAAACTTCGGATCAAAACATTTGTGAAGGTAAGAAAAATTGAACATTTATAATAAAAACATGCTAAAAAACACTATAAAAAAATTTCCAAAAAAAGGTAAAAAGACGAAACTTTCACAACATTTTCGCTGTGAAGGTTCACATTATTTATTTGTAACCTTCACAGCATTTGAACTATAAAAGTTTCGTTTTTTAGCTTGTTTTGGATATTTTTTTGCATCATGAGTGATTTTTAGGTCTACGTATTCAAGTTTCATTTATCTTCACGGTGATTTTTTGTGAAGTTTTCTACGCAAAGTATTGGTCTCACGAAAAAAACTTGATCTCACCTGATCCTAAGTTTATTTATATATATTATCCAAATGTTTGAAGTGCTATTTATTTTGATGGCAATTACGATTTTGAAGATATAATATATATATATATATATACATATATAATAGAATATTATTTTAAAATTATTAAAATATCTTAAATATTAATATATCTGATATAAAATAATAATTGTAGATACATAGGAGTGATAAAACAATAACTTAATATAATATTGAGTAAATTATGGATTTGGTCCTTAAGGTATGGCGAAAATTACGGATTTGGTCCTTAAAGTTCATTTATTACATAAACGATCCTCCAGGTATGCAAATCGTTATGGATTTGGTCCCTATGGCTAACATCCGTCAAGTTCCTCCGTTAAGTATAAGGGCAAATTAGACTTTTCAAAATTTTTTATTTTCTTTATAATTTTTAAAAAGATCAAGGACCAAAAGTGAAAATTGAAACCCAAGTCTTCAAAAACAAAACCCAGAAAAACTGAAACCCACTTTTAGGGTTCATCCTTCCCATTGGCATCCCCTCTTCTCCGGCGAGTCTCCTCCTTCCACCTGCCACCTCCGGTGAGTTCGCCGCCGCCTCCATTTGCCACCCACGATGGCATCTCCTCACATATTGTCTTCAAGCCCTCCATTTACAGTCGTCGGCCTCTCCAACTCCGGCCACCATCGCCGACAGCTTCTCTCTTAAGACCTACGATGGGAAGTCGAAGAGACGCTCGTGGTGGTGGTGGTGGTCGTCAGTTTCAGATGGTCCCGGCACAGCCACCACCACCTCCACGGCAACCACCATCTCCACACGTTATATCTCCTCCATCGCCGGTAACCACCTCCACCATCTTCCACACTGATTTCGTTCCATCATTAACTTCTCCTCTCTCATCGATCCAGATCTGTTCCATAGATTTGGTTTTAGATCTGTTCTTCTTGGCTGGAATTGGTTCCAAATGTGGGTTTTTTAGTGTTTTCCATTTTAATGTTAATATGGGTTTTAGATTCGAGATTTGAAATAGATTTGGATTTGAGATTGGTTTGGTATTTCTTAATTGTTCTTGGTGTTTTTGGGATGGATTTAGGATCTGATTGAAGATTTGATTTGATCTAAAATTAGGGTTTTCATTTTAATCTGATTAAATGTTTGATTTATGGTTTCCATTTTTATCTGATTGGATGTTTGATTTAGGGCTTCCATGTTAATTTGATTGAGGATTTGATTTATGTTGGAATTTGTTAAGTTTTTTTTGGATTGTTCTTGATTATTTAAGTGGAGAAGATGAAGTTTGAAGGAAGGAAAAGAAAAAAATCAATTAGAAAATGTTAAAATGGTAAAATAAATGAAAAAGACAAAAATACCCTTCTACTTAACAGAGGTATAAACGGTTGTTAGCCATAGGGACCAAATTCATAACGATTTGCATACCTGGAGGATCGTTTATGTAATAAATGAACTTTAAGGACCAAATACGTAATTTTCGCCATACCTTAAGGACCAAATCCATAATTTACTCTATAATATTTATACATATGCATATGTATAAAAAAAACAATAGTAAACTAATATATTTAATTAATTGAGATTTGATGGGTTGATACTCCAAATTCCAATGCATTTTGTAATTTAGACCCTTTGACTTCTAAGGTCATCGTTTATGGTGCAGGCCATACTTGTCATACATGTTGCCACATCAGCTGCCACATCAGCTTTCCCACTACCCTACCAACTCCATACCTTTCATCCACTATCATACCCCTCATACCCTTCCCTTTATTTTTTTAATTTTCATTTCATATCCTTCATTTTATTTTATTTTTAATTCAAACCCTTCATTTTTTTTTTTTTTAAATAAACATTAAGTAGACAATTAAAATTAAAATTAAAATTAAAATTAAAATTAAAATTAAAATTACATTAATTAAAATAACTAAAAATTACATTAACATAAAAACAAAAAAAAACATTTCATAATTAAAATTAAAATTAACATTTCATAAAAACTAAAAAAACTAAAATAACTAATAATATTTTTTTAAACCCCCACGTTTCGCGTAACCGTTCTTTTTCCTCCAAAGCGGCCTCCAACTCTAAACCCTCGAGGTGCCGGTGCGGTTTCATGTAGATCTTGTAATCGATACTTCGTTGTCGTTGGGAAATCGCATCGATTAGCCTATTATTCGTGGTCGTGAGGGAACCTAGTTCGGTCGCAACCATCGACACGGCTTCGGATGACGCGGTTGCCGTAGAGGAAGACGCCGCACGTCTTGCGGCATTTCGACCCATCGGTCGTGTGCGCTCCGGGTTTGAGGGGGAGTCGGTATCGAGGTTCCCGAAATTAGAGCGGGCATCGGATTCGTTGGGGGAATCGGTTGGGGTTTCGGTCGTTCTCGACCGTTTATTTTTCGGCGCGCATATGTTTCGTGGGTCCATCATGACGACCGGGTCGAACTTAGGAGAGCCTTTGACAACTCTCCAAGCGTGTTCGTACGGAAAGCTTTTGCCGGTCTCGCGATGGTATCGGTCCTTGGCTCGGTCAAGAAGCATAATGTCGTTTTCCCCGCTACCTCGCGAGTTCGACACGTTATTGTAAATGCATGCGAACTTCGAGACGCTAGATATGAGCATCCTCACCTTCGACGGAAGTGTTGGGAATCTAGGAATACAAGAACATGCACAGCGGATAACAAAACCCGATTCCCAATCGAGGATCCAATCCCAAACCGTACAGACACAATAAGGGTGTTTAGGTGAATTACCTTTGCGAATGTGAGAATATGTGGAACCCCATGATTAATCTCCAAAAGAGCCCTTAAGGAGAGAAGGGGGGTTTCCAACATATATAGTGAAGATTTGGTCCAAGTCTAGCCGATGTGGGACACTAACACGCCCCCTCCAACGAGGCTAGATGGAGGGCTGAGAAGGGCGGAGCGGCGAGGAGAGTGCCGGCTTAGGAGAGTGCCGACGTGTCAGTCCCTAGAGTGGTAGACCTTGGCTCTGATACCATGTGAGAATATGTGGAACCCCATGATTAATCTCCAAAAGAGCCCTTAAGGAGAGAAGGGGGGTTTCCAACATATATAGTGAAGATTTGGTCCAAGTCTAGCCGATGTGGGACACTAACAGCGAATAATAACTCCGAAACGCAAGCAGGGGGTACACCGCTACTGGCACCGGTTGAGAGGGTTGCTAGACCACTACCGAGGATCACCCGAAAACAAATGCGAGCCTTCCTCCTACTGGATTTGGCGCCGGTTTTGGGTAGGGAGAGAGAGAGAGGTTTTTCTGGGTTTTTGGAACTGAAAGAATGAATCAACTGATACCCTTAACCCTTTATTTATATGGACAAAACAAGCAGTGTTTGATTCCATATATAATTCTTGGTAATTATCTCTGAAATAACTTCCATAATTATCCTTTTAATTAATCTAACTGATTAATTAATTATAAATAATTAAACTAATTATTTATTTCTTTCTCTCTCTAAATAATTAATTAACCAATTAATTATTTCCCATAATCCAAACATTCTCATTTTGGTGTGCAGCAGTGTGACCTACTAGTGTCTTATAACATTGGACACGATAACCCCGTTACTGTCTCGCACATAATCCTAACAGACTCCCACTTGTGCTAGACATGTAACTGAACTGTTATCATTCGCCTAAGGAGGTCCCTAGCCAGACGCTTAGGTTAACCAGGTTATAAGATCTCTTATATCCAAAGATACAATTCACGCTTGAATTTGTACACAGGTTCATTCCTTTTGCACACGATATTTCTAAAGTGATTTAAGACATGGAGTGGAGGATTCATTTCTTAAAATCAAGTATTTCTTGACTCTGATTTCGATTGCCTGCAGTAACGGATATTACTAAATAACCCTTGTTATTCTATCCGAGCGTGGCCACGCGTTTTCTGCCAATCTTAATCGTCAAGGGGCCCGGAAATATCTCTCTTTTGAAAGAGGTGCAAATCCCTTCTTGACTACTTGCATTTGGATCCACGGCTTCCGCTGCATCTAGTCACGTCCCGTATGGCCACCCAGTTACGGTGCATCGTTAGTACGTGCTAAGAGTACAGTGGTCCTCGTGTTCCCAAACCAAGTATCTCAGGTCTAAGGACAACCTATCAAGTCAGTGCTTATGACTGAGGCTCCATGAAGCAGACTTGATTACTGGTCACTTCCAATACCCAAACACTCTGATGAGTATCTATAAATACTTGGTCACATCACTTGTGCTTTTATTCTCTACTTTGAATAAATCATCAAGTATTTATAATAGCGTTAAACTCCCTATTGAAATTCCCATTTCAATAAGTGGCTACGGAAATTTAGATTTCATACAAAACTTTGTAAAATCATGGATACGTTAAATATGCAAAAATAGTTAATTTAGAACAATCATGAAATTAAAACCTCCATTTATTTCCAACACACTGTGAAATAAAAACTTTACATGATTACATCGTTTCTAAATTAGACTACAGTAATAATTAAAAACTAAGTACTAGCTACTGGCTTCCAGGTACTGCATCCCAATGGAATTCGCATGTGTCTCATGCTTTGCCCTCGCTAGTGGCTTTGTCAGCGGATCTGCGACATTGTCTTCTGTTGGAATCTTGCATATTCTCACATCTCCTCTTCCAATGATCTCTCGGATGAGGTGATACTTTCTGAGCACGTGTCTCGACTTGTGATGCTCTCTAGGTTCCTTTGCTTGCGCCACGGCTCCTGAGTTATCACAGAATATATCTATCGGTCTCGAGATACTGGCAACCACTCTGAGATCCGATAGAAAATTCCTTAGCCAGACAGCTTCCTTTGCCGCATCACATGCTGCAATGTACTCTGCTTCTGTAGTTGAGTCTGCAATCGTGTCCTGCTTCGAGCTCTTCCATGAGATCGCACCTCCGTTTAGGGTAAAGACATACCCTGACTGTGACCTGAAGTCATCTCTGTCGGTCTGGAAACTAGCGTCAGAGTATCCTGTGACACTAATTTCATCCTCAGAACCTCCAAAGACCAAGAACATTTCTTTCGTTCTTCTCAGATATTTAAGAATGTTCTTGACAGCCACCCAATGGGGCTCACCCGGATTCTGTTGGTATCTGCTCGTAACACTTACTGAGTAAGCAACATCGGGCCTAGTACATAGCATGGCATACATAATCGATCCAATTGCAGAAGCATATGGGACCGATTTCATCTTGTCCTGATCTTCACTAGAAACAGGACACTGTGTTTTACTTAACACTATGCCATGCTGCATTGGAATGAATCCTTTCTTGGATTCATCCATCCTGAATCTCTTCAGAACTTTGTCAATGTATGTACTCTGACTAAGTCCGATAAGCCGCTTAGATCTGTTTCTGTAGATCTTTATACCTAGTATATAAGCGGCTTCTCCAAGGTCTTTCATTTGGAAACATTTACTTAACCATTCCTTAACACTCTGTAAAGTTGGTACATCGTTTCCTATGAGTAGTATGTCATCTACATACAAGACCAGGAAGGTTACTATGCTCCCACTGAACTTAGTGTAAACACATGGCTCGAACTCACTTTTAGCAAAGCCAAACTCTTTGATTCGCTCATCAAAGTGTAAGTTCCAGCTTCGAGATGCTTGCTTCAATCCATAAATAGATTTTAGCAGCTTACACACCTTATTAGGATTCTTAGGATCTTTAAACCCCTCTGGTTGTTCCATATAGACGTCTTCTGTTAACTTTCCATTTAGAAAGGCTGTCTTGACGTCCATTTGCCAAATCTCGTAATTAAAGTACGCTGAGATGGCCATAAGAGTCCTAATTGACTTCAACATTGCCACTGGTGAAAAGGTTTCATCATAGTCAATGCCATGAGTTTGCGTGAATCCTTTTGCAACCAGTCTGGCTTTGAAGGTGTGTACGTTCCCATCCATGTCGGTTTTCTTCTTGAAAACCCATTTGCGTCCAACAGCCTTACAGTGTTGTGGCAAATCAGTCAACTCCCAGACTTGGTTGTCGTACATGGATTGCATCTCGGCCTTCATGGCTTCCTGCCATTGTTCAGACTCACTGCCTGACACAGCTTCTCCATAGGATGTTGGTTCATTTAAGTCTTCGCTATCTTGAGAGACTAGGAACCCAAGATACCTATCTGGTTCTTGTCTTACCCTGCTGGATCTGCGAAGGTCCTGTGTTTGCACTTCCTCAACCGGCTCTGATTGAGGTTCAACATTGTTATGTTGAATTTCTGGCTCAACAACTGGTGTAGTGTTTTCTTCGTCTACTATCTGTAGATCTACATCCTTTCTGGTGTTCTCTAAACTGAGAAACTTTTCTTCCAGAAATTTTCCATTTCGAGCAACAAACACTTTGTTCTCTTCAGGATTGTAGAAATAATATCCCACGGTGGTCTTGGGATATCCAACGAAGAAACACTTGTCGGATTTGGGTTTGAGTTTTTCTGAGGTAGATCGTTTGACGTAAACCTCACAACCCCAAATTTTCAGAAAAGATATGTTGGGTTTCTTACCCTTCCATAACTCGTATGGAGTCTTTTCTACCGACTTTGTTGGCGCTCTGTTCAGTATGTGTGCTGCTGTTTCGAGCGCGTGTCCCCAGAATGATACTGGCAGCGAAGAATGACACATCATCGTTCGTACCATGTCAAGCAAAGTACGATTTCTCCTTTCTGATACACCGTTCATCTGAGGTGTATACGGAGGTGTAAGTTGGGATACAATCCCACACTCCATCAGATGATTGTCAAACTCATCACTGAGATATTCGCCACCACGATCTGACCGTAAGAACTTGATCCTCTTGTCAAGTAGGTTCTGTACTTCATTATGATATTCCTTGAATTTCTCAAAGGTTTCAGATTTATGTCTCATCAAGTAGACATAACCATACCTACTGAAGTCGTCAGTGAAGGTAATGAAGTACCGGTATCCTCCTCTTGCTACATGACTGAAAGGTCCACATACATCTGTGTGGATTATTTCAAGCAAGTCAGTAGCCCTTTCATTCTCACTGTTGAAAGGTTGCTTTGTCATTTTGCCAGATAGACAAGATTCGCAATTATCAAAAGGTTTATAGTCGAAATTGCCGAGAAAACCTCCTTTTAGGAGTAGTTCAACGCGTTTCTTGTTTATATGGCCCAAACGACAATGCCAGAGGTAAGTCTGATCCTCAATATCCTTGGATCGCTTACTTATATGATAGATTTCACTATTGTTGTCTTTAAGATTTACAGTGTATAGACCATCTACGGGTGTAGCTTTAAAATAGAAAATATTATCTTTAAAAACTGAAATCATTTTATAAGAATATTTATAATAAAAGCCTTGGTCTACCAACAAATCAAAAGACAATACATTCTTAATCATGTTTGGAATATAATAACAATTATCCAGTTCCAAAACTAGACCCGAGGGTAAACTAAGACTATAAGATCCCACGGCTTCAGCAATCAACGGAGTGCCTTCGCCAACTCGTAGGTTCGAACGGTCCTTCCTCAGAGTCTTTCTTCTAGTGAATCCCTGTAAATGATTACAAATGTGGTTACCACTGCCTGTATCAATTACCCATGATTCATAAGAAGTGATTAAGCAATCTATCATAAAGATACCTGGAGCATCGGGTAAACCGATATCCATCTGGTCGATGTTCATCGAGTGCTCGCAAATATCCTCGCTGCCGCATTCTGGGCAACTCAGATCTCCCAACTCATCAATTATATCAGTGTCCATGAGATTCGCAGGTTCGGGTACTGGCTCTAGACTGGCCAGGATATCTTCATGAACTTTATCCACGTCGTTCTTTGGTTCCTTCATGTAGGCACTAGCTGTGTCCTGAACTTCCTTTGTGAGGGAGAACCACATGAGATACACTAACTCCTCCTGAGTCATCTTGTACCCCAGACGTGATAAACACTTAAAAAGCCTTCTCATATCAATAAGATGGTTTTTAACTGACTGACCCTTCTGTAGCTTCAGGGAGAGAATCTCTTGCATGATCAAAAGCTTGCCCGTGTGCTTGTAGAAACCTAACTGGTTTTCTACATTCCTTACGACCTCGTGACAGAATTTCACTCTTAAGTCTCCCGTGAACTCGGGTGACATAGAGAAAACTAGAATGGACATTACATCCGACTCATCTGCCATGAATCTGAAATATTCAGCAAATTCCTCTTCTGGGGCATTGCTTTTGGGTCGTGACATGGGCTTATTGATCACATAAAGCTTACCCTGGGCACTCAAAACATTCTGTAAGTGCAACTTCCAAACTGGAAAGTTCTGGCCCGTAAGCTTCCACTTGCCCGTAATGAGGCGAAGTGATTCCTCAGGTGAATAAAACGGAATGCTAATTGGAGACATCTACATAAGAATATAAATTCCAATTTAGTTTATAATTATGTATAATTCTAATAAATTATTACCCTTAGAATAAATTTATTAGACTAGAATCCATATTTCACATGTGTCGGGAAGCATGTGATCATGTCAAACCGACTCATGTGATCTATGGTAGGTAACACTATACCAATCGTATTCCTATCTGAAAATACGACTTCTAGATCGTCGGGACATCGGATATTAATAATCCGTGCATATTTAGTCCCTCTAGTGCATTTTGGCCTGGTACCACCCAGTGAATAGATAATTACCAAAATAGATTGCACCACCCGGGACCTGGACAAACTCTGGCCGGTACCACCCGGAGATAATTCGCAGAGTTTTATCACCTTCCAGTTTCGGTTTGAACACGGGCGTTCATAGTGTGTGCACTTACAGCGCCCTATGTACCTTACACCGGAAGTGCCCCTAAAGTGGGTTGCACTTACTAATCTATGATTTTAACAAGGGTCTAAATTGCCAGTTTCCTTTTCCAAAAAACTTTGAAAAACTGGATCCAAACACTAACTGTATTTGTATCCTTTTAATTTTTAAACAATCCGTTCAAAAAGGGCAATTTTATATTTAATAACAATTACGTAATTTAAACAACCACGCAATTTAAATATAAACAGCACAGTCATAGCTTAAACCCTTAAACTAATGTTGTTTTGTGAGCCAACACAAAACAACGGTCTCAATCCCTAAGTGACAAAAGTCTTCAGCTTCTGGCACTCCCACTGGCTCCGAGATCCATGGTCGTCTTCCTTGTCTCCGTCTCGATGTAATTAAAATAATTATTACAAATGGGTTCAAATGGCACGCAGGCCTCCCAACTAGTCTTAATAAAATATTAAAATTACAAAAGGGGTTGTAAATGGCTCGCAGGCCTCCCAACTATTCTAAAACGGATAAATAGAATAAACACAACCACGGGTCTAAAAGGGTTCAGCTATGACTCATTAAAATACAACTGAATTTTAACCGGATAATTATAAAACCAAAAATTAATTTAAAACAAATAAATCAATTTAATCCTGAATCGTTTTAACCTAATCTGATTAAAACGATTCTTTTCTCGAAGTTTATCTGGAAACAAATCCCAACTGAGACTCGTTAACGATAAACAATCAAAACGGTCTACGACCTCGAAATTACCACCGATCCGCCAAGACGTGGTCGATGATCGGGGTTTTCTCAATCGGCGACGACGATGACACGAGCGCCACCGTCGCCGCCCGTACCACCATCGAACACCGGCCTGCCGTATCTCGACAGACCGGAATCGCAATCAAGTCCCGCCACCACCATGGTTCGGTGGTGCGGCGGTTGTACTCAGACGACGACGACGGCAGCGGCGGACGCTGCCACCACCACCGCCGCCTCCCGCGGTTGCATTCGAGAAACGGCCATCGCCGTCATCGAAATCGATCGGCGATGGCAACAAACGGTCACCACCGCCATCGATTCCGATCAACAGCAGCAGCAATCATCGCCGCCACCACCACAAACGGTGGTGTGGCGGTTGTTTCGATCCGGCAACGGCAGTGGCTCGAAACCACCACCGCCACCGTCGTTTTTCTTTGATTTCGGTTGCGATTACCATCCGGGACCGATCACCTCCGCCACCACAATCGGTGGTGCGGCAGATTCAATTTTTGTTGATGCCGTCGATTGCCACCACCACCACAAACGGTGGTGTGGTGGCTACAACCGAAAACCACCATCGCCACCGTCGACGACAGTGGCCATCGCCACCATCGCCGATCGGCGGCCTTTATCCACGTTCATCGTCATCATCTTCAATCGCCACCATCACCACATACGGTGGTGTGGTGCGTGAGACCGACCACAGCCGTGTCCACAACCTGTGGTGCGGCGTGGTGGTGCGACAAGAGGACAGCCGCCGGCTACCACCAACTGTGGTGTCGCCGGCGGTGGTGTATGGTGGTCTTTGGTGGTTTGGTCGGCTAACTGCCGCCATTCCACTTCAGTTCAGGTTTATACAAAAATCTAATTTTAACAATGAATGAACAATAAAATTAAATTTCTTTAAACCTATCAAACTGATAAACATGATCTGTAGGTTTTAGGAAGTGGCTCTGATACCACTGTTGGGAATCTAGGAATACAAGAACATGCACAGCGGATAACAAAACCCGATTCCCAATCGAGGATCCAATCCCAAACCGTACAGACACAATAAGGGTGTTTAGGTGAATTACCTTTGCGAATAATAACTCCGAAACGCAAGCAGGGGGTACACCGCTACTGGCACCGGTTGAGAGGGTTGCTAGACCACCACCGAGGATCACCCGAAAACAAATGCCAGCCTTCCTCCTACTGGATTTGGCACCGGTTTTGGGTAGGGAGAGAGAGAGAGGTTTTTCTGGGTTTTTGGAACTGAAAGAATGAATCAACTGATACCCTTAACCCTTTATTTATATGGACAAAACAAGCAGTGTTTGATTCCATATATAATTCTTGGTAATTATCTCTGAAATAACTTCCATAATTATCCTTTTAATTAATCTAACTGATTAATTAATTATAAATAATTAAACTAATTATTTATTTCTTTCTCTCTCTAAATAATTAATTAACCAATTAATTATTTCCCATAATCCAAACATTCTCATTTTGGTGTGCAGCAGTGTGACCTACTAGTGTCTTATAACATTGGACACGATAACCCCGTTACTGTCTCGCACATAATCCTAACAGGAAGGGCATCGCCGGACCGCACTTTTGGGTCGTAGTTCATGCGCTTGTCGAAAGAAGCCTTGATCGAAGTCCAATAGTTATCTACTACAAAAAAATAAAAAGTTAAACATCGTTAGTTACAAACTATATAAAATTAAAACGGTTTTTTATATACCTCTTTTTTGATAGTTACCTATGGCCGGATCCTCCGTGACTTCGACCCACGCTTTTGCTAGTTCGACCTCCTCATTCAAGGTCCACGGTTTACATTTGGCTTTTGTGGTATGCGTCTCACTCAGTTCCGCCTCCGTGGCCGCACCCTTACCCTTGCGTCCACGTTTGTTTTTTTGTGGTGGTGGTGGTGGTGGCGGTGACGGCGACGACAAAGGTTGCGTTTCGGGTACAAGTTCGTCGCCATCGTCGTCGGAAGGGTATTGCTCGTCTCGTAGTGCCCACCTTCCCGTCGTCGGGTTTTGGTGCGAACCGGTAGGTTGGTGGAAACCGGAGTGTTGTGATGGTGGTGGTGGTGGTGGTTGTTGTTGCGCAAGAAAGTGCGCATACATCCAATAATTCGATGCTATGTTAGGTGGGTGATATGAGAGGTTCGGTAGGTTATACGGTTGGTGATACGGTTGGTTCGGTTGGTTCGGGTTGGTACGTCTCGAACCGGAGGGGGTGCCGTGTGGATCCATTGAGATGAAGATGTTGATGAAGATAAAGAGTATAAAGTATAGAGAAAATATTAGAGAGATAAAGAGATAAATATTTGAGAGTAGAGATGAAGATGGAGATGTAGGTTGGTTTTTTAAATATGAAGAAATTATATATAGGGAATGGTTAAAAAGTAAAAAAAAAAAAATTCTTTTTTTTACCCCAACGGCTATATTACCGTTGGGGGGGTAATTTTGACAACCTGCGTAAAGTGTGAGGGGGGAGAAGCCGACCGGTGTGGGCGTACCGTTGAGGTGCATACCGGTCTCCCTACCGGTCACCCACGGCGGTGTTCCCGCCGGTGCCGGTAGGGAACCGGTCCCCATACCGGGCCGATAGAGGATGGCCTAAGGTGCATATAGCACCCCCCTTATAATATCCTTTATTAAAATAAATTAAACGTTGAATATATATATATATATAGTATTAGGTTCAAATGAGAAGTGCTAAAAAAATGAAAAGTAAAGAAGTGATCACCACCATTTATCCGATCAATAAATGTGGCTTTGACCGGGTCCCCTTCTTTAATAATCTCTACCCTCCCATTAATCGCATCAATCCCCCGTGATCGCGTCAACCGTAACCGGTCAAAGCCACCTTTGTTGACCGGATGAGTGGTGAATATCACTTATCTACTTTGTATTTTTTTAGAACTTCTCATTTGAACCTCTCTCTCTCTCTCTACATATATATATATGATTAAAGGAGCGGTTATTCATTGTTAGTTAGTGTAACCGCTTTTTAACCGCTCGTTAATCATGACAGTTGATTGGAAAAATGGATGGTTTAGATTGGTCCCCATAATTTGTAAAAATCATTCGGTTTGCACTTGATACAAACCCTATATATATTATATTTACTTAAAAGTTATTATATTAATTGAAAAAACTTATGTGTAAAGATTATAAGTTAAATAAAATAAAGAAAATCAAAATAAACTCATATATTAAAAACATAAGTTAACAGATATATTTAACAGAAGTTAATCCAAGGAATCAAAATTGAAACGAATTGGCAACCACAGTAACTATTTTTGTAATTAATTCAATCGAGAGACAAAGCCTGATAATAGGCTACAACCATAGGACCAAAAGGGTAATTTACTCATGAATTTAAATCACAAACAACAACTACATGTTCATACTGTTATGAATATAACGAGAATATATAGAGAGAGAGAGAGACGAGATCGGAGAGAGAGAGAGAGAGAGATATGAGAGCTTAAAGCTTGTATTATTATTCAATAGAGGGTACATATTTATATACAAATGTTACTTGTCCTCTAAGAAAGATAATGCACTATATGGTATATATCCATACCATTAATAAAGGGATTGTCATCCATACCAATTATATAATTATTCCATAACACTCCCCCTTGGATGTCAAGTAAGAGTACTATGCCTCGTTAAAAACCTTACTAAGTAAAACCTCTGTGGGAAAAACTTAGTGAATGGAAAAAGAGTACATAGTTACTCCAAATAAGCTTGGGGTTGTTGCCTCATTAAAAACCTTGTCAGGAAAACCCGGTGGGATAAAACCATGACCAAGGGAAAAAGAGTGCAACGCGTATTTTCTCCCCCTGATAATCACATCACTTGAGATCTTTAAGACGGCGCATCCCAATGCCATGAACCAGTCTCTGAAAAGTTGAATTTGGAAGTGACTTGGTGAATAAATCAGCTAGGTTCTCACACGAACGAACTTGTTGAATACTGATGTCGCCGCTCTTCTGCAAATCATGTGTGAAAAAGAACTTCGGAAGTATATGCTTGGTTCTGTCTCCTTTGATATATCCTTCTTTGAGCTGGGCAATGCAAGCCGCATTGTCTTTATACAATACCGTCGGTGGCTCCTTATCTGTAATGATACCGCATGATCCACGAATGTGATGAATTACGTTTCTTAACCAAATACATTCTCTACTTGTTTCATGGATAGCTAAGATCTCGGCATGATTGGACGATGTGGCTGTCATAGTCTGCTTTGTGGAACGCCATGAAATCGCTCTACCACCCATAGTGAATACATATCTGGTTTGGGAGCGACCGGTATGAGGATCCGACAGGTATCCGGCATCTGCAAAACCATATAAACTCCCCTTTTGATGGGTTAGAAAAATATAAACCCAAATCTTTCGTGCCTTGAAGATATCGAAATATTTGCTTTACTCCATTCCAGTGTCTCTTCGCTAATAAATTTAAAGAAAATGAAATATCGGGTCTAGTGTGACCAACGAGAAACATTAGTGCTCCAATAGCACTCAGATATGGTACTTCGGGACCAAGGATATCTTCATCAGCAGTTGGAGGTCGAAAATGGTCCTTTTCAACATCAAGTGACCTCACAACCATAGGGGTGCTTAATAGATGTGATTTATCCATGTAAAACATTTTCAACACCTTTTCTATATATGTTTCTTAGTGCACAAGGAGTCCATCTTTAAGGTGTTCGATCTGTAACCCAAGACAAATCTTGGTCTTTCCATGATCCGTCATTTCAAATATTCTATTGTCCTAGGAAGCTCACCAGAAGTTCCTATTATATTCAAATCATCCACATATACAACAATTATAACATATTCAGATCCAAACATTTTTATGAAAATACATAGGCATATAGAATCACTGTTATACCCTTCTTTCAGTAAATACTTACTGAGGCGATTGTATCGCATAAACCCTGATTGTTTCAAACCATATAATGGTCTATTTAACTTAATTGAATAATGTTCTCGAGAACTTACTTTACATGATTTAGGTAGTTTCAATCCTTCAGGGATTTTCATGTAAATATCAGTGTCAAATAATATATACATGTATGTTGTCATGACATCCATTAGACGCATATAAATTCATTCTTGTATTACCAAACTTATTAGATATCGGGAAGTTGTTGCATCCACCACTGGAGAATAAGTTTCCTCATAATTAGTTATGGGTCTTTAAGAGAATCCTTGTGCCATTTTATATCTCACAACTTTATTTTCTCGTTATGCCTTTATATAAAGACCCATTAATACCCGATAGGTTTTAAGCGTACGGACAACAGGTCCAAAAACTTCCCGTTTAATTCTGCCTGCATTGCGTCTTTCTATTTTGGCCAATTATTTTTGTGCATGCATTCATTGACAGATTTTGATTCTCGATCCTCTTTATTTTCAATTCATTTAGCGCTTTATTATAAAAATATCATCGACGTCGGTTTTATCTCGATTTCGTACTTTTCTAGAAATGTTATAATATATTGAGATCTCTTTATTTTCAGGTACCTGAGGTTCTTCTGGAACCAACATGTCTAGTGTCTCTTCAGGAGACTTTTCTGGCATTTCATTTACCTCGATATGACCATCTAAATGATTAGCTCCTTTTTTTTCTTTCGAGGATTTTTATCTTTGGAATCGAGTGGTCTACCACGCTTCTGGCGTGCTCTAGACTTATTGTTTTGTCCTTCTGGGACATTAATCTTAATTGGAGCATTAGCAGCTGGTTCATGTGACTTTGTCACTTTCTTTAAGTCAGTAAATGTGTCTGGTAATTGATTTACTAATCTTTGCAATTGAATTATCTTTTGAACTTTTAGTTCACAATGTTTAGTTTGAGGATCAAGATAAGATAATTCATTCCAACTTATTTCATTTTGATTTTCCAGCTGTTTAATTCCTCCCCCTAATGCTGGGAATTCTAGCAATCAGCAAATCGAACAGTAAATAAATCTCTAAATATGTAATTATAGATGCTGATTCATTCCCAACATATATTTTCAACCTCATTTAAGGTCCCATCTTTGTGCATTGTGGTGGAGCAATTAGAACATATATCGCACAATAAAAAAATTCTTAGATGGGAAATATTCGGTTTCTGACCAAAAACCGTTATCAAATGGGAGGATGCATTATAACTTGTTAGCCTAATGCGAATTAATGTTGCTGTGTGTAAGATAGCATGGCCCCAGGCGGAAACTGGTAGTTTCGATTTCATAATCATTGGTCTGGCTATCATTTGTAGTCGCTTAATAAGCGATTCATCAAGCCCATTTTGTGTATGAATGTGAGCTACAGGATGCTCAACTTTTATCCCAATAGATATACAATAATCATTAAATATTTGGGATGTGAATTCACCAGCATTATCTAAACGAATTGCCTTTATTGGATAATCTGGAAAATGTGCTGTCAATCGTATTAATTGGGCAAGTAATCGCGCAAACGCCAAATTGCGACTTGATAATAAGCGCACATGTGATCATTTGGTTGATGCATCAACTAAAACCATAAAATACCTAAATGGTCCACAAGGGGGATGTATGGGCCCACATATATCCCCTTGTATCCTTTCCAGAAAATTGAGGGTTTCAAACCCTACTTTGGCTGGTGATGGGCGAGTAATTAACTTTCCTTTTAAACACGCAACACAAGTCATATCCTTGGTTTGGAGAATCTTTTGGTTCTCCAAAGGATGCCCACATGACTGTTCTATTATTTTTCCGCATCATTACTGACCCAGGATGGCCCAACCGGTCGTGCCAAAGGGTAAAATTTTCTTGGTCTATAAACTTCTGGTTTTGACCATGTTTGTTTCAATTGCACTTATCTTAGTATAGTATAAGCCGGAAGAATACATAGACAATTTTTCCAACACATTTTTCTTTCCGAAACTTATGTTTGTAATGAGGAGATATTCAGATTCTCCTTCATCCATAGTCTCAATATGGTATCCATTCTTACGGATATCTTTAAAGTTTAATAAATTTCTTTGAGACTTGGGGGAATAAAGTGCATTTTCGAGTTTCAAATTAGTTTCGCCTGGTAATAGCACATGTGCTTTTCCAAAACCTTCAATTATGTTTACAACACCCGATATTGTGCTAATATTTGCCTTTTGGGTGGTCAAATGAGAGAAATATTTCCTTTTCTTGAGGACTGTGTGAGTTGATCCACTATCCACCAGACATATGTCTTTTCATCATCAATTTTCAAACAATCCATATTCTAAAGAAAAGGAAAGAAACATTCCCATAATATTATAAATGCCTAGATTGAGAGATAAAGTATTTTAATTTATGAAAACAAAATCTCATTATCATGGCAATAAAATTGGTATTTTCAAACATTCCTTTTATTGATAATGATATACTTAACATTTCAATCTTTATCAGTAATCACAACAACACTATTGGATTTCCAGGTAAGTAGGGGAATCACACGGATTGCTTGAATCCCTACAAACCTTAGGCTATTTACACCCGTTTGACAAAATCCAATAGATATCTTGTGATTTATTTGATTTGAAGATATCATTGCCAAATATAGATTTTTTTTTCTTTGCAAGAGACCAAAAAAAAATAAAAATTTGACAGAATGTTTGAATTACTAGAATGTATAAAATAGGAAAAGATTTGACATATGGATTGATCTTAGGATAGTGATCACTCGTTTATTAGAAAATCCCACACATCCAAATTAGTCGTATTGTTATGGTCTTCAAGACTATTGGGGTTATCATCCTCTTTATACTCATAAGCTAAATTCGCTTATGTCCCTTTTTTCACTATTGGGTGATTTATGATAAAGTCCCACTAGATGCTTTGTTGTATGATATGTGTGTGCCTAATGGCTTTACATGATACCCTCTAAGACCACTTCCTTGAGCCCGACCACGACCACGAAATCGACCATGACCCCGACCACGTCCATTATTTCCTCTTTAATCATTATATGTTGCCACATTCGCTTCTGGGAATGGGTCGGTTCTAGTAGGACGGGTCTTGTGGTTTTTCACGAGGAGTTCATTATTTTGCTTAGCAACCAGTAAACATGAAATTAAATCACAATTTTTTTTAAATCCCCTTTCACGATATTGTTGTTGCAAGAGCATATTTGAAACATGAAAAGGTGGAGAATGTTTTCTCTAACATCTCCTTCATCAGTAATCTTTTTACCACATAGGGTTAATTGAGAGGTAATTCTAAACATAGCTGAGTTATACTCGCTTACAGACTTAAAGTCTTGAAACCTTAGATGAACTCATTCATATCATGCCTTTGGCAGTATCACAGTTCTTTGGTGATCGTAGCGATCTCTAAGATTTTTCAAAAAGGATAAGTGGATCTTTTATAGTAAGGTATTCAATTTTTTTTTCAAGGTCCTTTAGCATCTAGATGTATTTCGGCATCTAATACCCAAGAACAAACAAAAAAAATTTCGAAAATATTCAAAGCAAAAAAACTCAAGTTTTGCAAGTTTTGATAAAATTAACTATGATAAGATACAAGAGTTTAATAGTGTCAAAACTTTCATATAGGATGTTTGGGAAATCACTAAATATTTATTTTGAGTCAGCAAGAATCTCGCATCGCGAGAAACATCCTCTCGCGCCGCGAAGTAAGTATTTTTTTTTTCGAAATAAGGGTATTTTCGCGTAGCGATATTAAGGACTTCGCGTCGCGAAGATCGAATAAGAAACGGGGGTTTCGAACGATCTGCTCGCGTCGCGAAATTGGGTTGGTTTTCGCACCGCGAGGTCGAACCAGAAACAAAATTCATCGGGTAGGGTTTTTTTTTTGTGAAAACCGAGAAATTGCAGTTTTGATAAATCACAAATCATAAATCATAAAATTTCGCGATAAATATTTGTAAGTCATAAAATCATAAATCATAAATCATAATTTTTTTTGTGAAAACCGAGAAATCACAAATCATAAAATTATAAGAACAATCCTATCTCTTTTTAGAAGAAGGAATAAAACAGATTGATTGCAAATTAACAAATCGCGGTATAAAATTAAGACTAACCTCTTAAGGTAGAACCCTCGGTAGTAGGATGAGCCTTTAGATGTTTTTGGATTCTTTTCGTCGGATGCCTTTGTCGCCGCTGATGTCGTCTTCGTCAAGAGCTTTGTGCTGATAACGTGTTATGAATATAACGAGAATATATATAGAGAGAGAGACGAGATCAGGAGAGAGAGAGATATGAGAGCTTAAAGCTTGTATTATTATTCAATAGAGGGTACATATTTATATACAGATATTACTTGTCATCTAAGAAAGATAATGCACTATATTGTATATATCCATACCATTAATAAAGGGATTGACATCCATAACACATATATAATTTTTAGGGGTATATTGGTTTTTTTATTGAAATATTACTTAAGATAAAATATCTAGTAAACAACTGTTTTCAATTTACACTTATTTTAGTCATACCTTTTATTCCGACCAAAAGTCTTACTTAAGGCAACACTTACCTAATTTTTTTTGGTAAATAGCACTAAGGGTCGTTTTGTTAGTACCTTAATGAGCTTAATAGGACTCACAACTTATTCAATGGCTTAATAATATAGATTTTGGCTTATTCAGTAAGCTTTTAGGGTGTAGCTTTGGTAGAAAGTAAGCTTTTTTCAAATCTATCCCTCCTAGTTAAAAAATGTTTCTTCTTTTTATGAAAAATTCAACCCAAACCTTAATCTTCCTGACCGATAAAGATAGATTAATTCATACAAACATATTTTATCCGATTGAGAAGGCGATTTAACTGCAAATGATGGCCAACCTAGTTGGTCTGATGCATAAGTTATAGTTCCCATATGAGGATTCTTTCTGAACGGGTGCCGGGTTCGAATACTAGTTGATGCCTTGAAGCCCTTTAAATGAAAACTGGATGGCTACGCTAGGGGTGGGTTATTCTACTTTGAGAGCTTTCGAACTCAGATCATCGTGACTTGATGCCATAGTGACATGATGATGTTTCGTTGCACCAACTTGCCGTAAAAAGAAAAAGAAAAAAAAATTACTCATTTTTTTTTTGTTTAAAAAACTTTTATGATTTTATCCTATTAACGTTTCCATTATCACGCGTCTTTTCTTCTCAGTCCTCACTCTCCATTTTTAACCCCTGCTACACACTCACACACTGCTCTTCAGATTTCTACTTGTAGATTTCTTTCTACCTGCGATTTCTCTCAACTTTTTAGGGTTTCTGACGTCTTTCTGCTGGTATACTTTTCTTCCTTTTCATCTTGATCAATTGTATTCTATAAGATCAATCAATCTTCTTCGCTTTTACTAAAGATGAAGTTGATCTTGAGACGACGATCGTTTCCTGAGAAATGCTTGCATTCTCAAAACCCTAACTGATTAGGGTTTTAAGTTTCTATGATAACGAACTCGGAATATAATAAACACAAGTAAAGTTTATTATGTGTTTGTGTTAATAATATTGTTATCATTTGATCCTTTAATCATGATGTGTTTTTCCCTTTTTTTCCTGATTTATGGCTTATTAGGGTTTGTTTTGAAGTTCAACAATGGAATGGAAGAGTTTTGGTTTAAATATTTAGGATATTTGTATGTTTATTTCTCAGTTTAGAGACGATCGTTCCTTTTCTCCTTGTGAGAAATGATTGCATTCAAAACCCTGATTAGGGTTTTAAGTTTTATGATAAGGAATTTGGAATATAATTAGCACAAGTAATGTGTATAGCGCTAATACTGTATGTGTTTGTGATAATAATATGGTTATGATCTGATCATATTAATCTGTTAGTGTTTTTGCCCTTTTCCTGATTATTCTCTTACTAGGGTTTTGAGAAGTTTAACAATGGAAGAGTTTTGGTTTAAACATTTTAAAGATATTTGTATGTTTCTTTCTCGGTTTTGAGGTTAATCTGGTTGAATCAAGTCCATGGGAAGTTTAATGTCATTTCTCATCCGATCATTGGCCACAAACCAAATGCTATGTTTCATGGGTCATTGATGGTTTGTTACCTTGTTTGGAAAATCTTCTGTTGTTTTAGGGTTCTAATCACAATCTTTATGCCATGGTAATATGAAATCCATCAGTTGCAAGCCATAGTTCCCAATTTCGACTTCATGTGTCTGGATTAGGTCTGGATGAAATATCGTAAGTTCCCAAAAAAGTATTCGACAAATTTGTTTTCATGTTCTGCTTTTGGAGTCTGGTTGTAGCCTCTTATGTAAACCTTAAAATCTTAAGTTTGAAATTAGAACTTGCAAACACTGTAAAACATACATCACAGTGCATTTACCATAATTTTGAACCATAATTCTGAAAAGGATTTTCTTCATTAAGTCTAGTTTGTGATATTATTTGCAGATGAGTTCTAAAAGGGGAGGTGGTCAGTCTAGCAAGGGTAAGAATGTGGCCGGTGGTTCTGGCTTTGATGTTGATCAGTTGAATCAGGGAGTCCAAGATCTGAACCTGGATTCCAGCCAAGATGGCAGTTGGGAAGTTATTTCAAAAAAGAACAAAAACAAAACCGGAAACGGTGCTGCTTCGAAACAGTACGTTTCCCAGACTCCTAAATACAATCCACGAGATGCCCAGAAAACTGGTGGACGTGGAAACGGACAGGTAAGGCCCCCAAGCAATGCATGGGGATCCCAAGTGGGTGGCAGAGGTGGTGCTACTAACCTACCGATGAATCGATACTATGAGAACAACAACAACTACAATGCTGGATTCAATGCAATTCCTCCACCTCTGCAGAGTGGATGGAATTGGAACTCGAGGCCAGGAAATCCGAGGCCTGATGCAGGGCATAGGGAGACCGTACCAACTCCTCAACCTGTGGAGGAAGTTGAACAGGAAGACGATGATCACAATTACACCGAGGATCTTGATGGGTCTGATGACGAGCTTCTGAGTGACGAGTATGATTCCGATGAAAGCCCTCAAAGCCATGAGGCAAGAAAGAAGAACAAGTGGTATGCTGATTTCTTCGAAACTCTGGATTCCCTCACTGTGGAGCAGATCAATGAATCTTCACGGCAGTGGCACTGCCCGGCTTGTAGGAATGGGCCCGGTTCTATCGACTGGTATAAGAGTTTGCAGTCTCTCGTGACGCATGCCAAAACGAAAGGGTCCAAAAGGGTGAAGATCCATCGTGATCTTGCTGAGATTTTGGAGGAAGAGTTGCGCAGGAGGGGGGCTACGGTTGTACCGGCTGGGGAATCATTCGGACAGTGGAAAGGACTGAATGATGTTGTTAAAGATAGGGAAATACTCTGGCCACCAATGGTTGTTATAATGAACACACAACTTGAACAGGATGAAAATGAAAAGGTATATATATATATATATATATATATATATAATAGCATTAGTGCCTTCTTAATTTGAAAAAACAGTTAGGTGTCGTTTGTTTTATAAGAGGTCTAAAGTCTGAAATCTTATTTCACAACTAAAAAATAAGAGGTGGATGGTGCACCTCTTAAAATATTAGAGGACGGTAAGAGGGTTTCAAACATTTTCTTAAAAATGAAACAAAAGGACTTAAGTCCGCAAACCTCTTAATTTTTAGACTTAAGAGGTTTTAAGAGGTATTTTTTTAAAAAAACACCCCCTTATTGTTTTTAATCACTCATCCAAATTCCTAAGAAATATCACAATTTATATTCAATAGCTTGTTAATGAAATTGTGTTTCAAATTTCGTGTCATAAACCAGTTTGCTAATGTTAAACTCGTGTTTCAGTGGCTTGGCATGGGAAACCAGGAGCTACTCGAGTATTTTGGGTCCTATGAAGCAGTGAGAGCCCGTCATTCTTATGGGCCTAAAGGCCACAGAGGGATGAGTTTGCTAATATTCGAGGCCTCGGCTGTAGGATATACAGAGGCTGAACGGCTTAGCAAGCATTTCGAAAATCAAGGCACTGACAGAGATGCATGGGAACATCGCCGTAATCTGTTCTACCCTGGTGGTAAGCGCCAGCTGTATGGATACATGGCTACAAAAAGAGATATGGATGTATTTAATCAACATTCTCCAGGTATGAATCATTCTAACCTTTTCTTTGTCAACTTTTTTTTGTTCTCAAGTTTTTTAAATGCTGGTTGATTTGCTTTATTATGTTTGTTTAGGAAAATCTAAGTTGAAGTTTGAGCTGGTTTCTTACCAAGAGAAGGTTGTCAACCAGCTAAAGCAAATGCATGAGGACAACCAACAGTTGCACTATTATAAGACCAAAATCGACAAAGAAAAAAAGCATTCAAAAGCACTTGAAGAATCGTTTGGGTTGGTTTCTCAGAAGCTGCGGAAAACCGAAGAGGAGAACCGCATTGTCAGGGATAGAACGCAACGGTACCATGAGCAGAACAAGGAAGAGGTAATTTCTTAAGTATTGCCGTTAAATTGGTTGGATGGCAGGTGATAACACCACCCTTTAGTCTCTTGATATCAATAACTAACTCATGTTAGTTTACTCATCTTTATTTTTATGAAAAAGGGACAGAACCCCTAGATTACACCTTGCTCAATTTACGCTTTAACTTGCGACATTTCTTTTTATTTATTTATATCAAACCATCAGATAAATGGATCTGAGAATCTAAAATAAAAATTTCTCAATCTTCAAATCAATTCTTTCTTGCATCTTGATTCTGCTTCCCAGATGCTTCAGTTTCCAACTTAAGATCACAGTCTTCACTAGGAATCGAGTTCCTCACATTTTCAAGATCATCTAAGGTACCAGGATCTCCATTTTGTAATCCTCAGGCTTCATAAGCAAAGATCAGATTAAATCAAATAATGGGCGAATACAGGGGAGTTCATATGAAAATTTGGAGAAGTGAGCAAAAACTAGACGGAAAATGAGAGAAGTTTTTTTTAGAGAGAAAGAAAATGCGAAAATAGTTTAATCATGTTAAACATGTGCTATCATGGATGTCATATGGCAATTTAACATAGGTTATTTTTTCTGTCATACTCTATGATTTTAGAAGTGACAATCTGTTCCTTGTCTCTGCATGATTAAAACATTGTGATATGAGTTGTGTTCCTTTATGGAGATGATTGATATAAATAAATGTCATTTCTGTCTACTGTCAATTTCTCGTTCTGTCTAGCTTTCATTAACAGTGTATCTGGATTATCTAACCTGAAAAGGATGTCATGCTTATGCTATGCCAAAAGACAAACGGCTCCTAAAACCCTGCTTGCCTTGTATTAAGTTTTTCTTGCACCTTCATCTGTGTTATTTTAAATGATATCTATACACGGGTATGGCTGTAGTTTATGCTCATAAATTATTAAGCTACAGGTATTGATGAATGGATTAATGGATTTGTCTGTAAGCAAATTTTGGAACATAAATATTAAAACCAATGATTATCCTATGCCTTGTATAAATTTTTAGGAAATCTTCCAATTGAGTACTTTGCTGTGCTTGTCTCATTTTCCTTTTTCATTGTGTGTTTTCTGTTAGATGGACTACCAAGAACAGTTCTTCAAAGAACAGCTGCAGAAAATTCAAGAAGCTAGGAATGCAAAGGAAGGGCATTTTGATAAATTGCAGGAGGAGGAATTCAGAAGGGTTGATCAATCTTATTCTGAGGTGGATCCACAAAAGAGGTATTAATTAAGCCAATGCCGTTAATCTTTTCTATCTATGTCATCATCAACCATGGTTTCTGTTAGTGGAGTATGAACTTGAAGTTACAATGAACATAGAAAAAAGTGTGATTTGTACGGATCTTTACTTTTGGTTTTATTATTTTACAAACAAACAAACAGGGAGGAGAAGCGTGAAGAATTGAAAGAATTCGAGGAAGAAAGGGAGAAGTTGATGAAATTACATGAAGAGAAGGTGGCGGAAATGAAAAACAGGCACTGGAGGGAAGAGATCGAGTTGGAGGAGGGATTTAATGCAGAATTGAGTCAGTTGATGGACAAATACACCCCCAAGCATTAAGTGCAAGGCTGATTGATATATCTCAAAATATCTGATTACTTACTAAAAGACCAAAGGGTATTTTTCTATATGCTCTCGTTACTTTTAAAACCTCCCTAATGTGGTATGAGATTTGGTACTCATGGGCATGCTTAAAAGATTGCAGTTTAGACTTTATATACATCAATGCACTTTGATGTTGTTTTGTTTCTTCTCTTAATCCCAAAATGATGGCATCATGCATAGATACCATGCTTTATATATAGATGACCATGTCTTTGTTCATGAGTTTGAATCCTCATGATGGTATTAGTTGACTTTATCAAGACATTAGTTGACCATGAAATCTAGTGAGTATTTTTGTTGAGCTTGTAGGTTGTGTGTTGTTTTCCTTTGGTACTTTTGCTTCAAAGAGTCCAGACACCGCATGGTGTATCCTTGTTCAGAATGGTTCCATTTATGGCTTGGAAGAGATGCAATCAAAATGGTCAATGATGATTTTGGTTGCAAAAGTTAGGTTTGTGTCTTGGTTGAGAAGTTGGAAGCTTTTCATACCTATAAGAACCATGTAGGCTTCTGATGGAATCTGAAGTACCTGGAATGATTAATTCTGTTGACCAAATTCCATTCATGCCATTGATTTACCTCCAGAATGAATTTGAATTGTACACAATTCATGGTTTTAGTCATTCTATCACAATTGAAGTCATTCAGTTCTATTCCTTTCCATTCCATTTTTTCAAAAAAACAAAGTCGGCCTCTATCTTCTATGCTTGATTTACCGAAACCTCTATTTGTATCACCGCCAACCATCGTTCTAAACCATCACCGACCACCACCAATCTAAACAGCCGTTCTAAAACACCGCGAACCACCATTGTCAGAAAATGTGTATTTTGGTCATTTATTCGTTCCAATTTCGAAGTTATATTTACCAACCAAAAGCCAGATTCTATTTCAATTCATGAACCAAACACTTAATCAAACTCCATTCTTATTCTTTCAAAGTCAACTTTCTTTGATAGATTTCATCATTTTAGAAAACATTCATTGAACCAAATGCCCACTCTAAGATTCTTATTTAAAAAAAAGGGGTGCCGAGATAAAAGTCATAGAGAAATGCTATATGGGAGTTGACTGATTTACCTGTTACAAAAAAATATTAGGAAAAAGAAAAATGGGTTTATAAGGCAAAAAGCTTATTGAGAATGGAGAAATTGAAGAGTAGAAAACCCAATTTGGTAGCCAAGGATAATACTCAAGAACATGGGGTGAACGATACTCGGGTTTTTGCACGATAGCTTGATTCGTTTAATGGTAAATTTATATAATAAGCGTTTACCGGTAAAAATGAACATTATCACCTACCATATCAGACACTATTTTAGTCTCTCAAAATGGTAGTGTAACCAACAATTTACTCGATAAGCGCTTATCGGGTAAGAGCTGTAAACCTCACTTACCGGTAAGATTCTTGGTTTGTGTCATCAATCATCATCCTAACTAGGTAAGATTTTAGTCTTTGTCGTGTTCATCTTGTAAAGTAAATTGACCTGGTAAAGGTTTATTGGGTAAACGTTAGGTAAACAACACCTAAGCGAATATATATATTTTTTAATAATTTCCTGCTATCAACCGTGAATGTGCATAAAACTCAAATACGCAAACCTAAAATTCATTTTCGATGCAAAAAAATATCGAAAACAAGCTAAAAAACGAAACCTTCACAGCTCCAGTTCTGTGAAGGTTACATATATATAATGTGAACCTTCACAAAAAAAACTGCTGTGAAGGTTTCGTTTTTTAACCTTTTTTTGGAATTTTTTTTTCGATGGTGTTTTTTAGTATGTTTTAACGATGAATGTTCAATTTTTTTTTACCTTCACAAATGTTTTTATGTGAAATTTCAAGTAAAATATACTAAAAAGGCTTGGTCTCATCGGAACTTAACTCTTATTTTATACATTCTTAAAATTCTGATTATGTTACGTGATTACAATACATACACAATCAAATCCAAAATTCGGTATAGTTTGCGACTATCCAAACTAATAATCCTCCCAACAGAATATTCTTCTATTGCCACGGTAATGATACATACAGGGCTCGTGCTGACCGGTCAGCAATGTGAACTCGGTTAGCAGTCAGATTGTTTATCAAGACCAAGATCTAACTGAGTTAGAACAAAAAGGATGCTTATCCGGGTTAGATTTGATTATTCCATGTGTAGGTCTTTTTCCGCTCTTTTTCTTTTAACATCCAACTACAAAAAAGGTTAAAATAGTATTCTTTTGTTGGTAAGCACTAACCAAAAACATTTGGTAAACACTCTTATCCGCACAACATTTACCCGGGACAACACTTGGGGTTGTTTACTTGGTGCTGACCTAGTCAGCATTGCTGACCGAGATTTGACTGGGTCTGATATCTGACCGAGATCTGATTGAACCAGAACCAAAATGTTGCTTACCCGAGTTAGATCTGTTTATTCCATGTTTGCCCTTTTTCCTCCCTTTCGTTCTTTTAACATCCAACTACAAAAAAAGAGATTAAAATAGTCTTTTTGTTTGTTGGTAAGCACTTGCCAAAAACATGTGGTAAAAATTCTTACCCAAACAACACTTACTCAAGACAACACTTACCCGAATCAACATTCTTACCCAAATCAGCACTTACCCAGTTAGAGCAAGTAAACGGCACATTACCTGAGTCAGCACACTTACCCGAATCAACAACTACCGGGTAAAGTTATAGTAAACGGATTGCATAACTCATATAATATGCTTTTCTCATATTGGCTGGATACTTACAATTGGGATGAATATTGGTTGGAACAATGTTTATGCTAATTGGGCTGATGGACACTTCTAATTGGGCTAGATATTGGTTGGACCAATTGGATTAAATGAAAAAAAAAATAAAAATTGTAGAATGCTTTTAGCCTTTTACATCAAGAGCGAAATAATATAAGGCAACAAGATCGTTTTCTTCGTTGTACAAAAATCACTTGTCAAATCTAATGTTCCTTCTTTATGTTACCAAGTTAAAATATCATACCTCATTGTTTTCTTTAATTACATTTAATTAATGAATCCATGGTCCTTTCTAATGATGCCTATTATTTTCATTGATGGCTAGGAGGGAGCAAGATATTTAATTCTTGGATTTAAATGCAAGGAACAAAGTCTTTTAGTAGTATTAACTATATTACTAATTATTATATATGAATTTTTTGGGTCAAGATTCTGAAAGAAAGACAAGAGGTATCCTAATATCATTCTTAAATCTTAACTAGATTGGATTTTGCAAAAAGATATTAAGTTACAATCTCTAGCTAGATATAAACGTTCAAAGGAAGAAACGATCAACATCCAGAGGACAAAGTTGCATTCCTCTTCTTCTGATCTAAAGCATTTGTGTGTTGCACTAGAACAGAAAAATCGCCACTAAAGCACTTTCTCTCATGAATTTGGACTTTCCTAATACGTGTGTTGGTCTGATGGTCTTTACCAAATTTGTTTGCATATTGGAATCGGCGCCAAGTTGCTCAAATTACTCGAGTGTTTCTCAGATGTAAATAGACAGTTTCCATCCCCATTCATATTTTTCATGCTTACAATCTTATCTTACGAATCTCTTTTCTCCAATTCTCTAGACTCTTAAGACGTGCAACAATGGCATCGTGTGCATCAAGTGAATCTCAAAGAACCTTGGGTATGTTTGTTACACTAAAACCAACATCACATATCTGATTATCCTCGAATAAAGTTCATTTTTTCTTTTAAGACTTTATCGGGTTCAAATCAAAAATAAAATTTTCTATTTGATGAAAAGCCAAAAACATCATACCAATGACTCGATAAGTAATTTTAGTCATAAATTTGATACACCAAGAGATAGCAAGCCATCAATGACCAAATAATTCTTCAAAAACCATTTCTTTTTTCCTTCGTATATTTTGTTTCTGTCGCTATTATTTGCTCAGCTGACGTGGTTGCCAACTCTTCGTATCCGATCGCAATGGTGATTCTGATACTCTCTTGTGTGATGACTTTTCGACTCTTCCTTTTTTGAGTGATTGTTAGCTGCTTTCTTCCCCTTTGTATGGTTTCTTGGACTCCTGTTCAGCACTGCTGAATGTTTTTTTTAGAGAAAAACTCGGCAAAATTATAAAAGCAAGAAAAGAGTTAGGCACTGCTGTATGATGTTCGGCTGCTTTCTATTTCTTTTGGTCCTTTCTCGAATTCTTGTTCAGCACTGCTGAATGATGGTCTGGCGCTATCGTCTTTTGGTGGTTTCTTCGACTCTTGTTCAGCACTACTGAATGATGGTCTGGCGCTTTCTTCTTCTTTTGGTGGTTTCTTGGACTCTTGTTCATCACTACTAAATGACTGTTTGCTATCTTCTTCCTTTTTGGGTTCATTTTCTCCTCTTGCTGTCTCTAGTTCATGGTCCATGTGGGATGGTTCCTCATTTATAGGATCTTTTTCTTTGGCTGCTAAATCTTTATTCTCTTCTTCTCTGGATACTTCTTCCTTCTTTTCAACTTCTTTGCTTTCCTCCATTTTTACGGGTGATTCCTTCATTTCGTTGGCTGGCTGTTCTTCTTTTTTATCGGGTGGTGGTTCTGATTCAGACCCATCTTTGACCAATGGCTCAGTTTTTGTGGGTGAATCCTTTTCAGCAGCCTTCTCTTCTTTACTTGAGTCCGTCCCTGGTTTGGTTTCGTCTTCTAGTGGCCCAAGCTTCGCTTCAGCATCCTTGATTAAATATGTCAAAGCTCTTGCATCCCGTGCTCTTGCCAGTTTTTCGGCATTTGATAGCTGTCACAAACCGGAAGTTTAGGTAAAGTTACGTTAAAGTCGGCTAGATGACAATGTAAAATGATCTGTATGCCATAAAAATTTTAGTCTGTTTGTAAAATACAAGTGTCATTTATGTGAAATATAAGTCATATTTCGAAAAAGATAAAAGAAAACCTACGGAGGTGTGATTGCAATTGCTATATTTATTGCTTGTCATAAACAAAAGCTAGCTTATGACTTGCAAAACGAGCTATGTTATTAGAAAAACATCAAAGAAAATATGGTACACATCCCTTTTAAAAACGAGCTATGCTTATGACTTGCAAAACGAGCTATGCTTTTAGAAAAACATCTCTACTTTCGTAATATCTAGGTCCGTAATTACTAAAAAAAACTTTAAAAATGAATATTGTACACATCCCTTATAAAAAAATGATTTTTTTACGGACCACAAGTTTGTACTGCGGAAGCAGTAAATTTTTCTACAAAAAATTATATTTTTTTACGTATTTGGCCCAGATCCATAATTACGGACATAGATATTTACGTAAGTATTGACATAAGTTCAAAATGGGGCGATAAATGGTTAGGAGACCAATTTGGTTGAGCACTAGTTGAGTCAATTTCCCTCCCTTTTCATATATATTGAACAAAAAGTCACAATATTGTTTGATGGAAAGGAAAAAGAAAGAACTCACTTTCAGAATTTGCTCCACTCTATATTTAAGCTTTTCATCATTTGCTTCTTTATGAGCGGCCCGAATAATATAAAGCAAGTGAGAAGAGAGATCGTCGGCATTGTGTTGTTGGACATTGCACCGAGGTATACTCGACTCGCATCCGACCGTATAAAACGCACAATTCACAAGCTTCATCGGACAAATCGTCACACAATGCCTGTCCATCTCCCGCCTCATAACAAAATCCGAGCATTTCTGTTCACACGGGAGTACCATAAACGGGCAAATCGCTTCATGGTGTTCCTTCTGGGCCGCACAATACCTAGTCGTACACCCCTCATTCGTGCAATCCATCGGCCGAAACTTGCATTCCAATCTATGCCGACCAACTTCTTCCTCGGAGCTACACACCTCGTTGCAGTGAAACGCGTTCTTGTAGTCAACGTTCTTAAGCAGCATCGTTGAAACGGTTTCTCTTCTAGGAAGCAGCCAAAAACCGTTAACTTCCATTTCCTGAACGAAATCGTCGATCCTGTCCTCTCTACGGTCGCTTGAAACCCACTCGGAAACCCGACTAAACATATTTCTTTTGGTAGCAGTATAGTCATCGATGAGACTAATGATTATATCGTAAGGGTGTTCGGATATATCAGCACCAGATGCATTTTCCGTTAGTAAGAATTCAGCTACATAACTCTCGCTTCTTTTTGTTAGATAATCGGCCATCTCTTTCCTCATATCTGCAGCTACTGTACCAGCATTCTTAAAAAGGCCACCCGTTGTGTTGTCGACACAGGCTGAGGCTAATCCCGGGAGGAGTTCTTGGGCTATTTTGTAGACAACTTCGGTGTCACAGAGTCCACATTCGTAGCTTTTAGGAGTCTCTTTTGTTTCATCGGTTTTTTGAGGTTTGGCTTCTACCTCAGCTGCTACAGGAGGGTCCATCATTGCTTAAGGTTATCCTGATAAAATGTGTCACATCAGCATAAGGTCTTTCAGTAGTGTTGAGATTTAAGTCTGAAAATTTGCACCCACTTGAAAATATGCAAAAAACCCATTAGCTTACTTTCCAAAAGAGTGTTTAAAAGAAGGGTGGTTCTGCAATACACACACACACACA
This sequence comes from Centaurea solstitialis, assembly GCA_030169165.1. Taxonomy (NCBI): domain Eukaryota; kingdom Viridiplantae; phylum Streptophyta; class Magnoliopsida; order Asterales; family Asteraceae; genus Centaurea; species Centaurea solstitialis. The sequence goes on from CM058047.1 coordinate 29,121,836, forward strand.
CATATAGGGTCAGTTTCAAATGTGAACTCAATTTTGGTTGTGAACGTGAGGACGAATCTCGGCCACACATCTTCGGTTATGATGGAGATTATTAAAGGAGGGGACCCGGTCAAAGCCGCCTTTTATTGACCAGATGAGTGGCTGAGATTCGTCCTCATGTTCACAACCACCGGTCAATAAAGCCGGCTTTGACCTCGACCTCTGCCCTCCTTGAATCGCGTTGACGCAATCTTTGACTAGTCAACTATGATCTCAACCGTATCAATGGTTGAGATCACTTCTCTACTTCTATGTTTTAGCACTTCTCATTTGAACCTTCTCTCACTCTCACTCTCCCACTACAAATATATATATATATATATTTATATATATATATAAGTGGTTTAATTTTAACTGTATGTGTATATGTTTAGTTTCCTCCTCCAGTTATAATAATACATTCACTTCATTTCCTATAAACATTAGTTATGCCATAGGTTAATTGGCACAGGAGGAAAAAAGGGTATTATGCTAGGAATCAGGAAAAGAGCTACAAAATTAGAATATTCTGATCATGGGAATCATGTTATAAGGATACAACGCCTTGACATTTACGTCCTTACATTTCTACATAAAAACTACTTTGACTTAATTTCATATCGAGGATTTGTGGATTTTCTTCTCCCTCTTTCTCAAGAGGCCAAAACTATCCCCATCTCTAATTCCATGTTCCCATCTTTGTGATTAATAATTCAAGAATATAGTCAAAGCCACACCTAAAAATGGCTAGCCCTGAAGGACACCAATCCCAAATCAATGAAGGAACATCAAGCATAAAATTTTTATATGAAACCCCAGTGACTAGCCATACTAAAGAGAAACTATTATGATAATGTAGTCAACAAAAAGTCTGACTACTTCTTTTAACAAAATGAGGATCTAAAAAGATCTTTAAGAACAAGAAATTAGATTGCTAGACCGCATTGATGAATGGTCAAATTATAAATGCCATTCTTTCAGATGATCCAATTGTTTCTATTAAGATGGGGAGCAAAATCCCAAAAAGGTGAAAAGTAAAAGCTGATAAAAAATTGCTGTTTCAACCCTATTTGCTTAAGTGTGCTCAAGCTTAGTCAAATGGCTGCCATCCATACCATTTGCAAATCCTATATCTTACCATCAATAATTTACAACAGATGAACAAGTAATTCTAGCTTGCATATTTACTAGCAAATACAAAACAAAGCAGAAACTATTGCAATTTTGCCAAGGGCAACTAACAAAATGCTGCAATGTCCCCAAATAGAAACTGCTCAATTTTAAACTATTGCAATTTTGCCAAGGGCAACTAACAAAATGCTGGAATGTCCCCAAATAGAAACTGCTCAATTTTCCATATGCCTAAGAAAGTACATTGGGATGTCCAATATAGAATATTTGCAGATTCCTAATTGCACATAATTGCATACTTTCATATGCTACATCATTATCCAAATATATTTACCCAAAATATTAGGGATCAACAATCTCTTTAGACAAATTATGACTTTGAACCAAAATCAAACCTAGTTTTAAACCATGCCATCTACAAGCCTGGATCATGCATTTCCAAAAAAACTTGCAGATTTACAAATGATTCATATAACTTTTATTACGGAAAATGTTGCTAATTCACAGAGATCGTTTGATATTTCATAATATAATAAATCTAGAATTCTAAAGAGAGAAACCATATCATTTAGATTAATCAGATCAATTGCAATTTTTCAAGAATTCAACAATTAAATGAGCAATAACACATAAAATGTACATATATTAGCGAAACTCCAATTACCTCAAAGTTAAATTCCGAAATCGAGAAGGTGATCCAATTCGGCTATCAAAAATTCAGATTCGAAGAAGACAGATTCGTGATCTGAAAACAATAATCATAATTGGTAAACAATCCAAACTCACATATAATAATAATACGTGATGTCCATTAATTAACCTAATTAAAGAATTGGAATTTGGGAAGAAGAGTTGCCATTTTATATGAAGAATGATCGATGATCTGACTATTTCTCTTCCTCTGGTTTGTCTTAATTCTACAAATCTACACTTCCGCACCTTCTTGCATGTAATGACAAATATACCCTTCACTTTTCATTTTTCGTATTATGTTTTATGTTTAAAATAGAGATGTTTGTGGGTTGAAATCTAACGGATTTATGTAGATAGGATCTGGATTCAATAATTCAATAGATGTTTGATTTTATCATCCGATTCGATCCAATCATATGGGACATTCGATCTTAATAAATCACATCAAATTAAACTGATAATATTGTTAATACTTTAAATAGTATAAAATATTTGTCATTCTCATTTTGTGAGCCATGAATTAAAAACAACACTAGGGTTTGGTAGTAGCTCAACTAGTATATCTAAGTTTGTTTTTCAATTGTATTTTTTGGGATAAAAATCATGCGGCCACCATCTAGACTATATTCTTGGTAATTTGAAGATTAAGTTACGGGGTCATAGGAGAGTAAGCGTGGTCACAGGATGCTAAAGATTGGACTTGAACCCGGGATACGGATATTCCATCATATCCCGGCCCCTAGACGTTTTGCTAGTATGCCACCGTCATTGATGGACCACAAGTTTGCAATGCTCACAAAATGGATGAGTAGACTTGGAGGTTGCTCGAGGGTTTTCGAAAGAGGCATGATCACCAGGAGAGCGCAATGAGGGTACTTTGTTGTAGTAAGAGCAATAGAGTCCATAATTGATTCCTTCTCAGGGCCAATCATGACTTAGTAACGTGTCTCTTCTCTTCGTACCTCAGCAAAGGCTTCATGAAGAGTGGGGAAATGGGTCATGGCTTAACACACAACCACGGGCATCATCAAATTGAGGTAAGAGACCCTAAAGGAAATAAAAGAACCCCCTCCTTTTCTACTTGTTAAGTAGAAATTTTGGCATTAGCAGAACACTTCCACTCGTTAAGGTAGACATGTCTAATCCTTGCCAAACAGTACAAAGAAAACTATAGTACTCGGTGACAACCAAAGATCCTTGACATTGATCACGAAGTTTCGTATTGATCTCAAATACTTGAGAAGTATTTTCCAGATCTGAATAACTCTCATGAATTGCTTTTCGTAAATCTGCAATTATTTGAAGAAACATGTAAGTTTTTCCGATGTGCAAGTCCACAGAGTTAATGAGTCATGTCATGACCATGGACTTTTCAACATCTCATTGGGGATACTTTGGATCAGTAGTAGTTGGAGCAGGAATTGCAACAGTAGCATAACCGATGCGTATTTTGCCACGCATGAATAGAGAGACGAACTGAGATACTAGCAAAAAAACATTCCATTCAATTTGTGAAGGGTTATTTGCAATGATGAATCCGATGAGGCTGCTGGAAAGGAGAGGTTAACTTGTATAGAGAGTTATCATTCAATTTCTCCATATCAAAAGGAGTGGTTAATTGATCGAAGAATGAATGAATAGAAAGATTGCTCGAATACCATTTAAGTTGAATAAGGAGAATTCTTATGCTTTTTGTATCTTAGAAACAAAGGGGTACAAGCTGCTTATAAAGCACAAACTACTTTAGGATACAAGTAATAACAATGACAGAACTAATTACAGAATATTGACATGAGAAAAATAAGAGATTGAGAATCAATCTATTTACAAGAAAATATTTTTCTAACTTAAGAACCCTCTTCTTTTAAACCAATTCTATATTTTGCCATGTAAAATTTCAAAGTACGAGCACGATGATATGTGGGTACCCTAGATACATCCAATGACCGAAAAAGTTGTTAAACTATTTTCGAGTTATCCCCTTTTTCTTTCTTGTTGCTACTACATTAAACCCATATTTAAATGTGATCGGTGTTGAATTTTTTACAAAAGGAATAAGTCTATGTTTTCGTTTAGTTACGCCTACAAATGACCGTTTTTCAATCGAAATGAAACGTAAATCTAATCTTAGGTTTTTTCGAATTATTCTATCTTTACAAAGTCCAACATAGGGAGGAAGGCAACTGTAACGTCTCAAAACCCGTAAACGTTTTTAGTTCGTGCGTGATGTTCGGTTTCTTTGTTGTCTTTGGTTTATTTAAATTAATTTAGTAGATGTTAGTATTGGGCCCTATTTAGAGATGCAATTGGAACCCAAGTAGGAAAGGTTTTAGCCCATAAATAAAATAAAATAAAATAAGGGGGAGGGGGTACTATACTTATCAGATTTCTTAAGTGTGACTTGGAGGAAAAGTCAAAGGGGGAATATATATATATATATATATATATATGTATAGAACGAGAGAGATGAGAGGATAGCAGAAATCGAGAGAGAGAGAGAGAGAGTCGGGAAAGAAGAGAGATCAGGGGAGAAGGGATTCGAGAGAGCATTCGCGAAGGTAATCTCTATGTTTTTTTTTTCTTATCGTTTAGCTCTCGTAGATTTTAGATGCGATCATCGCCGAGAAAACAGAGAGATGGAGTTAATCTTGGGTTAATCGAAGAGCAGTAAGGGGGTGGTGGCCGGCGATGCTCCGACCACTGTTGCGATGGAGACGACCGGCAGTGGCGGTGATTTGGCTGCTGCTGCTGTCGTTCTCCTTGGCTGGCGCCGGCGGTTGATGCCGGTTGCTGTTGTTATGTCGATTGGTGGCGGTGGCGGTGTAAATCGCTGCTGCAGTCATGGCATTGTTGATTGGTGATCGGCAGCGGTGGTTGAATACCGCCGCTGCTGCTATTGATCAACGGAGGGCCGGCAGTGGCGGCGTAACTGCTGCTGCTGCCGTTGTTTTTGTTTTGTGGTGGCCGACGGCAGTAGCAACCTGCTGCTGTTGTCGTTGGTTGTGTTTTTAGCAGGTGGTGGTGGTGGTCACCCACCACTGCCGCTGCTGTCTTGTTGGGATAAGTCCGGCGGTGGCGGCGGGACTCGTCGCTGCTGTCGTTGATGTGGTGTCCGGCGGTCGTGGCGGGTTCTCGTCGCTGCTGCCGTTGGGGGGTAGCTGTTCGGTAAGCCACGGTTGTCCGGCAGCGGTTTAGCGGGTCAAATCGACAACCGGGTTTAGACCCGTGCATCGTCGTGACACCGTTTTAGTTACCTGTAAGCTAGAGATGTTCCACGTAATTGGAGTTTACCAAATCTAAGGGGACGGTAGTAGATAATAGTAGTATTTTTGATGGAAATTGCAGATCGTTGTGTTGTTTGATCTTGTGTCCGGAACACGTTATTTGCGCGTGCTTATCGTGGTTCGAGGTGAGTGGGTTTTACATTCGTTGTATTATAGCTTGCTTACATGTATGTATGTTGATGTGTTTGATGAGGCTGGGTCGTGGGACGATCCGAAGAGTGGGTAACCACTAGGGTCGGGTCGTGGGACGATCCGAAGGGTGGGTAACCACCAAGGCCGGACTACGGGGTGGTCCGAAGAGCGGGGAAACCGTTAATGTGATATTATGTGGTATATGTAAGACTTGTTGTGATATAACGTATGTAATTACTTGCTTACTAAGCGGTTGTGCTTATCCCATGATTTCTTTATTTTTTTAGCTGCTAGTTCGAGCGTGGATAAAGGCAAGGCTCCGGCTTGACGATTCTGGCAACGGCATTTCGATTAATTATTGATGGTTTACTTAATTATTGATTTTAGGGGATTTTTGAATGATTAAATGAATGGTTTTTCCTGGGTATTTTTCTTTAATACAAGTTCTTTTAAAAAAAATATGGTTTGAAATTTTGGGTGTTACAGCAACAAACCGAATCATCATTTTATACGGGTTTTGGTTCTGGTTCTGCTACTAGTAGTAGTCATCGCCTAAGCCGGAAATAGATAATGACTGGAAGTACTTTCAGCGGGGAGGTTCGGGTTTCTTGGCTTATGCGATGGCGGACCAAACGGAAGAAAGGAAGCTGACGGTAGCAGAGGTACCGGTTGTTAGTGAGTACCCGGATGTATTTCTGGAAGATCTGCCAGGCCTACCGCCGGATAGGCAGATTGAGTTCGGCATTGATCTGGTGCCTGGTGTGGCTCCAATCGCACGAGCTCCTTATCGTTTGGCACCACCGGAACTTCAGGAGTTGTCGGATCAGTTGCAGGAGCTCTCGGGCAAGGGTTTCATCCGTCCGAGTAGTTCACCTTGGGGAGCACCGATATTGTTCGTGAAGAAGAAGGATGGTAGTCACCGTATGTGCATCGACTATCGGGGGCTCAACAAAGTAACCGTCAAGAATAGGTACCCTCTACCCAGGATTGACGACCTGTTTGATCAGCTCCAAGGAGCGTCGTGGTTCTCTAAGATCGACCTCCGGTCGGGGTATCACCAACTAAAAGTAAAGGAGGCAGATATTCATAAGACCGCCTTTCGAACCCGTTACGGTCGTTTTGAATTCTTGGTGATGCCCTTCGGTCTTACCAACGCTCCTGCGGCTTTTATGGACCTCATGAATCGGGTTTGCAGACCGATGCTTGATCGGTCTGTGATCGTGTTCATTGATGACATCCTGGTCTATTCGAAAACGAAGGAGGATCATGTGGTTCACTTGCGGGAGGTGCTCGAGGTTCTGAGGAAGGAGTGTCTCTATGCAAAATTCTCGAAGTGTGCTTTCTGGTTGGAGGAGGTTCAATTCTTGGGCCATCTTGTAAACCGGGAAGGCATCAAGGTGGATCCGTCAAAGATTGAGGCGGTAATGAGTTGGGAGGTTCCGACGACACCAACCGAGATCCGGAGTTTCCTGGGTTTGGCCGACTACTACCAACGGTTCATGCAGGATTTCTCTAAGATTGTGGTACCGTTGACACGACTAACGAAGAAGAGTGAACCGTTTGTGTGGGGTGCTGAACAACAGACGACATTCGAGACTTTAAGACGGAAGTTGTGTGAGGCGCCGGTTCTGACGCTACCAGAGAGAGTAGAGGATATGACGGTTTATTGCGACGCTTCACGTCTTGGTCTGGGGTGCGTGTTGATGCAGAGGAGGCGGGTGTTAGCCTACGCCTCGAGGCAATTGAAGCCACACAAGGCTAATTACCCCACGCATGATCTTGAGCTTGCAGCGGTGGTCTTCGCTCTTAAGATCTGGCGGCATTATCTTTATGGGGTGAAATGCACCATTTATACGGACCATCGGAGCTTGAGATATTTTTTAGAGCAGCCAAACCTGAACATGCGACATCGGAGGTGGCTTGATGTAGTCAAGGACTATGATTGCGAGATACTCTATCACCCGGGTAAGGAAAATGTGGTTGCGGATGCTCTGAGTAGGAAGACGGAGCACTCATCGCTTCGGATATCTCATCTGAAGATGGCGGTGACTACCTCTTTTGTGGATGTGGTTAGGCGAGCGCAGGAGGAGGCGAGTCGGGAGGCAAATTAGAACGGAGAGCGAATTCGTGGTTAGTTATCCGCTTTGGTTAGAGATAGTCGTGGGTTACTGACTAGATACGGACGAGTGTGGGTTCCTCGTTCGGGCGCGGCTCGGCAGACTTTATTAAAGGAAGCTCACAAGTCTAAATTTTCTATTCACCCGGGAGCTACCAAGATGTACCGGGATTTGTGGACCGGTTATTGGTGGCCCGGAATGAAAAGAGACGTGGCTCGTTATGTGGAATCGTGTTTGACTTGTCTGAAGGTTAAGGCTAAGCATCAGAGGCCTCATGGCAAGATGCAGCCTTTAGAAATTCCCGAGTGGAAGTGAGAGAACATCACTATGGACTTGATCACCAAGCTTCCGAAAACCCCTCGGAAGTTTGATGCAATCTGGGTGATAGTGGACCGGTTGACTAAGAGTGCCTTGTTTCTTGCTATTAGAGAGAGCTCGACTACGGAGCAGCTAGCGGAGATCTACGTGAAGGAGGTGGTATCGAGGCACGGAGTGCCGGTGTCAATTATATCGGATAGAGACGTACACTTCACTTCTCGCTTCTGGGAGAGGTTTCATTCAGAGTTGGGTACCAAGCTGCATTTCAGTACCGCGTTGTTAGGATTGTGTGCGAGACAGTAACAGGGTTACCGTGTCCAATGTTATAAGACACTAGTAGGTCACACCGCTGCACACCTAATTGAGAAATTTGTGTGAAAAAGAGATATATGAGAAGAGAGAGAACTAAATAATTATTAGTTAAATAATTATTTATTTGTTTCAATTAATTAGTAAAATTAATTAAAGGATTAATTAATTAAGGAATTAATTGGAAGGATAATTATGAAAGGAATCATAATTAGGTTAAATCACTGCCTTATTTGATCCTATAAATAAAGGGTTGGGGCTTTGATTAATCAGTTGAACAATTCCAACAAAAATCTCTCGATCTCTCTCTCTCTCTCCCAACCGCCGGTTTTCTCTCTCTCTCACACATTGATCGGAATTTTTCCGATCAGTCACGGTGGTCTAGCAACCTCTCGCGTGGTGTCAGTAGCGGTGTACCCCCTACCAGCTTTCCGGAAGTTTAATCGCAAAAGGTAAACCGATATACCCACTTGATTGTATCTGTTATGGTTTAAGATGGGTCCGGGTTTGGGAATCGTTTTTGTTATCCGCTGCGCACCGTTAGTGCCTACGGTTCCCAACAGTGGTATCAGAGCCACTTCTTAAACCTACGGATCAGGTTTAATTGTCTAAACGATTAGGTTTAAAATTTGATTTTTATATATGCTTATGAATTATTAAAAATTGAATTTCTCTTAAAAAACCTAATAAAATCGGAAACTGGTGGTGAGATGGCGGCAGTTAGCCGATCAAATCACCACAACCACCGAGTCACCGCAACCACCGGCGTAACCACCGTTTGTGGTGGCCGGCGTTTTTTCCATCAACGCGACCACAAGACCGCACCACAGTTAGTGGTTGCGGCTGTGGACAATGAACACCACCGCACCTCCGATTGAGGAGGCGGTGGCGGTTGGTTGGAACGGCGACGAGATTGAAATCACCAAACCACCGTATGTGGTGGTGGTGATCGCTGCAACCACCAGGACCAAACCACCAGGACCAAACCACCAGGCCGATTTATCGGCGGTGATGATGGCCGTGTGGCTTAATCGGACCGCACATGACGGCGACGGTGGTGGCGGAAAGCTACTGTTGTCGTGATGGTGGCGGCGTGGTTTGTTGTCGCCGGAAGCGACGGTGGTGGTGGCGCGAGCCACGGCTGCTGTCGTGTTCCAAACTAGCGGCGATAGCGATGGTCGATTCCGTCAAAATCGTCGCCGGTGATGGCGATAACAATCGGACCGGAAGCGATGGTGGTGGTGGCGCAATATTCACCGTGAACCACCGTGATGATGGTGGCAGATAGCTGCCGTTGTCGCCGGTGGAATCATGATGATGACGATGATATGATGACAACCAACCACCGCACCACCGTTCGTGGTGGCGGTGGCAATCGATGGCGGTGGCAATCGATGGTGGTGTAGACCGAACCACCGCACCACCGGGCTGCCTTACGACCAAGCCGCGGATGGTGATCGTGGCCGAACAACCGGCGTAGACTGAACCACCAAGCCGATGTCACGGCGATGGTGGTGTTGTTCATGAAACACGGCGGTGATGGTGGCTTTAGGGTTACCATTATCGCCGGTGATCTCATACCACCGAAACGTTTCTTGTACGACAAGTTTTTATGAGTTAAAGGGTTTATCCTAAACCAGATAAGGTTAGGAACCCTAGGGGTTAATTTTGCTAATCACTAAATTAATTATTTGATTTAATTGGATTTAATCGTTTAATTAAATTCTGTAGAATCTAGTTATGTTTTTGTTATAGTCAAGCCCTTTGACCCATGGTTGCGTTTTTGATTTTATTATTTACGGGAGGCCTGCGTGCCATTTACAACCCGATTATATGTAATATTAAAGTTGTAAATAAATCGAGACCCGAAGACGGAGTCAAGGAGACAATCATGGAGCTTGGAGCCAGTGGGAGCACCGGGAAGTTTTGTCCCTTAGGAATTAGACCGTCGTTTTGGGTTGGCTCACAAAACGACAATAGTTAAGGGTTCTTGACTATGACATGTTATTTCAACTGCGTGGTTGTTTACATTTTTAGTCTGCGTGGTTGTTTATATTTAATTATATTACGTAGTTACGTTTTTAAATTAAATATAAATGGTTTTAAAATTGGATAAAATACAGTTTGTGTTTAAATCCAAAGTTCTTGAAAACTGGCATTTGTGACCCTTGATAAAATCATAGATTAGTAAGTGCAACCCACTTTAGGGGCACTTCCGGTGTAAGGTACATAGGGCGTTGTAAGTGCACACACTATGAACGCCCGTGTTCAAACCGAAACTGGAAGGAGATAAAACTCTGCGAAATTATCTCCGGGTGGTACCGGCCAGAGTTTGTCCAGGTCCCGGGTGGTGCAGTCTATTTTGGTAATTATTTATTCACTGGGTGGTACCAGGCCAAAATGCACTAGAGGGACTAAATATGCACGGATTATTAATATCCGATGTCCCGACGATCTAGAAGTCGTATTTTCAGATAGGAATACGATTGGTATAGTTTTACCTACCATAGATCGCATGAGTCGGTTTGACATGATCACATGCTTCCCGACACATGTGAAATATGGATTCTAGTCTAATAAATTTATTTTAAGGGTAATAATTTATTAGAATTATATAATTATAAACTAAAATGGAATTTGTATTCTTCTGTAGATGTCTCCAATTAGTATTCCGTTTTATTCACCTGAAGAGTCACTTCGCCTTATTATGGGCAAGTGGAAGCTTACGGGCCATAACTTTCCAGTTTGGAAGTTACACTTGAGGAACGTTTTAAGTGCCCAGGATAAGCTTTATGTGATCAACAAACCCGTATCACGACCTAAAAGCAATGCCCCTGAAGAGGAATTTGCTGAGTATTTAGATACTTGACAGATGAATCGGATGTAATGTCCATTCTGATTTTCTCTATGTCACCCGAGTTCACGGGAGATTTAAGAGTTAAATCATGTCACGAGGTTGTGAGAGATGTGGAGAACCAGCTAGGTCTCTACAAGCACACGGGAAAGCTATTGATCATGCAAGAGATTCTCTCCCTAAAGCTACAGAAGGGTCAGTCAGTTAAAAACCATCTTGTTGATATGAGAAGGCTTTTTAAGTGTTTATCACGTCTGGGGTACAAGATGACTCAGGAAGAGTTAGTGTACCTCATGTGGTTCTCCCTCACAAAGGAAGTTCAGGACACAGCTAGTGCCTACATGAAGGAACCAAAGAGCGACGTGGATAAAGTTCATGAAGATATCCTGGCCAGTCTAGAGCCAGTACCCGAACCTGCAAATCTCATGGACACTGATATAATTGATGAGCTGGGAGATCTGAGTTGCCCAGAGTGCGGCAGCGAGGATATTTGCGAGCACTCGATGAACATCGACCAGATGGATATCGGTTTACCCGATACTCCAGGTATCTTTATGATAGATTGCTTAATCACTTCTTATGAATCATGGGTAATTGATACAGGCAGTGGTAACCACATTTGTAATCATTTACAGGGATTCACTAGAAGAAAGACTCTGAGGAAGGACCGTTCGAACCTACGAGTGGGCGAAGGCACTCCGTTGATTGCTGAAGCCGTGGGATCTTATAGTCTTAGTTTACCCTCGGGCCTAGTTTTGGAACTGGATAATTGTTATTATATTCCAAATATGATTAAGAATGTATTGTCTTTTGATTTGTTGGTAGACCAAGGCTTTTACTATAAATATTCTTATAAAATGATTTCGGTTTTTAAAGATAATATTTTCTATTTTAAAGCAACACCCGTAGATGGTCTATACACTGTAAATCTTAAAGACAACAATAGTGAAATCTATCATATAAGTAAGCGATCCAAGGATATTAAGGATCAGACTTACCTCTGGCATTGCCGTTTGGGCCATATAAACAAGAAACGCGTTGAACTACTCCTAAAGGGAGGTTTTCTTGGCAATTTCGACTTCAAACCTTTTGATAATTGCGAATCTTGTTTATCTGGTAAAATGACAAAGCAACCTTTCAACAGTGAGAATGAAAGGGCTACTGACTTGCTTGAAATAATCCACACAGATGTTTGTGGACCTTTCAGTCATGTAGCAAGAGGAGGATACCGGTACTTCATTACCTTCACTGACGACTTCAGTAGGTATGGTTATGTCTACTTGATGAGACATAAATCTGAAACCTTTGAGAAATTCAAGGAATATCAGAATGAAGTACAGAATCTACTTGACAAGAGGATCAAGTTTTTACGGTCAGATCGTGGTGGCGAATATCTCAGTGATGAGTTTGACAATCATCTGATGGAGTGTGGGATTGTATCCCAACTTACACCTCCATATACACCTCAGATGAACGGTGTATCAGAAAGGAGAAATCGTACGTTGCTTGACATGGTACGAACGATGATGTGTCATTCTTCGCTGCCAGTATCATTCTGGGGACACGCGCTCGAAACAGCAGCACACATACTGAACAGAGTGCCAACAAAGTCGGTGGAAAAGACTCCATATGAGTTATGGAAGGGTAAGAAACCCAACATATCTTTTCTAAAAATTTGGGGTTGTGAGGTTTACGTCAAACGACCTACCTCAGAAAAACTCAAACCCAAATCCGACAAGTGTTTCTTCGTTGGATATCCCAAGACCACCGTGGGATATTATTTCTACAACCCTGAAGAGAACAAAGTGTTTGTTGCTCGAAATGGAAAATTTCTGGAAGAAAAGTTTCTCAGCTTAGAGAACACCAGAAAGGATGTAGATCTACAGATAGTAGACGAAGAAAGCACTACACCAGTTGTTGAGCCAGAAATTCAACATAGCAATGTTGAACCTCAATCAGAGCCGATTGAGGAAGTGCAAACACAGGACCTTCGCAGATCCAGTAGGATAAGACAAGAACCAGATAGGTATCTTGGGTTCCTAGTCTCTCAAGATAGCGGGGACTTAAATGAACCAACATCCTATGGAGAAGCTGTGTCAGGCAGTGAGTCTGAACAATGGCAGGAAGCCATAAAGGCCGAGATGCAATCCATGTACGACAACCAAGTTTGGGAGTTGACTGATTTTCCACAACACTGTAAGGCTGTTGGACGCAAATGGGTTTTCAAGAAGAAAACCGACATGGATGGGAACGTACACACCTTCAAAGCCAGACTGGTTGCAAAAGGATTCACGCAAACTCATGGCATTGACTATGATGAAACCTTTTCACCAGTGGCAATGTTGAAATCAATTAGGATTCTTATGGCCATCTCAGCGTACTTTAATTACAAGATTTGGCAAATGGACGTCAAGACAGCCTTTCTGAATGGAAAGTTGACAGAAGACGTCTATATGGAACAACCAGAGGGGTTTGAGGATCCTAAGAATCCTAACAAGGTGTGTAAGCTGTTAAAATCTATTTATGGATTAAAACAAGCATCTCGAAGCTGGAACCTACACTTTGATGAGCGAATCAAAGAGTTTGGCTTTGCTAAAAGTGAGTTCGAGCCATGTGTTTACACTAAGTTCAGTGGGAGCATAGTAACCTTCCTGGTCTTGTATGTAGATGACATACTACTCATAGGAAACGATGTACCAACTTTACAGAGTGTTAAGGAATGGTTAAGTAAATGTTTCCAGATGAAAGACCTTGGAGAAGCCGCTTATATACTAGGTATAAAGATCTACAGAAACAGATCTAAGCGGCTTATCGGACTTAGTCAGAGTACGTACATTGACAAGGTCCTGAAAAAATTCAGGATGGATGAATCCAAGAAAGGATTCATTCCAATGCAACATGGCATAGTGTTAAGTAAAACACAGTGTCCTGTTTCTAGTGAAGATCAGGACAGAATGAAATCGGTTCCATATGCTTCTGCAATTGGATCGATTATGTATGCCATGCTATGTACTAGGCCCGATGTTGCTTACTCAGTAAGTGTTACGAGCAGATACCAACAGAATCCAGGTGAGCCCCATTGGGTGGCTGTCAAGAACATTCTCAAATATCTGAGAAGAACGAAAGAAATGTTCTTGGTCTTTGGAGGTTCTGAGGATGAAATTAGTATCACAGGATACTCTGACGCTAGTTTCCAGACCGACAGAGATGACTTCAGGTCACAGTCAGGGTATGTCTTTACCTTAAACGGAGGTGCGATCTCGTGGAAGAGCTCGAAGCAGGACACGATTGCAGACTCAACTACAGAGGCAGAGTACATTGCAGCATGTGATGCGGCAAAGGAAGCTGTCTGGCTAAGGAATTTTCTATCGGATCTCAGAGTGGTTGCCAGTATCTCGAGACCGATCGATATATTCTGTGATAACTCAGGAGCCGTGGCGCAAGCAAAGGAACCTAGAGAGCATCACAAGTCGAGACACGTGCTCAGAAAGTATCACCTCATCCGAGAGATCATTGGAAGAGGAGATGTGAGAATATGCAAGATTCCAACAGAAGACAATGTCGCAGATCCGCTGACAAAGCCACTAGCAAGGGCAAAGCATGAGGCACATGCGAATTCCATTGGGATGCAGTACCTGGAAGCCAGTAGCTAGTACTTAGTTTATTAATTATTACTATAGTCCAATTTAGAAACAATGTAATCATGTAAAGTTTTTATTTCACAGTGTGTTGGAAATAAATGGAGGTTTTATTTTCATGATTGTTCTAAATTAACTATTTTTGCATATTTAACATATCCATGATTTTACAAAGTTTTGTATGAAATCTAAATTTCCGTAGCCACTTATTGAAATGGGAATTTCAATAGGGAGTTTAACGCTACTATAAATACTTGATGATTTATTCAAAGTAATGAATAAAAGCACAAGTGATGTGACCAAGTATTTATAGATACTCATCAGAGTGTTTGGGTATTGGATGTGACCAGTAATCAAGTCTGCTTCATGGAGCCTCAGTCATAGGCACTGACTTGATAGGTTGTCCTTAGACCTGAGATACTTGGTTTGGGAACACGAGGACTACTGTACTCTTAGCACGTACTAACGCTGCACCGTAACAGGGTGGCCATACGGGACGTGACTAGATGCAGCGGAAGCCGTGGATCCAAATGCAAGTAGTCAAGAAGGGATTTGCACCTCTTTCAAAAGAGAGATATTTCCGGGCCCCTTGACGATTAAGATTGGCAGAAAACGCGTGGCCACGCTCGGATAGAATAACAGGGGTTATTTAGTAATATCCGTTACTGCAGGCAATCGAAATCAGAGTCAAGAAATACTTGATCTTAAGAAATGAATCCTCCACTCCATGTCTTAAATCACTTTAGAAATATCGTGTGCAAAAGGAATGAACCTGTGTACAAATTCAAGCGTGAATTGTATCTCTGGATGTAAGAGATCTTATAACCTGGTTAACCTAAGTGTCTGGCTAGGGACCTCCTTAGGCTAATGGTAACAGGTGTAGTTACGTGTCTAGCACAAGTGGGAGTCTGTTAGGATTGTGTGCGAGACAGTAACAGGGTTACCGTGTCCAATGTTATAAGACACTAGTAGGTCACACCGCTGCACACCTAATTGAGAAATTTGTGTGAAAAAGAGATATATGAGAAGAGAGAGAACTAAATAATTATTAGTTAAATAATTATTTATTTGTTTCAATTAATTAGTAAAATTAATTAAAGGATTAATTAATTAAGGAATTAATTGGAAGGATAATTATGAAAGGAATCATAATTAGGTTAAATCACTGCCTTATCTGATCCTATAAATAAAGGGTTGGGGCTTTGATTAATCAGTTGAACAATTCCAACAAAAATCTCTCGATCTCTCTCTCTCTCTCCCAACCGCCGGTTTTCTCTCTCTCTCACACATTGATCGGAATTTTTCCGATCAGTCACGGTGGTCTAGCAACCTCTCGCGTGGTGTCAGTAGCGGTGTACCCCCTACCAGCTTTCCGGAAGTTTAATCGCAAAAGGTAAACCGATATACCCACTTGATTGTATCTGTTATGGTTTAAGATGGGTCCGGGTTTGGGAATCGTTTTTGTTATCCGCTGCGCACCGTTAGTGCCTACGGTTCCCAACACGCGTACCACCCACAGACGGACGGACAGAGTGAGCGTACGATCCAGACCTTAGAGGACATGCTTCGAGCTTGTGTGTTGGATTTCGGAGGCAGTTGGGATACGTACCTGCCCTTAGCAGAGTTTTCGTATAATAGCAGCTACCACTCGAGTATCGGGATGCCACCGTTCGAGATGCTGTATGGGAGGAGGTGTCGGACCCCAATCTATTGGGGGGAGGTAGGACAGTTGGTTCTCGGGAGTACGGAGGTGGTACAGAGGACTACTGAGGATATCCAGAGGATTCGGGAGCGGTTGCGGACGGCTCAAAGCCGGCAAAAGAGCTACGCGGGTCGACGGAGGTCGGACCTGGAGTTCCAGGTAGGAGATCGTGTGTTGCTTAAGCTTTCTCCTTGGAAGGGTGTGATCCGGTTCCGTAAGAGGGGCAAGCTAGGGCCTCGATACATCGGACCGTTCACGATCCTTGCACGTGTTGGGAAAGTGGCCTATCGATTGGAGCTGCCAGCGGTGTTGGGTCAGATTCACAACACGTTTCATGTATCTCAGTTGCGCAAGTGTCTCGCCGACGAGACGACGCATATTCCTCTAGATGATATTCAGTTGGACGACAGCCTGAATTACGTCGAGAGGCCGGTAGCGGTGCTAGATCGGAAGATAAAAAGGTTGCGAAGCAAGGAAATTGGAATCGTTAAGGTGCAGTAGCGGCATCGAAAGGGTTCCGAGTGGACCTGGGAGCCGGAAGCTGAGATGCGGGAGCTTTTTCCGAAGCTTTTCTTCGATTGATTTCGGGGACGAAATCCCGGTAAGTGGGGGAGAGTTGTAACTTCTCAAAACCCGTAAATGTTTTTAGTTCGTGCGTGATGTTCGGTTTCTTTGTTGTCTTTGGTTTATTTAAATTAATTTAGTAGATGTTAGTATTGGGCCCTATTTAGAGTTGCAATTGGAACCCAAGTAGGAAAGGTTTTAGCCCATAAGTAAAATAAAATAAAATAAGGGGGAGGGGGTACTATACTTATCAGATTTCTTAAGTGTGACTTGGAGGAAAAGTCAAAGGGGGAAAATATATATATATATATATGTATAGAACGAGAAAGATGAGAGGATAGCAGAAATCGAGAGAGAGAGAGAGAGAGTCGGGAAAGAAGAGAGATCAGGGGAGAAGGGATTCGAGAGAGCATTCGCGAAGGTAATCTCTATGTTTTTTTTCTTATCGTTTAGCTCTCGTAGATTTTAGATGCGATCATCGCCGGGAAACCGGAGAGATTGAGTTAATCTTGGGTTAATCGGAGAGCAGTAAGGGGGTGGTGGCCGTCGCCCTTGGCCGGCGATGCTCCGACCACTGTTGCGATGGAGACGACCGGCAGTGGCGGTGATTTGGCTGCTGCTGCTGTTGTTCTCCTTGGCTGGCGCCGGCGGTTGATGCCGGTTGTTGTTGTTATGTCGATTGGTGGCGGTAGCGGTGTAAACCGCTACTGCAGCCATGGCATTGTTAATTGGTGATCGGTAGTGGTGGTTGAATACCGCCGTTGCTGCTGTTGATCAACGGAGGGCCGGCAGTGGCGGCGTGACTGCTGCTGCTGCCGTTGTTTTTTTTTGTGGTGGCCGGCGGCGGTAGCAACCTGCTGCTGCTGCCGTTGGTTGTGTTTTCAGCCGGTGGTGGTGGTGGTCACCCACCACTGTCGCCGTTGTCTTGTTGGGATAAGTCCGGCGGTGGCGGCGGGACTCGTCGCTGCTGCCGTTGATGTGGTGTCCAGCGGTTGTGGCGGGTTCTCGTCACTGCTGCCATTGGGGGGGTAGCTGTCCGGTAAGCCACGGCTGTCCGGCAGCGGTTTAGCGGGTCAAAACGACAACCGGGTTTAGACCCGTGCATCGTCGTGACACTGTTTTAGTTACCTGTAAGCTAGAGATGTTCCACGTAATTGGAGTTTACCAAATCTAAGGGGACGGTAGTAGATAATAGTAGTATTTTTTTTTTGGAAATTGCAGATCGTTGTGTGGTTTGATCTTGTGTCCGGAACACGTTATTTGCGTGTGTTTATCGTGGTTCGAGGTGAGTGGGTTTTACGTTCGTTGTATTATAGCTTGCTTACATGTATGTATGTTGATGTGTTTGATGACCACTAGGGCCGGGTCGTGGGACGATCCGAAAGGGTGGGTAACCACCAAGGCTGGACTACGGGGTGGTCCGAAGAGCGGGGAAACCGTTAATGTGATATTATGTGGTATATGTAATACTTCTTGTGATATAACGTATGTAATTACTTGCTCACTAAGCGGTTGTGCTTATCCCACGATTTCTTTATTTTTTTTAGGTGCTAGTTCGAGCGTGGATAAAGGCAAGGCTCCGGCTTGACGATTCTGGTAACGGCATTTCGATTAATTATTGATGGTTTACTTAATTATTGATTTTAGGGGATTTTTAAATGATTAAACGAATGGTTTTTCTTGGGTATTTTTCTTTAATACAAGTTCTTTTAAAAAAAATATGGTTTGAAATTTTGGGTGTTACAGCAACAAACCGAATCATCATTTTATACGGGTTTTGGTTCTGGTTCTGCTACTAGTAGTGGTCATCGCCTAAGCCGGAAAGAGATAATGACCGATTGTATGAATGAGTTGCACAGTGAATCAAGTAAAAAGAAGATTTGATTTGGATCTTGACGGTTTAAATATTAGGGTTAAGTATATGGGAGTGTATCGAACTTGTCACGTTTTATCATTGTATGTACTCAACTTTAAAATTTACCGATTAATGTACCGAACTTGCTAAAATTGCCACTTAATGTATTTCATGACAAGTTGGATACACTTTCGTGACAAGTTGGATACATTAAATGGTAGTTTTTTATAAAGTTGGATACATACAATGACAATTTTAGCAAGTTCAGTGCATTAATCGGTAAGTTTTAAAGTTGAGTACATGCAATGATAAAACATGACAAGTTCGATACACTCCCATGTACTTAACCCTAAATATTAAATGCGCAAACTTTTCTAGTGTTGCAAAGTGTCGAGAATTTTGAAGAACTTGATTTATTTGGAAGCGAAAAAAGGAACCTCAAGGTTAATGTGAGACGGTAGCATTGGTATTGTTGTCGACTTCTTCTTTGTCTCCATAATGTGAGACGGTACCATTGGTATCGGTTGTTGGTGGCAAACTTAGCCCTTGCTCAATCTCATTTTCTTCTAGATTTTCCTCCACCACTTCAATCTTCGCCTCGAGCGATGTTAGGTCTCGAATTCTGTCAGGACCATCCAAATAGTCTTTCAAACAAACACATTCCACGAACTCTGGTGTTAATCTCGTTCGATGTACATAATTTATCTTGCAACTAAGAGAAAAAGTGGACTTCGAAACTATGGTACTAGCTTGGATTGTTAGTAAATTACAAGAAAGTAAAATGCAAAAAAATTAAAGACGATATAACTTAATTAACAAGAAACGGCTAGCCCAACCTCTTCTTTTATCATCCAACAATATTGGACCCACGAGAGTTAAACGAAAACGAGTCCAACGATAATCTTTGAAATTCAGTGGCCCAACTATATTAACAATCGGTCGGTCCAAGTGTAATCATCCGGCCAACTGTTGTTAACAAAAACTGCCTACGAGTTTTAAGTTAAAACAATGTCAACGGAATGTTTAACAAAAGAGATGAGTTCATGAAATGTTTATCAAATACGAGCCTATGATGTGTAAAAATCGGCCGGTCCAAAAGGAGGCAAAAATCAACCGGCCCAAATGCAAACTCTCGGCCCATTCATCATCTTCTAGCCCAAAGCTTGAAAAGCTTTGAACAAACGGCCCACGATCTTCAAGCTTTGTATAATTGTATCTAGAAAAATTGGCCCATCTACATGCTTTCGGGTCCAAAAATGTCATATGCAAAAGTTGATATATAATGTGTCAAAAAGCCGTGGTTTTTGTTGATTTTAAGAACTACAATTAATTAAAATGACTATAATTCGTTAAAATTTACGTTAAAAATTATAGAAAAGTGATAAAAATGGGGTATATAAATTACCCTTATCAGTCACAACGACACCGATAGTATCGAGTGGTTGTGTGATGGCATGATAACACGTGCAATAACATTATATGTATGAAAAGTTAGTGTATATGGGCGATTGAACCATGCAATTATGGAAATGGCATGATATCGGCACAATAAGAACATCTAGCGTGATTGTGACATGCCATTTTGACAATGTTATAATCGTTGGGAACGATCATATAAGATGTATCGAGTGTTGGTGCATTTGTATGATTGTGCCATTTTAACAATCGCCAAGCGCAATAGCCCGGGGATGTTAAAGTACACTAGTGGTTTTGTAGTTAGGGTTTGTCACTTGTCCCTACCTTATTCACTCCTCCAATTTGGGGGATTTTGGAACCTTAGGGTCTGGCTTTTGTAGACTTTTTAGAGCAAATTGTTGGTTATCATGGAGATTGAATATCTATGGTGGAAAATTTTGTAGATTTATTAAAAGGTAAGTTTTTTAGGAGACCTATTGATGGAATATTGAATCTTGGGTTAACTATTGGTACCTTTTTGGCTTGGATGGTGACTTTAAAATGCTTTGTTGGAGAGTTTTGCTAATGGGACTCAAACCATCACCAATGCAAAGGTGGATTCAAGTTGTTTTGTGAAAACTTTATATAATTCCAAAATTTGATGTTTTAGCGTCTTAAAATGGTTTTCTTAAGATTTATCAATTTTTGTTGGTTACTTAACGAATTTCATTCTTTTGCATATATGAGAATACATATATTTGGAGTTTCCGATATTTTGACAATAAATCATAAAGTTAGTGGGTTTTGATGATTTATTTGTCATTTAATGATTATTGGTGTTAATGCATTTTCAGGTATATTGATGTTATAAATTGTTCGAATTTTTGCATGATATAATTTGTTGCGTTGTTTTGTGATGATTTGGATTTTGGGGCATGAGATTCATTAAACTTTAAATGTGTTTTGTGTTATGATGATTCCTTTGGACTAGTCCAGCAAGTTAAAGATCTTATTGGCTTAAATTTGAGGAAAATACATTTTCTGGAATTTTGGCCCAACCTTTAAGTTAGTAAAGTCTTAAAAGCTCACTATTGTACCTTATTGGTTTATAAAAACTTAATTTGAGTAGTCAAGTAAAATTTAGAGTTTATTGGTTTGCTTTTAAGTTTTAAGCGCATATGAGTTTTGCGGAAATTGTGCGATTTAAATTGTTCGATATTGAACTTTTGAACATGTTGAGTAAGGATGAGCAACGAGTCCAAAATCTTGATACTTAATAGGTACCATATCGTTTCTGGACTAATTCATGTATTTCGACATGTAATCAGTTCTATGTTTTTCTTATAATTGGTATTCGGTAATATTGGTACCAGGGTCCCTATAATTACTGAAAATACTCACCGGTACCGAAATTCAAAAGGACACATTTTTTTTTCAAAAATCCCAAAACAATTCCAAAACCCTTTCCAAATAAACGATTTCTTACAAACAGCAAAGGGTGATGATACCAACCCTAAACCTTTAAAAAATTCAATTTTCTTGCAATTGATGTAAGAATAGAATTGACGGTGAGGTGGTAAAATCTCATTGCGTTTAAACTCCAAATCCTGTTTTCTTTTTTCTTTTTCTCAATTTTTCTAAATCTAAATTTAATCTTCTCATTTTTCTTGTTAATCATTTCTTTTGGGTAAGACGCTAATTAAAAATTATAGAAGATACACCATTATCAACTTAACAATATAATGATCGGTTTGGCAAATTATAGTTTATTTTAAGCTTGGCTTATGGTTTTTTAACCAATATAAAACTATTCATGATTTTTAAACAAAATAAAATCACTTAGGGTCATCTATTTTTTAGCACAAGTCCTTCGATATAATAGGGCCGACCATTAATTCAAGTGATGTAAAGTTTCACCTTTTTATCGAATGTTTGGAAAACATAGGATCAAATGCATCCTAGAAATCTTCACACTTTTAATTATTCCCACAAAGTAGGGTTTATAATAAAGTGGGGAAAATGAGTACATACGTTGACTGAAATGATAAAATGGTCCATGAGCTATGAACCAATATATATGTTACTCGTCCCAACTTATAAAAGTTTGGGTATACGTATACCCCACACAAGACACATAATTATATGCACATAGTGTGATAGTGGAGGATCTAGATATATAGCAACTCAGGTTAGATTTGGGGACTGAGTTGTGTCAAAAAGTTTCGAATTTTAATAACCCACAAAATAAAAATAATTTGGAGTTATTAAGTTTTAAGGTTAAACAATTTAGTTAGCCAAGTTATATTTACTTTATTTAGTTTGACATTTGATTTTTCTTTAATATATGTTTTTGATCTTTTTATTGTTTCAGTTAAATAGTGATTGTAAAGTAAGGGTATTTTGTATTAAAGAATACAACTTGCTTATCTACTTTATAAGAAAATTAATTAGAAAAGTTCAAAGACATTGAGAAAATACATAGTAGCAAATCATATTAGATTAAAATTGAGGTCATAAATGATGATTAAGGAGCATATTATCAAAAAATATCATCGAAAATTACTTAATTTTAAAAAGTTATGATAAAAACCAACTAAAAGTCCCTACTATAAGGATAAACTGTTTGGATATAAATTGATTTTTAACATAAAGAAAGTGAACTTGCTAAAGAGGGAAAGTGAAATTGGTGAATTAATGGGTTTAAAAAGTTTGTAAAAGGTAAATTTGGTTATTTTTAAGAGATTATTATGGTCAAGCCATCAGCTAATCTCCTTACTATGACCGTAGCACCACCTTTGTAGTCAGCATCATGTGACAACTGATAAATCAATCAATTTCTATAACATGAAAAGCTTCAAGATCACATGTGATTATATAATAAAATCATATATAATACGACATGTGTAAAAATATATAATGTCTTAGTTAACACGACCAATATCGTGAGAGAAGTCATATGCTCTATGGTCTATATAAGTGGTCCAAAAGATGTGTGAGAAGAGATTTCATCATTAAATGACATTTTTTGATTATCAATATCTAAAGGCTTTTTTCATTAAATAAAGAAATGGTATATTTCATTTGTTATATTAAAATATAGGACTTTTGTTAATAAAAATATTCTAGGGACTTTGTTGATGTGTGAAAGATTATTGGGTATCTTCGATGTTAAAAAGCTTAAAGGTTTTAGGAAGTCCTAAAATATTTGTGTAAAAAACAAGTTTAACCCGTTAATCACTAAAAAAAATGAAAATTCAGGTGGCGTTTGGTTCGCAGAATGGAATCTGTTGGAATTGGAATCTGTCAAAGGAATTGGAATCTGAAGGAATTGGAATGGAATTTAACAATCTTTGACCATGCGTTTGGTTGAGAGGAATTGGAATTGGAATTTGTCAAAAAAAAATTGAATATGCATGTTTAGTTCATTGAATATATGGTATTGGTGAGGGATGGAGGAGGTGGTGGAGACGGCGACGGTGGGTGGCGGGTGGCAGTAACGGCGGTGGCGGGTGGCGGTAACGGCGGTGGCGGGTGGCGGTAACGGCGGTGGCGGGTGGCGGTAACGGCGGTGGCGGGTGGCGGTAACGGCGGTGGCAGGTGGCGGTAACGGCGGTGGTGGGTGTGGCGGTGGCGGATGGCGGTAACGGTGGTGGCGGTAACGGAGGCTGCGGGTAGCGGTTGGCGGTAACGGCGGTGGCAGTTGGCGGTAACGGCGGTGGCGGATGGCGGTAACGGTGGTGGTGGGTGGCAGTGGCGTTAACGGTGGTGGTGGCGGGTGGCGGTAACGGTGGTGGCTGGTGGCGGTAACGATGGTGGCGGGTGGCAGTGGCGGTAACGATGGTAGCGGGTGGGTGGCGGTAAGGTGGTGACATGCCTTGCTAAAACACCACCTTAAAAGACGGTAGGAAGGAATTGAAATTCCTTGTTAAAACCTAAGGAATCTACATTCCATCATTTGTGGAATTTGAATTCCTTGTGAAAATTCAAAAGATGAACCAAACGCAGGAATGGAATTTAGTCAATGGAATTGACCATTCCAATTCCTTCAAATTTCGCCGGATTCCAGCGAATCAAACACCACCTCATTGATTACTTTTTAACTTTTTTCTATAAACAAAAAAGACCCTTAAGGTATACCAAAGTCCAATTTAAATTTATTTTTATTTTTACATATTAGGCCCTAAACTTATAATACTTATTCATTTTATACCTTTTACTTTTCAAATATTTTATTTTACGTTTTAGTCATATATCGTATATTGACTAAAATATGTTAAAAAATACGTTTTAATTTTAACAAATTACGCCATTATAACCGTATCGTCGATACGATCGAAATGAGGCTAATATTGAATATTTTTTGATGTAATTATTTTATTATATACTATATATAGGCTCCAACAGACCCAAATTCAGGCTCCAACCGACCCAAATCCTATACTCATTTTCAAATTTACATATTAGTCCCCTAGATTTATAATATTTATTTACTTTATACCTTTAATTTTCAATATTTCATTTTATGTTTTACTCATATATTGTATATTTGCTAAAATATGTTAACAAAATACGTTTTAATTTTAATAAATTACGCCATTATAATCGTATCGTAGATACGATCGAAATGAGCCTAATATTGAATATTTTTTGGTGTAATTATTTGATTATATACTATATATAGTACGATTACATGAAGCCAAAACACTGTTCATGAACAACAGCTACCGACATTTGGAGAAATTACATTTGCCCCCTTAAACTTATAATATTTATTCACTTTATACCTTTTAGTTTTCTATATTTCATTTTGCGTTTTAGTCATATATCGTATATTGGCTGAAATATGTTAAACTGTCGGTACCTACTGTTCATGAACAGTCTTTTGGCTTCCTGATAATTGTTAGTATTATTAAAACCTCTTAAAATTAATTTTTTTGATTTTTTGATTTCTTAAATCTTTTATTTATTTTAGTAAACCTTTTGTATGACAACATTTTGTACAAACTTTATGTTTCATATAAATTCATGTTAGTACTTACGATCAAATCTACCACAGTTTATAACCCGGTGCGAAACCCGAGCTCTTAATAGGAAACTTCCTCTAAAATATTGTTCACAACAACAGACCTTTACAATATTAACAAAACTCGCCGCAGCGAAGCGCGGGCAAACCCCATCGTTAAACTATAATTAACGTAAAATTTACCCCCCCCCCCCCCCAAAAAAAAAAAAAAAACTAATGGCCGCCTAAGGTTATTTTAATAACTTGGGTTTATATATTGTAAATTATTTTAAGCTATTTGAATGGGTAATTGTTAATCTACTTAACATAGGCCCATGGGCTTTAGTATTAGGAGGGACAATTAGAATTTAATGGAACCCTAATTACATGCCTATAAGATGATTATGGTTCCTTGTAGGGGTGGCCGGTGAGTATCCGAACCGGGTATCTGCTTTTAGAACCGCAACCGCTTCAGAATCGCCGGTTTCGGAACCAGAACCGATGTGATTGGTTCCGGTTTCTGAAATATGGAACGATCCAAACCGGTTTCGGTTCTCATTGTTTTGGAACCGCTAACCGCCGGATACCCATCGGAACCGGTTCCATTATATTTTAATAAAATTAATTATATATATTTATTATGTTCAATTATACAAACATTGAAATTATTATTTTATTTTTTACGATTGCACATTTACACATATACACTTATGACCACTTTCTTTACTAAACTCATCTTTTTTCTTCCGATATTTTTGTATCATATTTATCATTACAAGTTGTGTTTTTTGTTTATTTTTTCATTTTTAAAAATGTTTGTAATTGTTTATATAATTATTAGCTTTTAGTTTATCGGATAAATTTTCACCATTTGTTATATTTGTTTCGTTACGTTATAACTATATAATAACTAATAATTACTTTTTATAGCATAAAACGATAAAAAGTTATTTTAAAAACTTAGAGACCGGGTACCCGGTTTCGGAACCGGAACCGGTTCCCAAATTTAAAGAACTGGTGCAAGTGGTTCCGGTTTCTTCATCCTAAGAACCGTCGGTTTCGATTTCGGTTCCATCAATTTTAATCGGGTACCCGCCTTTGCTCGTCCTAGTTCCTTGTATACCAAAACACTATTAACGATATCTAAACCCCATCTACTATAAATTAGTCATTCGATATACAACATTGAGGGCTTTGGTTGAGAAAAATCATCACACTTGTTCGATTCCTCATCATCAAGGTTTCACGTAAAAAAGACGATACTTAGTGAATTCAGGTATGTCATTCGTTTCTAAAGAAGCTTGTACGGACAAAAAAGTCGAAATTAGTGGACAAAAGTATTCAAACTTAAAGCAGAAAAATAAAATAAATACCTATTTAGCCGGAGAACACATATCCATGAAAATTTACCAAAAATAGCCTCTTCACCTATTTTCATTATTTTACAAGGAGTTGTTTGCTTTCTAAAAAATATCTTTCAGAATCTCTTAAGTTTGAAAATTAAGATTGAAAATTAAGAGGTTTGTAAACTTAAAATTATTTATTTTATTTTTAATAAAAGGTCTAAAAGCGTCTTATTGTCCTCTAAAATAAAAGGTGCACCATCCATATCTTATTTTTTAGATGTAAAATCAAACTTTAACTTCTGACGTCTTAGAACACAAATGGCATTTAGTGTTTTAGTCTCGATTTATGAAGAGAGCTTCTATAACAAGAACAAATCTAAAACTCATGATTAAAAAAATATGTTGAATGATTTTTATATAAAAAAAATAAGAACCGATCACGTTAAATGCCAGTGACATGTAACTTGGTTGGTAACAAATGGGGTAGTGTTTATCCAAAATCAAATTGTTTTGGGTTCAAGCTCGGAGCGTCCCATGGTCACAACTGATGAGTAAGTTAGGGATGCCTCCAACATTACGGAATTGGCAGATGATTGTGGGTCAACTTAGGTTGTCAATGTCAACCTTTTGTCCAAAATGCCTCAAAGATTGATCTATTCTATGCGTCTATTTTATCGTACTTGTTTAGATAACTAATCAAAACTTTTGTTCACTGACCCCTTCCGCAAGTTTGACATTATCCACTGTGCAAGTTTGAAACTCTTCACGGATTCTATTCAGATTCATTAGTTTCTAAATGTCTCCTTTACAAGCTATAACAAGAACACTCGCAATCTTATTGACAAAACGGTGAAAATGAAAGAGTGATGGCTAGATGGTAAAAAAAACAATGGTTGCTAAGTTCTTTATGTTTGAAAAAACTTGAATTAGGTTATCTTAATTACTTACTCTCTCCCTCTCTGGCTCTCTCTCTAGCTCCCTTACTTCCATCTCCATTCTTGCAAGTTTTCTAGGTTTTCGACGAGTTTTCTCGTTTGGACTTAGGTTATAATGTGTCATTATTTATTACGAAGTTTTTGAAATTTTATGAATCTGTATGAAGTTTATTGTATTACAATTATGAATTTTTATTAAATGGTTATGAATTTTTATTAATTACTATGAATGAGTATGAACTGTTATATTGACACTAATGAATTTTTTTTAAAAATAGTTATGAAATTTTGTGAATGAGTATGACCCGTTCTTATATTATACTTATGATTACATATGGTAACCGAAATATGAATGATTGTTGGTCCCAACTCCCAAGGGGTGACCTTTAAGTTAACAAGAAATTGTAGAAGGGAGGTTGAATACAATTACATAGATTTTTCATATTTAAATTATATTTGTATTTAACTGAAATACAAAATTTACAAGACTGTTGCAGAAATAGAAAATGATAAACCTAATCTAAACAATTTTAAGTTTGACACACAACTTTCACTTATGCACTAAGTGCCTTTGAGAGGTCAACAGTCATCTTGCATACTTCAGATCGTCAGGCAAGTGTAGTCAGACAGTTATCACTAAATCCGTCTTCAGATCACGGGCGGCATTGACTCTATCATCAACTACTTCATTGACATCGTTGATAGATTTGTGTGTTTGACTTTTTTGTTTTCAGAGGATGATACTTCACTTCTTGATGTCTTCTATCAAGGATGCTGAACAGATTCAACGAATCCATGACTTCGATACATGAATTACAAAGCAAAACTTGAGATTACAAGAACTATCGCAAAACATGTCCAATGATAATTTCTCAAGCTTGAGTTTAAGTAAATATCTACACTAAGTAAGATCAAAGTCATTTTTATTTCATCAGTCTTAGAAGAGTTGGATTAACAATGATTATGAATGAGTATGTATGTTACAAATGATTTATTTATTAAGAAATTGATAATTTTTAAGGAAAAAAATGAATTATCTCTAAAATATGGAATTGGTTATATATGTTTACCGAATAATGTATATTTAAATAATTAATAGCTTTAAAAAATATCTAAATTATTCTTAAAAGATACAAAATTATGAAAAAGACCCAAATATAAAATATCTTTAATTGTATAATTGCACATTAATTTACGGTCACATTAAAAAGAATATATACTGTTCTTAGAACAACTAATATCCTCCACTACTCGAATATCTTATTGACCTATACTTTTAACCAAGCTACCAACACAATGTCGTTAGTGAATAACATATGTCATGAAACACTCCTCTAAATATCTGTAGAGCCTAAATATAAATTATAAGCATTTAGAATACGTCTAAAAATATAGAAATATTATTTTCGACCTCAAATGAGTTATATATACTGTTATTTTTATAACAAATTGAAATAAAAAAAGTTTTGACATTTTTTATAATATAGTTGGATGAGTTTCTTTTTGCAAAATATGTTTCTCTTTTTTTGGACAACAAACATCAATTTATTTTCATCATAGTGGCAAATTATTTCCATTATCTTGTATATGTATAAAGAGAGGCCATAGTCAAGAAAAAGCAGAAAAGTGGATAGCCCACCCCCCACGCCTTCACCTGCTTAATTTGGTCGCTTTCTATAATTCTATTTCTTCATCAAAATTGTCTTTTTTTCATAAAATTAAAATCAAAGGTTATGATGATGGTTACCTTTTTACAGTTATTTTGTTACTTAAGCTTGTTAGGATGATTTTTATTTGGACATTTTGTAACACTTATCAAACATATGTTGATGTTGAGGAGGGCTTCATTGATAATTCAGATAACCACTTAATAATAAATAATATTGAGTAATCATAAATATCTTGTAAATATTTTCCATTTTTTACTAATTTTAATTTAATGTATTTTTATCATGATTTTATGCATATTTTTTGGTAACTGTATGTTATTGGACCAACTTATGCCTACTAACTAATCCTTTGAGCTACTACGAATTGATTGGAGTTATTATAAATGAACATCCATGAAGTCATTATAAATGAACATATGACAATTTTTTATGGCCAAAATATATATGAGAAAATGTGTAGAAGTAAATAAAACTGACTAATTTAAAACAATTTAAAGAAATTAAGGAGGACATCTTGAAACTAAGGGGCCGTTTACTTGATGCTTACACGGTAAGTACTTACCGGATCAATTTACCTTACAAGTTGAACATGACAATGACTAGAATCTTACCCGGTAAGAGCGATGTCATGACGATAGCATGAACCGAAAGTCTTACTTGGTAAGTGAGATTTTCAAATCTTACCCGGTAAGCGCTTACTGGGTAAACTGTTGCATACAATATCGTTTTGAGAGACTAAAATATTTTCCGATATAGTAGGAGATAGTGTTCAACTTTACAGGTAAGTGCTTACCAGGTAAGTGTTTAAGTAAACGGCCCCTATGGGGATGTTTGAAGCGGTTACGATAAAATTTGTTTATCAACTTATCTTTTTTTTTTTTTCTAAAAACTTAAAATGGTGAGAAACGGATAAGCTGATTTAAATATTTTAAAAATAGCTTATTGCTTTTTAAGGAAGAATATAAGTTATAAGCACCTTTAAATAAGCACTTTCAAACACTTTATATGTATAATGAGATTATTAGTTCACTCGTTTTATAAAATATTATCCACGTTTTATAGAAAATAAAAATAAATTACGCATCTTTTTAAACTATAAAGCATAACCAATATTTTTATTCAAACTAAGTTACATCAAAAGCCCAACACACATTTTAACTAATATTTTACTATATATAATTAAAAATATTAATTTCATTATGCAACATGATACACACTCTTTTATTTTTTTGCGCAAGTTGTATTCCCATATAGAAGGAATTTAATCAAGGAGTTGAGCTGTTGAGGTATCTTTCTTTGACTTAAAATCATATGATATCGCATTTTCCTTTATGACTTATTTGGGTAACGAACTATTTGATTTGTACTAATATTACCATCAAACTATTTTTTGTACTCAATATACCATCGAACTCTTTTTTTTGTACTAAAAATACCATTATGACCTGCTATAACCTGTAAACCACCATAAACCACCGGTAACCACCACCACCACCACCCAAACACAACCATCACAACCACCAACACCTTCAAACCATCACCACCACACCCACCACCACCAAAGCTGCCACCACCACCACCAAAACACCACCATCACCACCAAAACACTACCACCAGTAACCACCACCACCACCAAAACACCACCATCACCACCAAAACACTACCACCAGTAACCACCACCAATAACCTTCTCCACCTGCTTCAATAAGCTTCTCTCCATCTCCTTCAATTCCCAATCTCAAACCACCACCACCAATTCTAGGGTTAGGGTTTTGCCGCCTGGAGCACGTCGACTGCTGCAGCGGCGGCTTCTCTAGCCTCCGGCTTCGCTGCTGGAGATACGACAACTCTCCGCCGCCGTGCTCCGCCTCCGGTACGGCGGATCCCGTCTTCGAGGCCTGAAGCTTCTGCAACGCTAGGGTTTTGGCTCGAGTTCGAACTCCTAAAGAGGACTGTTGTGAGACCTCCATAACCGCCACAAACGTCGCCGGTCAACTTTGCCTTCCTCATGTACCTTCCCATGGCCTACAATTTGAAGAAATTTGATCGAATTTTACAGGAAATTAGGGTTCATAAATTTTCTTTTTGAGAAAATCTAGAGAGAAGAAAAGGGGGAAGATGGTTGTGGTTTGGATCTGAAAATCGATGATGGTAGTGGTGGATGAATCTTGTAGGCGGCGATGGTGGAGGTTGCAGGTGGTGGCGGGAGTTGAGATCTGGCGATGATGGTTGGGGGTGACCGGCGGCTAGGAAAGGTGGTGGTGGTGGATGTGGTGGTGGTGGGTGTGGTGGTCGTGGTGGTTACTGGTGGTTGTGTTTTGGTGGTGATGGTGGTGTTTTGGTGGTGGTGGTGGCAGCTTTGGTGGTGGTGGGTGTGGTGGTGATGGTTTGAAGGTGTCGGTGGTTGTGATGGTTGTGTTTGGGTGGTGGTGGTGGTTACCGGTGGTTTATGGTGGTTTACGGGTTATAGCAGGTCATAATGGTATTTTTAGTACAAAAAAAAAGAGTTCGATGGTATATTGAGTACAAAAAATAGTTTGATGGTAATATTAGTACAAATCAAATAGTTCGTTACCCAAATAAGTCATAAACCCTATAAATAATTACGCCAAGACTGTAAGAATTTAGTTTTATAATATTTTAATTGTGAAGATTTACCCTTTTTATTTAGAGGAATTAATTATGTTAGATATTTAAAAATATCCTTTAACACAATTCTCCAAAAAAGTCATCAAAAATAATAATTGTCTCTAGGGTTGTAAACGAACATAAACCGAGGCTCATTCGTGTTTGTTCATTTAACTTAACCGAACAAATTAACGAACACGAACAGTAAACGAACGAAGTTTTTTGTGTTCATGTTCGTTTGTTAAGGAAATTTGTTTATTCATGTTCGTTTATGTTTGTTCACTAATAGTTAAACGAATGTAAACGAATAAACATAAATGAACATAAACAAACTAACATTAAACGAACATAAACGAACGAACCCAAATGAACAAAAAGATAACCATTGTACGCATCATTTTGTTTGTAAAAAAAATAACAAAATGACAAAACATGTTAAATTAGGAGATATAAAAAAAGAAAGTTTAAAAAGTAATTTAATTAATAATTTTACATATTAATAATTTAATTGATGATTTTACATATTAACGTCACACTATGTAAATATTTATATATATATATATAAACAAACGTAAACGAACATAAATAAACGAACGTTCACGAATGTAAATGAAGGAACAAGACCGTTGTTCATGTTCCTTCATTTAACTAAACGAACACAAAAATGTGTTCATATTCGTTCGTTTATTAAATAAACGAACTTCCTGCTGAACGGTTCATGAACGTTTCATCGAACGTTCGATTCGTTTACAACCCTAATTGCTAATAACAGATTATACATAACAAGGACAATAGTTATTTTGGTAACGTTTAAGAAAAAATAGTTAGTAGATATTATAGATATTTTAAAATAGCTATAATAACTAATTTTCTCACGAAGGTATAGCTAAAATAATTATGTGTTACTTAAAAGGACAAATCTGATGTTGTCTTAAAAGTTAGGGTTAATTTCATATATACCCTTATTAAGATTGAAAATATCATATATACCCAACCTAATTCATAAATATCATATATACCCTTATTAACCTATCAAAATATCATATTTACCCAAACCATAATTTTTATAAATTTTAAATTACTTTAAATTAAATTTAATAATAAAAAATAATTAAATTACTTTTATACCCTTTTAATTATAATCTTAATATATTCTTATATTAATATATTCAAATATTCAATTAGTCATCTTCCTCCCCTAAATTTCAGGCTTCCACCGGAAACCTCCATAACCACCATATTCTTCTTTTGGGTTTACTTCTTTCTTTTCTTATGCTTTTCTCCTCCCTTCCACCAACAACAAAAACAACATCAAATCCACTCTCTCCGATTCCACCAAACTCACATCTAGCAAGCACTCCACCAAAATCAATAAGCTTCAGGAAAAAAACCATTCACAAATAGAGACTTAATTCCACTTCAAAACCTACAACTTCTATAAAACCCACTAGCAAACTTTCGAATTCCAGAAAACCCACTTCGAAAAGTTCGTATTACACAAAACCCATTTCGAAAAGTTCAAATTCCTCAAAACCCACTTCCATTTTGACCAAAAAAACTACAAATCTGGTGAAAAAGAACAAATCGACAACAGAGAAAAATGATATGAAAAGGTCAACGAAACCAGTGGGTGGTTTGACTTATCGAGAAGATGATGATGAAGACGATTTCGTTTCCGAATTCAGAGATCTACCTTCCATCCAGATTCCAAGAAACATTACTCCAAGATTTAGAAGTCCTCACTCACGTCGTCATTCTTCGCAATAACACAAAAGCATAAGAATATACAGATGTAAACACCCAAAAATATGGTAGAAGTTAATATTTTTAGGGAGTAGTGGAAATGTGGAAGTAGAAAGTGTTGGTTTGTGGTGGTTTCCGATGAAACTGTGGAAAACTGGAAGGGAGAGAGAGATCATAAGGGGATGAAGAGGATAAATTAATATAACATGAGTATATATTAGGATTATACTTAAAAGGGTATAAAAGTAATTTAACTATTTTTTATCATTAAAATTGATTTAAAGTAATTTAAAAATGATAAGAAAATACGATTTGGGTAAATATGATATTTTGATAGGTTAATAAGGGTATATATGATATTTGTGGATTAAGTTGGGTAAATATGATATTTTCAATCTTAATAAGGGCATATACGAAATTAACCCTAAAAGTTAATGGGTGGGGTGGCACTATTTGTTTACATTATTAATTTTAGAAGTTATACTACTATACATACATATACATACATACAGAGTTTACATATTCTTTCTCTCAAATCCCTTCTCTCCGCCGCCTGATTTCTCTTGTGCTGCCATTATTTTACAACCAGTAGATGTTCGACTCCAAGTTGTCACCCAGACCAAAAATCTTCGATTTGCATGTGCCTTCTAGTTTAATCATTTTTCTTATTTTTTATTTTAATAACCAGTCTTCTTGCCACACCAAACTCATCTTTTTGACATTTGTTTAATCACTTTTCTTCAACTTTTTCCATCTTTTTTAATGGGGTTATATACAGTAGAAATTGTCACTCTCTAGAAAAACCTTCAAACCCTACTCAGATCATCAACCTCATCTTTTAAGTTTTAAACTCTTGCTGCAAATGGCTCAAGTCAAAGTCCTTTCCTTCTCAGGTACTACCAGATCTTTTCTCTCTCTCTCTCTCTCTCTCTCTCTCTCTCTTTTTTTTTTTTTTACTTTCTTTATTCAGCTTATTCATATCACTTGATAGATAGATAGTATGTTGTGTTTGATAAAGAAAACATAAATGGTATTTTTTTAAGTCAAGAAGTACCAGGTTGGTTGAAAGCATTAACTCTTATTATTATTCCTTTTATGTTTCTGATTTTTGTCATACTGTAAAAACCTAGGGTTTTAACTTTGATATGGATGCAAATGGTAGAAGCTCAAAAACAGGGGAAATAAGCATGGCAGAAAACAAAAGAAGTGGTGAGGTGGTAGTCACCATTTCAGGTGAAGAAAAAGATGCAAAATCAAAAAATGTTAGTATCACTGAATCACCTCGTAGAAAATCAGTGGATTCCCATCCAGAAAATGCATATTTCATGCCAAGCCCTAACAGACCTCCCAAAATCCCCAATCCCGATACCCTAACTCGACGAAAAACGTTGGCGAGATCCAACCTTTCGAAGCCCAAATCGCGGTTTGGCGAACAACCGTTGATCGATTCGAGCATGTTCGATGATATAGCTGCTGAAACAGCTGGACAGACCTCAAACTCGCCGAATAGAATCGCGTCGAATCGGGCCTCGCCCAATAACCGTGCTTCGCCTGCAAACGGTACGCCGCCCAAGGAGACTGTGAGAACGGTCTCGATAACTCCGAAGACTCCGTTAATGGCGTCGCCGGGAGGTGCGGGTGGGGTCGATGAGGATGAAGAGATTTACAAAAAAGTGAATATACGAAAGAAGTTGAAGTATCGGAAGGTGCGGATTAAGGTTCTATTGGAATGGCTTGTGTTTCTGCTACTCGTGGGTAGCGTGGCCGCTAGCTTGACTATTAGAAAGTTGGAACATTACGAAATTTGGAGTTTGGAGTTGTGGAAATGGTGTGTGCTTATAACTGTCATCATTTGCGGCATGTTTGTCACCAATTGGCTTATGCATTTCATAGTCTTGTTGATAGAATTGAACTTCTTGTTGAGAAAGAAGGTGTTGTATTTCGTTCACGGGTTAAAGAAGAGCGTTCAGGTAACCATTTGGTTGACCGTGGTCCTCGTGACCTGGACCTCGTTGTTTAACGACCAAGATGTTCAGAGATCGAAAAAGGCCGCACGGGTTTTGGATTACATCACTTGGACGATCGTTGCTTTCCTTGTCGGATCGGTCTTGTGGCTTCTGAAGACGTTCTTGCTCAAGATTCTCGCGTCGTCATTCCACGTCAGCAATTTCTTCGATCGGATTCAAGAATCGATCTTTCTTCAGTACGTCCTCCTGACCCTCTCGGGGCCTCCGGTTATGGAGTCGTTGCAAAACGTTGGGGCGAGCGCGAGTGCAAGCCATTTGAGCTTTCAGATGAAGCGGAAGGGGGGAAAAGAGGCGAAGACGAAAGAGGTGATCGACGTAAGCAAGCTTCACCAGATGAAGCGTGAAAAGGTGTCGGCTTGGACTATGAAGATGTTGGTTGACGTGATATCGAACTCGGGGCTCTCCACTTTTTCGAACGATCTTGAAGAAAGTGCTTATGATAGAGGGGAGTCTACGGATAAGGACAAGGAGATTAACAACGAGATGGAAGCAATTGCGGCTGCGTATCATATCTTTAGAAACGTTGCTCAGCCTGGTTTTACGTAAGAAAATCTGCAAATTTCTTTAAATATGTGTAATTTTTTTTGACGACCCTTAAAATTATTTGTGATTTGTTAAAATGTAGATACATGGAAGATTTGGATCTAAGGAGGTTTATGATCAAGGAGGAGGTAGATATTGTGTTTCCGATGATCGATGTGGCAGATAAAGGACAAATTGATCGGAAATGTTTAACGGAATGGGTGGTACGTGTTATTGTTTTCTTCATATTAGAATCCGATTAGTGGTTTAAGGGTCGTGTTTGGTAACCATAAGCTAGCTTATCCCCCCCCCCCCCCCCCCCCCCCCCCCCCCCCCCCGAAGTTGAGAAAAACCGTGTATGGTTGAACCATAAATTAGCTTATAAGCTAGCTTTTTGAAAAATTACTTTTCACTAGGGGACATTTTACACTTTTTTTAAATCATGTTATTTTAAGATCATTTTACATTGATAGCTACCTTATCAAACATGACTAGTTTATAAGCTAGTTTAACTGTGGAGTTCTAATGGGATTCGGTGCATTAGTGCTAGTTTATTATATTGTTTTGGGCTTTCTAAAAAATAGAAGACAAATATAATTGTTGGTTTGTTGGCATTCATGTTAGATTGACATGGTTACTTATGCAGGTAAAGGTTTACAATGGACGCAAAGCTTTAGCACACGCTTTAAGCGACACTAAAACAGCCGTAAAGCAATTGGACAAGCTCGTTACAGCAGTCCTGGTTGTTATCGTGTTCGTTGTGTGGCTTCTTTTGACGGAAATTGCGACCACCAAAGTACTTGTCTTACTCTCATCGCAGCTTGTTGTGGCTGCTTTTATATTTGGTAACACTTGCAAGACCATTTTCGAAGCTATTGTGTTTGTTTTCATAATGCATCCGTTTGATGTTGGAGACCGATGTGTCATTGATGGGGTTCAGGTATCAATCAATATTTCCATTTTTGTTAAATTTTCATTTGAGATTTTTATAAATGGGATTAACTGATTTTGGATAATTTGACAGTTGATAGTTGAAGAGATGAACATCTTAACGACGGTTTTCTTGAGATTTGATAACGAGAAGATATATTATCCAAATTCGGTCTTGTCTACGAAGCCCATCAGCAACTTTTACAGAAGCCCGGATATGGGCGATAATGTGGAGTTCTCAATTGATTTTGCAACACCATTTGAGAAGATTGGGCTATTGAAAGACAAATTAAAGAAGTAAGTTTGTTATCTCTTAAAACCTCTTAAGTCTGAAAATTAAGAGGTTTGCATACTTAAGACCGTTTGTTTTATTTTTAAGAAAATGTCTGAAAACCTCTTATTGTCCTATGAAAATGTCTTAACACCTTACCCTTTTTGCAAGTAAGAGTCTTACCTTAGTGTGGGATATATTGGCATTTCAGGTATTTGGAGAAGAATCCGCAATTATGGCATCCAAATCACAATTTCGTTGTGAAGGAGATCGAAAATGTTAACAAGATAAAGATGGCCCTGTTTTTCAATCACACGATGAACTTTCAAGACTATGGTGAAAAGGTTAAGAGACGAACGGAACTGGTTTTGGAGTTGAAGAGAATATTCGAAGAGCTTAAGATCAAATGCCATCTACTTCCGCAAGAAGTTCATCTGCGGCCCGAAACAAACCCTGCATAAATGACACGGGAACTGGTTTTGTGGGTTGGTTTCAAATTCTACATTTGGTATTAAATTTGAAATATGATCTGTGACAAAAACTATATATGGTTAAAATGGACCTTTGTGCACATTCCAAAATCATAACCAACCAAATGCTATTAGCAGATGTTTGAGATAGATTTCTTTTTGATCTCTGGGAGGCTTCATGAAGTGCTTCTTTAGGAGTTATACTTCCATTTC
Organism: Centaurea solstitialis; assembly: GCA_030169165.1. Lineage (NCBI taxonomy): Eukaryota > Viridiplantae > Streptophyta > Magnoliopsida > Asterales > Asteraceae > Centaurea > Centaurea solstitialis. The sequence goes on from CM058047.1 coordinate 29,159,603, forward strand.
TCCATATTTGGTATTGGGTGCAATCTTTTTCCAGATAATTTTTTAGATTTCAGCAAATAAAGTGTGTTGTTTTAGGTAGGCATTTAGACCAGAAACTATATACGTGTCACCCCTTGACTCGCTGTCCTATTGTTGTCCGATCTCTATCATTGCAGTTGTCCCATGCCATCGATCTTTTTTATGTTTCTAATTTGTTTTGTTGCATCTCTTTAATTCTCTTGCATTTCCAACGATTTAATGGAGTACGTATAGATAGATTAAAAAAAAAGAATCGAAAAATGAAAACAATGATCCAAAAGATGGAGAGATCGACGGTAGGGGCCAATGGCGATGATTGACGGTGGTGGACAGTAGAAGACGATATGGCAACGATGATGGTGATGATGCAAGGGGTTTGAATGCTGCAAGGTTTACGCTCCATCAATAGAAATACTTTAGCATTCTTGTAAGGCCATCCTTAGCCGTACCCCTCATACCTCTCATTTTTGTTGCCACATCAGCGCCACATCAGCTTTACCAACACCTTACCAACACCATACCAATCCATCCTTAACCATACCAATACCATACCCCTCTAATTAATTGATTAAAAAAAAAATTAAAAAAGGTAGAGAGAGAAAGAAGAGAGAGATAGAGAGAGAGAGAGGGGGGTAGGGGGGTGGGGGGTGCTTTTCCTTCCGTCGGTAATGGGGTACAGATCCCCTCCACTACCGGTACCATACCCCTCATCCACAATGGTGTTACCACCGGTATGGGGGTGGTACCGGTACCATACCCCTCACCGTTAAGGATGGCCTAATAAAAACTGAAAAAAGTTGATTAGGTTTTTTGAAGCAATTGGATGTCCCATTTGGGTATAATATGGTACGTTCCATTAATAGAAATACTTTAACATTCTTGTCGTATGTTTCATACATCACATTAAATAGAATCAAATTCATAGAATACGATTCACTTTTAAAAAGCCTATGTGGTGAAATAGTAGACAAACAAGACTCAAAAACTCATGGTAAAGAGCATGAAGGTTCGATTCTTCCAACTTTCTTCAAGGCACAATATTGGAGTGTATTTTTAGACTCATTGGTGATCTAACAATAGATATATAAAATAGTCTACAAAGTGTTTTAGAGAAAACACACTTATGGTCCCTTATTAGGTATAGTAATTTCTTTAAAAAGGATACCTTAACTTTTAATAAGTAAAGATGTTGCTTAGATTGGAATTTTCTTTGAAAATGGGCCTCATCGCTAACGTTGTCAAAAACGTCTGTTAGAAAATCAGATGTAAAATCATTCAACCATGTTTTGTCTCTCTTTTGCAATTCTTTTTTTATTTTTTCTTGTTATTCCAAAAATCAGCAAACTCTAGGTACCTGTTATGTAATTAGCCATAAAAACCACAAAGCGAAACCATAAGGGTTGTGGCATAGTAGTTGAGGACTTGAGGCCCTGGAGGATGTCGTGAAATATCCCATTTGTCCAAGGTTCAATTTTTTGTTCTATTCTGTCCCGTCAATTTACGTATCAAACACACCTTAAATGATATATTAGTGTCAAAGATGTAAAACAAAATGCAGATGTAAAATATATTATTTCAAAAGTATAAGTTTTATATTATTATAAAAAATATCCAAAATAGAAAAAAAAGGGATAAAACAAAAATAAAAGTATAATAATAAACTCACAAATAGTCATTAGTTTATGATTTAGGTAAAAGACAATAGAAAAGTACAAAAAATGGGTAACAGAATGAAAATGACCTTCATGTACCCGACAACTTCAATGATGTAAAGTCAACCGATTATTTTCAAAGTAAACTGCAAACCATTATTATGTTTCAATGATTTTTAGGGATCTAACCGGCTAAATCTTAAACCATTAACCTGAAAATAGAAATGAATTGCAAATCATAGGAACAAAACATACTTTTAAAACCATATGGATGAAAGTTAAAAACTTTAACAAACCCCACGAAAATAAAAATTTATGGATTTGGCTCTTGTATTATGTGGATTTTTGCAAAATTTGTCCTTAAGCTTTATTTATTATTGATTCGGAGCTTTTGGTATGTATTTTCTATAGGGTTTGATCCCTCGACCACATGGCCGATAAGATGTTCCATTAAACTCAAGGGTGTTTTTAACTTTTCTTATTTTCCTCTATTTTTTGGCGAGGACCCCCCCTCCCCCTCCCCCCTTTTCACTTGTATTGAAAACAACTCTCTCCCGCCCCTATGTTTCTCACCTCTACATTTGTTTATCTCCTCTCCTACAACCCGCACCCACATCTCCATCTCCACTATAACTAAAGACTCACCCACCTCCTATTTTCTCACCCTCCGTCTCTCTTTGCTATGGGGACTGAATCAAAAGGTTAGTTTGCTTTGGTGATCTTTTCTGGGGTAACACTATGGAGAAGGGGGAGGAGTTTCTCGTTGGAAAACCAGTTCATGTCGGAAACACGTTCTTGCCGGAGTGTGTATGTGTGTTGCGGTGTGTAAGTCTGGTGCTGGAGATGGTGGCTCGCTGCCAGTGCCGGTGTCGGTCTCTGAGATGGGTGTTTTTGTAATTCCATCTATATATTGTATGTATATACGATATTTTAAATATAATGTAGTATTAACATTTAAATATAGTACAATAAATAAGGAAAAAAGACAACATAAAAAGACCAAAAATGTAAAGAGGGGGGAGGGGGACATTGAATGATAGGTGACCAGGGCAATGTAGCACAACACTAAATGTAGTGTTTTTGAAAAGTTTGTTTTTGAAGAGTGTTATTGAATTATTTTGTCGTGTGTCATCATATAGTTTTGAAACTAAAATGTAGCACAATACTTTGATAGTGGAGATGGCAAATGCTCGTACTTTGTACCACTTTGTACAAAAGGCTGAAATGTAGTACAACACTTTGATAGTGAAGATGATAAATGCTACTACCTTTATATTAAAGTCCTAGGTTTGAGATTCGTTGTGGTCAAATTTGTTGATTTTAACGTAAATTTTGATTTTTTTTATGTCTTTTGTTTAAAAAAATGTAGACGAGACTTTTAAATAGGTCTCTTCTATGCAAGGATAAGAAACCAATTAATAAATTTGTTTATATTTTGAAACTTTTCTTTAAATGATTTTTATCACTAAAACAAATTGGTATCGTCTTTGGTACCCTGTTAGTTCAAGGCGAAGATAGAATAGCATCTGCAACGTTCCAACAAAATTCTCAAAAAAAAAAGAAATTCAAAATTGAGACTAAAAAATCAAAGTGTTAAAAAAAATAATAACATTTCACTCCACTAGCCTCTACATGTTGGTGCTTAGGCCATCCACTACCGTCACCGGTAGGAGACCGGTACCGGCGGCAACACCGCCGCGGATGACCGGTAGGGTCACCGGTACCGGTAAAATCGGTACGCCCACGCCGGTTCAAATGCACTCCCTTCGTCTTTGATGAATTGCGAAACCCACCCCCCCCCCCCCCCCCCCCCACAACGGTCATATAGCCATTGGGGGTAAAAAAAATAAATTTTTTTTCTTTTTTTCACTTTTAACCACCCCTATATATATATATATATATCTCTTAATACATATTTTACTCCAACCTACACTTTATACTCTCATCTTTACTCTCATCTACAATTTTTTACTCTCATCTTCATCTACATCTCTTCTAATCTCTCATCTTTTCTCATTCATGGATCAATACGGTAACGATTCCGGCTCGAGACGTACTAACCCGAACCAACCAAACCAACCGTATCACCCACCGAACATAGCCTCGGATTATTGGATGTATGCGCACTTGCTTGCGCAACATCCACCACCACCACCACAACATTCCGGTTCGCACCAAGCTACCGGTTCGCGCGAACCGACTGGTTCGCATCAAAACCCGCCGACGGGAAGGTGGGCACTACGAGATGAGGAATACGACGACGACGACGATGACGACGAACTTGTACCCGAAACGCAACCTTTGTCGTCGCCGTCACCGCCACCACCACCACCACAAAAAAAAACAAACGTGGACGCAAGGGTAAGAGTGCGGCCACGGAGGCGGACACGAGTGGGACGCCTTTAGGTAAAGCCAAATGTAGAACGTGGACCTTGAATGAGGATGTCGAACTAGCTAAATCGTGGGTCGAAGTCACGGAGGATCCGGCCATAGGTAACTATAAAAAAAGAGGTATATAAAAAATCGTTTACATTTTATATAGTTTTCCACTAACATTGTTTAACTTTTTATTTTTTGTAGTAGATAACTATTGGAAGTCGATCAAGGCTTCTTTCGACACACGCATGAACTACGACCGAAAAGTCCGGTCCGGCGACGCCATTCCGACGAAGGTTCGAGGGCTCATAGCTAGCGTCTCGAAGTTCGCATGCGTTTACAATAACGTGTCGAACTCGCGACATAGCGGGGAAGATGATGTGATGGTGCTTAACCGAGCCAAAGACCGATACCATCGCGAGAACGGCAAAAGCTTTCCGCACGAACACGCTTAGAGAGTTGTCAAAGAATCTCCTAAGTTCAACCCGGTCTTCATGATGGACCCACGGAAAATAGGCGCGCCGAAAAATAAACGGTCGAAAACGTCCGAAACCCCAACCGATTCCCCCAACGAATCCGATGCTCGCACTCATTTCGTGAACCTCAATACCGACTCCCCCTCACAAACAGAGCGCACACGACCGATGGGTCGAAACGCCGCAAGACGTGCCGCGTCTTCTTCTACGGCACCCGCGTCATCCGATGGCGTGTCGATGGTTGCGACCTCAATAGGTTCCCTCGCGACCACAAATAGTAGGCTAATCGATTCGCTTTCTGCACGACAACGAAGTATCGATTTCAAGACCTACATGACACCGCATAGGGAGCTCGAGGGTTTAGAGTTGGAGGCCGTTTTGGAGGAGAATGATCGGTTACGCGAACAATGGGGGTTTAAAAAATATTATTAGTTTTTATGTTAATGTATTTTTAATTTTAATTTTAATTTTAATTATGAAATTTATTTTTAGTTTTTATGTTAATGTAATTTTTAGTTATTTTAATTAATGTAATTTTAATTTTAATTTTAAATTTTATTGTTTACTTAATTTAATTCTAATGTTTATTTAAAAAAATAAAATGAAGGGTTTGAATTAAAAATAAAATAAAATGAAGGGTTTGAAATGAAAATTAAAAAAATAAAATGAAGGGTATGAGGGGTATGATAGTGGATGAAATGTATGGAGTTGGTAGGTAGTGGTAAAGATAGTGGAAAGCTGATGTGGCAACAGGTATCACAGGTAGGTACCATAGTGGATGGCCTTAGAACGTTAATGATATTATTATAATATTGAATAATTTAATAACATTTTATTTTCTCTTTTAAACATCTAGTTTAAAGGATTTTACATCGACTAGAATAAAAGAAAATCATTTATTTCTTCTAAATAATTACTTTTAAAGAGTTTTTCATTTGTTATAATCTCTTCAAAATGTTTTAGAGAATCTTTTAAAAAATCAATACACTTCTACTCCTATGACGATATTGTCAATTGATTCCTGATTTCCAAAAAGAAAAGAACAAACACGAAGTATTGAAATCAAAGATGATAGTTACATGACAGACATGATAATTATTGTAAACCTCTTATTGGTTTTGCCTTCTTTTGTTACGAAAAAGAAGATAAGCATTTTCGATACCACGTGTCCACGTCACACCACACCTCACATCATTTAGAACCTTAAGAAAAATTAATGCAAGTCATGGAAGTTTTAGACACAAAACATGTTTCATTAATACAAAATGAATCATAAATAAGGGAGAGACTAATGACACCCTATACATTGTTAACTGCATCCTTAGGCTATGCGTACCGCATGCCCCGGCTCGGCGGGCTTGAGCGGGCTGCGGTACGCAACCATGGAGCTCGGCGGGCTGGGAGCCTAAACGGGTTAGCCACACCGTTGTTTTTGTGTGTGTTGTGTGTGAGAGGGTTGAGGTACTAATTAGAGAGGGTTCCAGAGGGTTAATGGGAGGGTCGGGTTGGGAGGGTTGGGGTACTGATAGACTTATAAAATGTTTTTCATCTCACAAACATCAACATCAAACCCTACTTTTTACATTTCTAATGCATAATTTAACAACAATAGGGGTGCCAATAACATTGCCCTTTAAATATATATGAAAAAGGATGAAGATTCATTAATTATTATGATTTGACTATTTTTGAAACATGATTAGAGTTCATAAATTATGTTCTAACCCTTTGTATTAGAAATCAATCGAGATATTTAGGAACTATATATTCATTAGATTAGATGGAGGATTGAAAATGGTTTGTATACACTAGTACAAATATGCTTTTTTGCCACACTTTTGAAATTCATGTTAGTCACATTTAGGTCTAGAACCGTGACTAAAAGTCATAAATAAAATTGAGTATTGTTTTAGCCACGATGTAACTCAATAACCATGACCATTAGAAAACATGTTTAAACAAAACCGTGACTAAATTGTTCCTATGGCCACAATTTTTTTGTCGTGGCAAGTAACATATAAATATCGTGGCCATAGACATATATATAGTCACGGTTTTTTGTGACAATTATTATTTGTGACCTTAGACCGCATATGGCCTCATGAAGTCATTTTTCCGTGACCAAAAGAATATACATATTTAGCCACGAAAATTTGTAAAACGTAGCCATAAGTCACATGTATTTGTAGTCATGGTTTTATTATTTTGTGTGACAAGAAGATAACCAGTAGCCACGGTTTATTGTATGAAGCGTGGCAATATGTGATGATTTCGTCATAGTTAATATGAAATGTGTGTAGCTATTAATATAGTTAAATCCAAGACTAAAATAATTCTATTGTTACTAAAAGCTGACCAATAGCTACGATTCTACATAATCAAATGTGTGACGAATAAATAGTTAAACGTCATGATTTTTAATATTTCGCATGACCAAAAGGCATTTAATACTCACACTTCTAAAATATAAGTGTAAGTATATGTCTTGAATTAGCCATTGTTTATTATGTGTGTGACCAAAAAGATACATATAGCTAGGGGTGTGCATGGTTCGGTTTGGTTCGGTTTTGAGGTAAAACCGAAACCAAACCGAAAATTTCGGTTTTTAGAAAAACCAAAACCAAAACCAATCGGTTTTTCGGTTTTTGGTTTTCGGTTTTAAGTTCGGTTTTTGGTTCGGTTTTCGGTTTTTAATTCGGTTTTTGGTTTTTGGTTTTCGAATTTCAATTTTTTGTCCAAAAATCAAAATCCAAGATCATCAATTCTAGTTTATCGCATCTGAATGTTCATAAGATAGAGTTGGTGTTTTATAGAACTATGACTTGAATTTAATATTGACTAATTTACATTATTAATCGTTATCATCATCATAAAATGACTTCAATTTATTATTTGTTTCATCATTTTTTTAATATAAATGTTTTCTATGTGATGTCAAGTCATTCATGGACTCAAGTAATTATGAGAAGGTGAATGCAAAGGGTAAAATTATTAATTCATCGAAAACTAAAAGAAAATTAATAGAGCACTGGAAATAAATAAGAACTCATAAACAAGAAAATTATCAGAGAACTGAAGATAAATAACCAGGGTAAACTAAAAGAAGTATTTATTCGGTTCGGTTCGGTTTTTTCGGTTTGGTTTTGAATCATAAAACCGAACCAAACCGAAAAAATCGGTTTTTGAAATCTTAAAAACCAAAACCAATGGTTTTGGTAGTGGTTCGGTTTTTTCGGTTTGGTTTTTACGGTTTTTTTCGGTTTCGGTTCGGTTTCGGTTTTTTCCTGCTCACCCCTACATATAGCCACGTTTCTAAAAATTAAGTGTAACTATATGTCATGAATTTGCTCATGGTTTTTAATATTTAATGAGATAATTTTAACAAAATCAATATTGTCCTAGTGGTTGGTCCATTCCTTATCAAAGATGAGGTCTCAAGTTCGAGCCTTGGCCACGTCAAAAAAATATATATGATTATAGAGCGATCATCGACTACATTAAAAAAATTATGTGGCTATAGATAGTTTATTGTCATGCTTTTTTTATATTGTGTGACCAAAAGATAACTAAATGCTACGTTTAATGTGAGTTTGTGTGGCAAAAGGTACTTTATGGTCACGGTTTTAGGTAAAATGCTCCAATACCATAAAAATTGGATATGCCTATAGTTACGGTTTTCAAACTATGGCTATGGTTTTTCATTTCATTTGGCGACACATTTTAAACGTGACCAAAAAGGTATCAATGGTCACGGGAGAATAGGCTACGCTTTGATAAAACTGAAAAACCGTAACTAAAGTCCTATGGCCACGGTTTTTAACCGTGGCAAATGTGAATTTTTGTACTAGTGATAAAATTTTAAATCTAGATATTTGATTTTTTTTTTCATTGGATAATTGATATGTATAAGTCGATATTGCACTCGTGGTCGTAAACAAGATGATCGAAAAAGGGACGTTTCCCCGATGCAGGGATTTATAATGTTGTGCTGAATGGATTCAGCAAGAAAGGTAAAATTTCTGATGCTAATAAGTTGCTTTCTATTATGCTTGAACGGAATGTTGCACAGGATAAATTCGACTTTAATCGATGGATTTGTTCGATACAGAGATCTCGATGAGGCCGAGAACATGTTTGAACTCGCGATTAAAAAGGGTATTATGAAACTTGCGTTGTCGGTGATGATCAAGGGTTACTGTAAATTCAGCAAGTTGAAAGACGGAGTTTCTTGCGGATGATTAAAAGTCGGGTTTTTCCCGATGAATTTACGTATTCAACGGGTACATGAAACAACACAATTTGGATGAAAGAGAACCATAAGCCGAACGTGGTCACGTAAACTTCTCTGATTAACGAGTAACGGAGACAACGCTCCTGGTAGAACCATCTCTGGCTGTTAAATAGATGTTTGTGTTTGTTGGGATCGAAAGCGAATGAAAGCGGTTTCTCCATAGGCGAGCAGTTTCTCCGGTTTTCGATCTCCACGTGCAGCCTCCATGGAAGCGAGAGAAAGGCCTTTATATCGGGTTCAAAACGGAGGTGGAGGGATAGAAAGGGTTTCAATACGGCTTGCAAAAGCTCTGAGCTTATTATCTCCTACGTGGTTGTTAGGCGCAATGCGCTGTAACAAAGAGCAGCCTTTGCATAGAGCGGAAACATGCAAGATTTCACTAAGCTAATTATTATTACAACAAAATTAGCTTTACAAAGATGCTTAATAAACTGCTTTATAGAAATTAAGTTTATACAACTGAATAATTGCAAGTCATATACAAAAACATGCTGGAATGTTTGTTTTTGGACATCTTAACAAATCTTTTGACATTCTTCTAAATAAAACTGTCATGTAAGTTTTCTTGTTGAACATGTTTGAGAAGTACATATTTTAATTCGACACTTACTCTTCCTTCTTCAGATAGGGCTGGGTTCCGGTAAAAAGTTTAGGTTAAGTTAGAAGCGTGAGAAATGGTTATCAACCGTTGAATAACAAGTTATTCAACAAAAGTGGAATCTGTCAAAAGTTGAGGTTAAGTTAGAAGTTGAGGTTAAGTTGGAAGCGTGAGAAATGGTTATCATCCGTTAGAAGTTGATAACTCAAATTAACTTACTGATATGCAGAAGTGCATACGGTCCACATGAAGGGCTGCGAGGTTGTTTCTTGGTTTTCTAATTTTTAAGGTTTTTCGTTGAACTTCCCTCTAGCTAACTTATCAACTAATTTGCAAAAATAACGAAAGTAACAGAAAATATGTTTGCAATTGAAGTAAAATTATGGTGTCAATAATCACTCTCTCCTGAGCTATCTTCTTCTTCCCTTTTGATGTTCTTCCTATCACCTCTCATAATCCCAGAAAGATCTTGAATTGAACAACAACTACTTCTTTCCATCTTTTCTGCAAGTATCTCAACTTTCTCTGCAAACCCTAACCCTACAATCTTCTTCCTCAACAACTCACAAGTCGATGCGTACGGCGGCACCCCGCCATCGACCATCATCTCGAAATACCGACACGCCTCCTCCACCATCCCTTTCTTTCGACAAAACCCGTGAACCATCACAGCATACGTGGAGGCTGACGGATGAAAACCCGACTCCTCCATCTTCTCCCACAACCTCGTGACCCGATCGAACCTCCCGACCCGAATCAGCATCTTGAACAACATGTTATACGTGTGCCGATCGGGCTCACACGAATCCGTATCCATTCTCGACACGAGTTTCGTCGCCATGTTGACTTCCAAACGGTTACAATGGAACGACAGGATCGCGTTGTAGCTCCAGACGTCGGGTCTCGCCTTCCGCTCGATCATCTCGTCGAGAAGCTCGTACGCTTCGTCGGGCTTATCGTTTTTACAAAGCGTTTTGATGATCGCATTGTACGTGAACACGTTCGGGACGAGACCGTACCGTTTCATCCGGTCGAGAACCCGAAATGCGGAGTGGAGGTCGTTCGCATTGCACGACGCATGGATGAAAATCGAGTACGTGAACGCGTCGGGCTCAAGCCCCTTAGGCCGCATATCGCGGAACAACCTGTAAGCGCCGTCCACATCGCCGCCCTTACACATGGCCTCCAAAATGCTGTTGTAAGCATGCACATCGACACAACATCCTCTCTCAAGCATTTCATCGAACACCTTGCGTGCATTGCTCGATTCGCCAACGTACCCCCAACCCCTGACCAAAATGCTGTAGGTCTTCACCGTAGGATCAAACCCACCCTTCATTTCATCGAAAAACACCTGCGCATCCCTCACGTGCTTCCTCTTGCAAAGCACATACAGAAGGTAGTCGAGATCGTCGATGGTCGGACGAACCCCGTAATCGGCCATGTTCTTGAAAGCTCTAATGGCATCAGAAGGCAAATTCGCCCTACTGTAAACGCTGAAAACAACCCAAAAGATAGCATTGGTGATTTGGGAGGATTGGGATTGTTTGATTTCTCCAAGAAAGTCCCAAATCAATGGGAACTGTTTGCTTCTGCCTAGGATATCGATGAGAATTTGGTAGGTGTCTTTGGTGGGTTCGAAATGGGGCAGGTTTTTAGCCCAGAGGAAGAACCTGTGGGCGGAAAAGCCGAGGTTGTTGCAACGTTTGAGGACTTGTTCGACTAAGTCGGTGGTTATGGCGGATGCGAAGGGGGTGAGGGCTGAAACGATGTCGTGTCGGGGGCTCCGGTGGTCGCTGAGGATGCGGGAAATGTCGTTGACGAGATGTGTTGGAGAAGAAGAGGAAGAGGATGAGATGAGTCGGAGATTGGGAAGTTTTCCGGTGAAGAGACGGCATATGGTTTTGGTCCGGTGGGAAAGTGATCTGATAGCCGCCATTTCCGATTGAAAGTTGAACTGCCGAGGTGTATTTTTACAACTTTAACAAATCCTTTCAGCTGGTGTAAACGAGCCGAGATAGTTCGAGTCGAGTCGTTAGTATTTCGAGTCGTGTTTTATTCTAGTCGAGTTTTGACCGAGTCGATCTCGAATAGCTCACGAGTTGTCTCGACTTATTTACACCCCTACACGAAATAGTCCACATCAAATACATATGTGAAACCACTGAAGAACTGATAAATATGCATACAATTTTATACATTATATCATTCAGAAGCTCAGCCATTGGCATGAATATTTAATAGAGAACGAAGTTTTTTTTGCATCAAGATAACAAGTTGGGGTTTCAAAATCCTAACCCAAAGATTCTAAAATCCACAAGGAAACCGGATTAAAGTTGCGCATTCTAAAATCCACAAGGAAACCGGATTTTAGTCGCGCAACAAGTCGCCTAAGGGGCCGTTTACTTGACGCTTACCCCGGTAAGTGCTTACCGGGTCAATTTACCTTACAGGATCAACATGACAAGGACTAGAATCTTACCCGGTAAGAGCTAACATGTCCCGGTAAGAACGATGACATGAACCTAGAGTTTTACCCGGTAGGTGAGATCAACAACTCTTACCCGGTAAGAGCGTGACGAGTAAATTGTTGCCTATGATACCGTATTGAGAGACCAAAATATTGTCCGGTATAGTAGGTGATAGTGTTCGATTTTATCAATAAGCACTTACCGGGTAAGTGTTTTAGTAAACGGCCCCTAAGTCTATTTTTTCCGTTGTTATGACATGCTCCATCAAAAGGAAATACCTTTTTTTTTTCATTTGAGTGTATGATATGCTCCTTCAAAGAAAATACTTCAATACTTCACTGTCGTATATTTCATACATCACATTAGTAGAACCATATTTATAGAATACAATTCCTCTCAAGACGCCTTAGTGTTGAAATAAGAAATACGCAAGACTCAAAAACTCATGCTAAAAAATAGGAGTGTTCATCGGTTGACATCCAATGGATGTGAGGGCAACCGATCCGATCCGATCATCCATTCGATGTTGGATTTTTCAAATCCAATGGATGATTAGATCGGATCGATTCCATCCATTAGATATTCTTATTGGATATCCATTCGATCCAACCAATTAATAATAATCGCATTAGATCGGATTGGATCCATCAGACATCCAATGGATGATTTGACCGGATCCATCCAATGTTTTAAATCCAATCTACAATGATTCATATTATTATCCATAATGTTTAATTCCATAATTCATATATAATAATTGTTTATATTTTATTGGATGGCAACTGGATGGGTATTGGATGACAACTGGATGGGTGATGTTTACTAAATGGATGGGCATCGGATGGTAACTAGATGGGTCGATCGTTTTTGATTGGATGATGAATTGGATCGGTTCGGTCGGTTCTGGACTGCCATCCAAGAACCAAACCGATCCAATTGGATGTTGAATTTGTCCATCCAATTCGATCCAATTACAATTAGATATCCAATCGTTGTCGATCGGTTGTGATTGATCGATTGATTTTCTGCACACGGACTAAAATCATGTAGGTTCAATCCACCCAAGGCATAATATTAAGAATAATATTGTAAATTTACATTCTTAGACTCATTTTTAGAAAAAGTCTAAACTTAGCATAATTTTAAGTCAAAAGATATATACCTAAAACTCTTTTCTTGAATTCATTCTACATGGGAACATGACTCGCTAAAAAAACATGTATCATGTTACAAAATGAAATTAAATATTTTAATTAACACAAATAAAATATTATTTAAAATGTATAATTTTATTTGAAGAAAAATATTGATTATGCTTAAGGTAATATAGTTAAATAAAATTTTTTATCTAATTTTAAGTTTTCATAAAGAGAATGTTCATTAGATTTCAATTTTCCTTTGAAAATGGACCTCATCACTAACATCATTAAAAATATCCATTAGAATTAGATGATAAAATCGTTCCAACCATGTTTTGTCTCTATTTTGCAATTTTTTTTTATTTCTTCCTATTTTTATAAAATTCATCAAACACTAAACACTAAGCCTTAAAAAAAACACAAATCAATGACCTATCACTTATCTTCTCGAGGACCTTCCAGAGTTCGTGTTAGGGGCAACAAAAAATAACTAAACCCGCTAATCCAACCCAAAAAATTAGCCATTTAATATATTACATAGTTTTTTTAAATATATTTTTTTATTAAATATCATTATTAATTATAATATTGCTATAAACTATTTATATAATTTTATTTTATATATCTTGTCTCCCAAACTATTAGCCATACTTTAATCATTCTTCCTTTCCATATTTAAAACCCTAATCAATGTTGTATGCTTTCTAACTACTAACAATGATGACCATTATTTCCGCGACAACCAAACTTCGAGTAATTTATGTAACACCAGAAAGCTCATTTTATTAACCAATTTAGTTCCTCATTAAGATCATGAGTATCCCAACCCTCTGAACCCTCATGTCACTCAATAGCACATCAACTTTTTCTCTTTCCCACCCTCCTTACCCTAAAATCTATAGCACTATCCTAAACTAACCAATCTTTACCCCGCCTTTTTTATTATTTTAATTAATATATTAAAAGAGAGAGAGAGAGAGAGAGAGAGAGAGAGAGAGAGGAGAGAAAGAGGGGCGGTTTCGATCGAGTTTGAAAATCCACCCTCCTCACCCGCGCCCACCAACCTTCCCTACCCGCATGGAACCGTATTGCAGTGCGGGTGGCCTAAGAATATTCAAGAACTAACAAGGTTAGGGCAGTTATGGTCTTGTAGGAATAACCCAAGAACCCAAGAACCCAAGAAGCATAATTGATAACTTAGTCGTTGATACTTGTAAAACAGAAAATCTAGTGAATGAAATGAAGGTTATATTTGCCTTTGCCTATATGACTTCCACTTTTACCATTGTAAAAATTTTAACACCTATCGAATATGGTTACATACAACATAGCATGCAGAATTTACTACAAAAAAATATGGGAGAATTTTTACACCATGTAAAGGATGAGAAGAGAAATTATGAAAAGCTTCTTGATTCACCTTGAGACATAACAAGTGCTTCATGAGAGAGAGCCTCTTTGCTCTGGTACATAACCATCACCAAAGCAACTGCTTCAACTTGCCACCAGTATACTTGTTGCTTTTTGATATGATATATAATTGGGTTTTAAAAATCTGAATGGTACAAACAAACTAAGGTTGAATGGGTTAGAGGAGAACGACATAAAGGGCATTCGGGCTTTTCATTACACCATTCCATGATGCAATTCCTACACACAACACCCAACATCAACTATCGAGAGAGAGAGAGAGAGATGTATATATATATATATATATATAGAGAGAGAGAGAGAGAGAGAGATGATAGTGTAAAGAGGCAATACCAGCAAAAGACATGACCACAAGGAGTTGCAGTTGGATTTTGGCGATTACTAAGGCAAAGCGTGCATTTGCTAATCCCACTTGTTTGAGACTGCACCAAGTTTTACATCTCTGTTAATTAATGGATATGCTGGATTTTGAAGATTGTGATACAATAGAAGCTGGAATTACTCAATAGGCAGTGGGTCGAAAGTATCAAGATTTCTAGCATAAACGTGTGAATATGAAACAAGATTTATTTGCATGATAAAGGTTTATAGAATGTCCAGAAGCATACCTCTGAAGTTGCTATGGAATTGTCGGTAATCAAACTTCCTTCTTCATTTAAAACAGGCAAACCTCGACCTGGGAAGAAATAAAAATCAAACCAACAACGTGAATTGCATAAAGAATTGACAGATGACGATTACAAGAAAACAGAAAAAGGGATCAAGTCGTTATCACTCTAAAAAAGGTACAACCAAGTATTAAGAGGATGCTTAATTGTATGGGATTCCACCAAAACCTAGTGGGATTTCGTTAAACCTAGCGCAACAAGATTCAAGCATTGAATTAATCCCAACTTTATACGAAACATGGATGGTTGACGTCCCAATTTTCATTATATGTGTGCTCCAATTAACATGCATGGTGATTGGTGCCTAATATTGACAACCAATAAATGCCCAGTATCACATCAGAAACTCTTCACTCATATCCAAACTTTGACCCTTTTACATTAAGTACTCCCCTTCCTTTCAATCCCCCCCCCCCCCCCCCCCCCCCAAAATGGAAATATTGTAACCATGGGTTAGATGTACGTGGATTCCAAGATTTTTGTATTAAATCACTCGTAATGTATTGTTTGCTTATATCTTTCAAAAGTACGAGAGGAGGCTTTGCAGATAAGTACTTATAAATCACTGGTAAAAATTGCATTCTTTACTCCAATATCATATGTATTACGGAAGGAGGACGACAACAAACATTATGTTAAACCTAGTAAACTTGAGAAATGGAAAAAATGTGAAATTAGGTTTAATCGTGATCAAAATGCATACAACAATATTTAAGAAATTTTAGAAAAGTACCCAATACTTTTCTATTTTAACATGGAAATGGTATTCTCAAATGACATTTTTTTTCTACAAGCCATGATCTGCTTCTTTTTGTTTGAGTTTAACGTATTGTTTACTTATGAGCCTAGGCTTTAGTTATCTTGGGTGTGTCTTCTCTTTCACGAAAGGATTGTGTGCGTCTATTCCTTAATAAGGAAGACACTTCTATTGCATCCTTCTCTTAAGCTTCTAAAAAGTCCACAATTTTGAACATCCTTACTTTGAGATAATAGAAACTGAAAAACACCTACATTTTATCTTTTAACCTCTTTGTGCAAAACTTTTGAATATCCTTACTTTGAGATGAATAGAAACTGAAAAACACCTACATTTTATCTTTTAACTTCTTTGTGCAAAACTTTTGAATATCCTTACTCTAAGATGAATAGAAACTCCAAAACACCTTCTCTTAAGCTTCTCACAAGTCCGAAATTTTTTAGCATCCTTGCTTCGAGATGAAAAGAAACTAAATAGCACCTATACTTTATCTTTAAGTTACTTAGTCCCAGATTTGCTCCTTCCGGAAAGTAGCTAGTAAGTACATTTTCCTTTTCACAAAACATTTTTTAAAACCCAGGGTCTTCACAGACACCATCTCTACCTTGCACGATGTGGGATTATACTAGGTCCATTTGGTTTGGTTTGAAAAGTAACCAGCACGTTCATAATCATATTTGAAAAATACCACAATAATTAAAAATAGGATGCAAGGAAATAACGGAATAAACTCATTTTTAATAAAATTAAGACCTGCTGATGCTTGGTGGACCCTTAAAGACGTATGTTGAACTGAAGATGTGATGGACGATAAGTTGCTACGCCGCAATCCTTCAGCAGCAATAATACATAATTGAACCAATAAGAACATGCCCAAAATCTGGTACCTGCATTATAGAATGTTCCAGAAATTAATATATTAACCATAGATTAGGATGCTCAATCAATATAGGTACAAATCTAACACATATGCCACTTTCACACGCTCAATTAGAGAAGGAGAACCCAAATGTATACAGGGATACAAGTAGACATACATAACAAATTGTATTGATAACTTTCAGTAAGACCAAAATACCATCAAGCATATGAGATGCCTCATTTGCTTAAAGATCAAGATCCTAATGTGAGTTCAGCCCTAACTTCAACACTCGGACACAAGATTTAAAATGTTTACTGCCATAAATTCTGGCACTCAAAAATCTATAAGTTCCTGACATAACTCCTCAAAACCGTCAAGGGGTTCCAAACTTATCTACATGCATGCAAGTAGGTAATGAGGAATGCATATATGTGAGTTGGTGTGGCAGAGAAAGTACGGGGAAGCCACTTTCTTCAGAGATGCACACAAAAATCTTTTAATAGAACCAGGCGAAAATTACCTAAAATTTATTCATTCTCTCTCCCACCCACCCAAAAGAAAAAGTGGCATCAACCTAGCATGGGCATCTCATGAATCTTAACAAGTCCATTAGATCAGTAAGAAATATACCTAGGCCTTTGATTCATCGGCTTTCCAATAAAAACATAGCGAATGCCTGCTGCACGCTTTGATATATGATAATATAGACCTGCAATATAATCAAGTTGTTTGGTGTATTCTTAAGAAATAAAATGTTGTTTCCACCTACATCCATAAATACTCACCTTCAAAATAGAAAAACATCAGATTGGCACGAACAACCAGCTGCAAAAACTCACGAGCTAAGGGAAGCATCTGGATTTATAAAAAGCAATAGACATCATTAATGGAAAATAATAAACCACTAGCCAAAGAATAGTTGTCAGGTGTGACTCATTGCGTATAATACTAAAGGCAACTGAAATAAAATGCTCGGTAGTATATCATGTATGACTAGGACAACTTCAATAATGAACAATCAGGAAATAAATGAAACTGACCAAGTAGATTTTTACAAATGGTCAATCTGCACAAAATTCTTTGATGCACGGAAAGCACCCACCCTTGCAATTTACTTACAACTGCACAACGAAGTGGTCACATGGACAGATCAACATTGGTTACCAGATGGGAGGGCAGAATGGGGCATGGATAGGCAAATCTGTTGTGTGTGGGCAATAAAAGAATTTCCAAATAAATCGGTTTGATCTCGATATAAATTGGTGAGGGATGGAGGACGGAGAGCATGCAGCAAGTTAGTAGACACTTTTGGATGAGGCTAGTCTCTCGAACATACAAGCAATTGTCCCTGATTAGCTTTGATAAATTCAACCTTTTTAATTCATCGTTTATTTCGGTGTCTGCAAGTGATTCTTGTTTGTGTCTTTCAATTGGTATCATAGCAACCTTCCTGGGATACTATGGCTCCTCCACGAGCTGATCTAGTGACGCAAAGGGTGGAATTGGTGGAAGAAGAAATATCAGTGGCTAAAGTGGGTTTGGCGTTACTCTAAGAAATGGCAAGGCAGTTGAGGGTCAAGGTGAATACTAATGGGTCCGGTTACAGAACTTGAAGATCATCGAATAGTTCCTACCTCCTACACTAAGAAACTCGAATGTCAACTTAGGTGTCCAATGGTTGGTGAAACTTGGAACTGTCTCTGCTAATTGGAAAACACAGGTTATGAAGTTTCAAACAGGTAGCTCGTTGATGCATTAAAAGAAGACCCTTATCTAGGTCATTCTCGAATAACGCTCAAGAATGTGATGTAAACAATTGGAAGAGAGGGGGTGAATTTTGGTACAGATGAAGCAAGTAGAAAAAATTACAGCATCAAAGGATTCTCCTTAAGCTCCAGATTATTTGCAAAGCGTGATACATGAACGCGAGGGGTGTTTGAATGGGTGAACAAATTGCCACCACAAAGGACTAGGCACACACCATCACATTGAAGGAAGGGGTTGGGTTGGGCCAGTTTCCATATGACCGTATCAAACCATGCACTCAGAAAACAGAAATCAAACGACTGGTATAAGAAATATTGCATGCAGGAAACATTCGGTCATCTTAAGATCCTTTTTTCCAAACCGGTCCTATTCGTTAAGACTTAACAAGAAAGATGGATCGTGGCGCTTTTGCATGGACTATCAAGCCTTAAATAAGGTGAACGTACCAGATAAATACCCCATCCCCGTAATTGATGAGTTGTTTGACGAGGTCACGGTTCACACGCTTTTTCCACAATGGATCTCAAGTCTAGGTACCACCAGATTCGGGTTAGGGAGGAGGACATGGCTAAGACAGTGTTCCAGACGCGCGAAGGTCTACAAATTTCTAGTTTTGCCCTTCGGAATAAAGAACCCAAAGGCTACTTTTCAATCCGTTGTGAACAACATTTTACCTTCAAAGGTTTTTGTTAGTGTTCTTTGACAATATTTTTATATATAGTCAAAGTGATTAACATGTAAAGCATCTAATGGTTCTTAAAGATTTGGAACAAGATCAGTTTTTTGCGAACCCCAGGCAAAACGAAAGTGTCATATTTGGGGGATCTGATATCAGCGGTTGCGGCTGGAGTGGCCATTGATCTGGACAAAATTGCGGCCATGATGGAGTGACTAATGCCGGAGAACCTACGAGGATTACGAAGTCTTTTTTTTTTGGTCTAACTGCTATTACTGAAGATTTAGTCAGATATGCCCATGTAAGAACTCCACTTACCGATCAGCCCAGGAAAGACACGCGTCGTTGGACAATAGCTGCAACAAAAGCCTTTTTGTAACTGAAGATGGCCTTATCATCAGACCAATCTTGGCAATGTCGGATGTGTCGCAGCTTTTTGTTATAGAAGTTGAAGCCACTCGGGATTTGGATTGGGAGCAGCGCAGCATAAAAAAACCCATCCTATTGCCTATATTAGGGAAGTGTTGGTAACAAGAAACCAACTCAAACCCATCTATCAGAGAGAACTAACGGGTCTACACAGTAGCTTACAAGTCCAGTTTCCCGACTCGGTTCATATCCACCCAGCTTTCCACGTTTCTTAAATCTTAACTAAATAAGACCATTGCCCAGCAACTGTATGATATCACAGTCTTTGCCTCAACAACTTAATCAAGAGATGACATTGGAAGTTGAACTAGAATTTGTGTTGGGAGACAGAAACACGCACGTAGAGGTGCTTCTTGAGTGAAAACAGCAACTATATCACAATCTACTTGGTGTTTGCAAGTTATTTGTTGGTGTGTGTTCCAATGCATAGACATTCATTGGTTTCATATTAAATAAATAGCTTCCAATAACAATACTTATTCTTAACTAACAAAGCTGCCAACTTGTTGGATTGAAAGATTTGTTATTTTTGTTTTAGGTGGTGGGTATAGCTATGTCTGAGTGCAGACCATCATAGATAATAAGTAAGATATGTTATTAGATCAAAATAAATGGGAAATGACATACTGCAGGCCATCTCTGAACTGTGTACAACCAAAGCCCACCAATTTTCTCTTTCAATCTTGATAAACGTGAAATAGAAACTACTGGTGAATGGGAAGAGGAAGCTTGAGCCACGGATGATTGACCTTGGCTGCTCCCAACAGTGCCCTCATGTAGATCATCAGACAATGAATCGGTCAACGCAATGCCACGGGAAGCAAGTCTAGAGCTGCAAAACACATGGTTGACAGAGTTCATAGCTACAAGGAAACTCAATAATTGTATATGTCTACTCATACATTAACAACATCACCGTTATAAACAACAATTTTGTAAGAAATAAGTAAACCTGACTCTTTCCGCAATGTAGGGAACCGCACTCTGGTAAACGATGAAAAGGGCACGTCTTGCTGGCGTTGGAGGAAGCCCATATAATCCGGCAACCTGCGAGTATAATGTCAATCTTCTAAAAGAACTTGACACCTATAATATGACTAGTTGTAATGATGCCACATGGTCAATTGAATAAGAATCTTGATTTTTCATTCAAAAGCAGGCATAGTGTGTCGATGCAAGACACTTATCCAAACTGATTTAACGGGTAAACCAAAGAAATGAAACGAACCCGATAGACAACAGGCAAACTGATGTAATGTCTGCCATCCAATACATTATGCTTTTCAATGCATTTCTGCCCTAATGATTTAAGAATCGGCTATGAAATACTGATAGAAGTATTGATATAAATGAATCAATAGAATACTTCATATTTCTTCTTGAGTGTCCACATTTTTCTTGCAATTCAGAAAGTCAAGTTTACTTTCCCACCCTATAGTTCACACAAACTTTAACATCAAATACGAAGTAAAGATCATTCAAGACATCTTGATCTCTCAATAGTACGTTTATGTTATTATAACCATTTTCTATAAACCAAAAATTATTCTAGATAATATATAATTGAACCAGATATGTGGATGTCACAAGCTTGACTTCATTAGATCTTGATGAGACAAGCTATTGCTTTATGTTGCCACCAAACAGATGTCGAGGCTCGATTCATTTAACCTCTTTTCTCCATCTTTTATCTTCATTTGGAGTCACTCCATGATGTAAGGATAGGAAACCGAGAATGTGGGCGACATGAATAGAGCCTAAGTTGTTTCAACTTTTGGTACTTGTAATGTGATCGTTATTACTCAACTTTTGGAAGGGTGTCTTGGGCAATTCCCATACTAATCCTGGCAAATTATAGTCGTAAGACATCAACCCCTGATAACTCAGTGGCCACAATTGTTGTACACGCCTAGAATAGAGCCCTAGGCAGATGGGAATCATGGGATATTCCACCACATCCCCACAGCCTTAACCACTACGCCACAACCCTTGTAGTTAAGATGCACAGTAATTTATAAGAAACAAAACCATTGTGTATTACATCGGATCATAAAAAGACAAAGGATGAAGATGGATGACATGAGATGTTGAAGAGGTGCATAAATATATCCTAACAAATGTAAAAGAAACATAAAGAACACAACTTTGCACAAAGTCGGAAGACTTCAAAGATATTCATCAGAACGTCGGAGTTTTGGTGGTTTCACTAGCAAGGACTCCAATGTATTACGATGCCAATGCTGACTTGTTATAATTTGTAATTAAGCTCCACATTTTGAGATATAGCTCTTCTTTGTAATACTAATTTAACAGAAACAAAAGAAAGAGAAGAAACAAAAGAATATTACGTTCAAGGTTTGAAAGCAGTGTTCATTCTAAAATTTTAAACAGGAGCTCTCTATCCTGTTAAGATGATACAAGCACCCATTACTTGTCTTCATGTAAAATATCAGTTACCTATGTAAAATACTGCTGTTAGTTCTGAACTTTGATCTTAGACAGAAAAGAGAGTGCTTGAAACATATGTATGTACTTGAAAACATGTTACGGAAATCTCAATCTATAAGCTACAGTTGAAACTTCCAATATATAAACAGCATTGATAATTCAATCACACAGAAAAACACAGATTAATACATTCATTTACGCAAGTGCATGAACACATTCAGCTTCGCAATAACCTCTTTCCACGCTCCATTTGTTCATTCTCCATAAAATTCTTTCAACATGAGTTAGTTCCATACCAATGACTTTTATCTTCATAAATACATCAACTAGTGACAACAAACAAAGCATGTATCAAACAATAATTTATAATGTTTGCACCTGTGTGATATCACAATACTCTTCTCCCAATGTCTGCTGGCCTGCCCCTGTTGTTAAAATATAATAAAGCATCTGACCCAAAAGCTTTGTCTGCATAATAACAATACAATAACACTGAAGTTAAGAATACTGAAAGAAATCAATAAGCTAATAACTCCAAAGATACAGACATCAGTTAAGAATATGAGCTCAATTACAAGCAACACAATAAATATATATATATATAGCCCTAAGTTTGGAGAAACACAAAGTATAGGTAAATAAAAAAAAGTAACGAACCTCGCTCTGATAGGATATAGCAGCCCTTGTACCTAGAGCAGATAGAAGAAGTTAGAAGGAAATTGGAAAGTAGGAAGAAACCCTAAATTGAGATTGAGAGATTGAGATTGAAATAGAAGACCGAATAAGTGGCGAAAGGCATCACGACAGGCCTCGTAGACGTAAGAAGCATATTGGTCGTCCTTCTGGGCGGCTCTCATGACCTCCGGCTGAGCAGCGAGTGGGAAACGGCGGCGTAGGGCGGCGTTGGAGGTACTGCTTCCATCTTCTCTTCTACTACTACTACTACTAGTCTCTGCAACACCAGAGGAGGAGGAGGACTCTCCCACTTCACTTCCCATTTTTTTTGTTTCCTTCTCACAGCAAGGATGATGATGATGATTATTCCCATTTGTTATATTCCATCTTCTTCACGTTATTCAATAAAATCTCTAGCATAGTAGTGTTAGTGTACATTCATTTCTTCAATTTATTCTAGAGAAACTATAAATTTGGGCAATTGCCGACTTTTTACCGAATGTACCCAAAAAGTGAATGCGTCATATACATACATGTCAACGTCAAAAGCTACTTTTTCAATTCTCAATGCTACTTTTTCAATTCCCGATACACTTTTTGGGTGCATATAGCAACCCCCTAAATTTGGTCCATAAGTCATTAATTGTTAAGGATTTGGTTCTCAATCTTCATTAATTATATAAAAGGCCTCCATGTGTGGGGGCTTTTTTGAATTTGGTCCGTGAGGAAATTTTTTTTTTATGAATTTGATCCTTTATACTAACGCTCGTCTACCAATTTTTTATGTTAAGTATGAGTGTAAATTTATTATTTTACTTTTTTCTTCAATTCTACAACGTTTTCGTTCATGAATTGTTGTCTTCGTCTCATCTAGATCTAGATCTGATTGGATAGGTTCTTGGTCGATGGGTTTGGTTGACAATGGAGTTCCAAATGAGAATGGGTTTTGATAGTAATAGAGATATGGAGGAGTGGTGTTGCAGATCTACGGTTCGTCCACATGTCTGCATCTCTAGTGTCTTTTCCTCCATCTGTAGTTCATCCTTGTTTTGTATATGAATTTAGATTTTAGGGGTTGTTCATGTTCTTGATGAAATATGAAGTTAATAAAAGAGTAAATTACATATTTGGTCACTATGGTTTACACCTTTTACTCATACTTGTCTCGAAATCAACATAAATACCAATGTTCGAAAAAGCTCGCCGCAACAGCCGCCATGGCGCGATGTGGGTCAAGGCTTGTGTTTCACGCCACGTTATGCCTGAGGCACGCCATAGATTAATGCGTGGGATTTTGAAACCTAATATTTGATTTAATTTGTTTTTTAATGTCTTATTTGATAGCTTTTATTATATAACTTGATTTAAATGGTTTATTATCTTTGATTCATTGAGTAATAGTAGTAAAACGTATATTTATGTGTATAATATTATATAGGATACAGAGATTTGCCACCATAAGTCACGCCTTGAAAAACGCCATATCCTCGCCGTGGCTTCCAAGGCTTGAGGCTTGGCATTGCCGCCACACCACGCCTCACGTTATTTGGAACCTTGATAAATACATAGATGGTACTCATGGTTCTCATTTTCGCTAAAATTTGGTCCCTCTGACCAACATCCTGTTAAATCCATTCGTTAAGTGACAACAAGGACCAAATCAGTAAAGGACAATTTTGTCATTTTCTCATTCCCCTTTTTTAAATATGATGGAGGTGTTTAAGAAAAAACCATAAATATGGATTTTCATCTTAAAAAACCAAAACCAAAATCCTAATTTTCATCCCTAGATCTTCATCTTCATCCAAAATCACAAATAATAAAATCAAAATCTAATGATGGAGGTGTTGATAGTCTAGAACCTTTTCCTTCCACCAGTGTTTTCAATCTTGATCTGCATCGGTGTTTCGAGTGTTGCCAGTGGTGTTGGTATGTCGTTGTGTTGAGTGACTAAACTAGGTGGGGTTCGTAGGCGGGGTTTATTGGTTGAGGCAGAGGTGAAGGTGGAGATGAGGAGGTTGAGGTTGAGGTTTGGTAAGAATGACACTTAAACTCGTGAAAATGGGTACTACTTTCGGTGGCAAAGTCAATGGTGGATCATCGGAATTTTAACTCCGTCAACTTCTCTTGCCAAAGATTATTGCTTACGAATTCCTCAAGTTTTTCGGGAAAGAGACACTCTCCTTCTTCCTTCATTTTGCCTTCTCCATTTTGGGAAACAGAAGAACCAGGGAAAATGGAGGAAGAAGGAGAGTGTCTCTTTCCCGAAAAACTTGAGGAATTCGTAAGCAATAAATCTTTGGCAAGCAATAAATGAAGAAAGAAGGAAAGTGGAACAAAAATGAAGCAATAAATCTTGATGATTTATTTGGGAACAAAAATGAGCAATGGAACCAAAATTTATTGAAAATGAGAGTTACGAGTATTCATGTATTTATTTTGATTTTTGAAATAGTGTGGGTAAAAGGTGTAAACCACATGAGCCAAATATGTAATTTACTCTTAATAACATGATAAATTACATATTTGGTCCATGTTGTCTAACAAACGACAAATAAAAAATGACAAATTTACCCCATGTACTTAACTTAAAAAATAGACGAGCATTAAGATAAACGACTAAATTGATAAAAAAATCCGCTTCAGGGACCAAATCCATAAAAGCCCCCATACAAGGAGGTTCCTTATGTAATAAATGAAAATAAAGGACCAAATCCATAAATTGACAGCCCTTAATGACCAAATTCGTAATTTACACTATATTCTATATATAATATAGAATAAATTACGAGTTTAGTCCTTGTGATTTGTTAAAAAAATTAATATTTGATACATTCAATAGCAATTTTTAATAAATGGATACATACAATAGCATTTTAGCTATATTTAAATAATTTCATGTATACCCTTGTTAAAACTCAAAATATCATATTTACCCAAGCTAATTTAAAAATATCGTATATACCCTTTTTAAACCATCAAAATATCATATTTACCCAAACAATTAAATTTATGAATTTTTAATTATTTCTAAATCAGATTTAATAATAACAAATAGTTAAATGACTATTATACCCCTATTAATTTTAATATCTATTTTAATATGTTTTTTATTTAAAAAATGAAAACATTATCAAGAAATCCATTCGTCTCCTTCTTCATCGTCAATCCCTTGCTCCCCAATTCTTCATCATCATCACTTTGCTTTTATTAATTGTTAACATCAAAAACTATTGTAATCAATCATAAATAATTGATTTAATAATAATAATAAAAATCTATATTACAAATATTAGAAGTAATTTCTGTTTTATGATTACCAGCGTGTGTTAACACCACCCACCTTGATCGTCTTCCGCTGTATCTAGCCAGTCGCCACCGCCCGTACCACTGGCTCCTCCGGCCATAATCGAGACAATTTTTTCAGGATTTTCCGTCTATGGTCACAGAAGCACTAAAAAAAATTCCAGTAAGTTCATCTTCGGCCATGTGACTCCAAGCTTCTACTCTCATCTCCGGCCATGTGATGTGACTCCAAACTTCATCCATGGCAGCATCGCTTCATCTAAGCCGGCAAATCGTACTATTTCTTGTGTTGCTAGCTCTCAATCGTTTCTCACGTGCTGTCGACGTACCGGTGGTTGACGCCGTGAAGGAGATCTTGTTGCATCTCGCTCTCCCGACGAACTTGACTGGCCGACGTCGTTAACGCCTATGTACAGTGGTATTTATTTTGACGAGATCGGAATGGAAGACGATGACGACTTAGACCTAGAGGAGTTGTTCGTTCGTATACTAGAGGTTGATCCACCTTCACACATTGCCGCCGATGAAATCAACCGCCGTGATTATTAGGTTAGCATTTGCTAGAGTTAAATATACGTCTCTATTCATTTCTACCGAGAAGATTTAATCATCTCCTGGCCAGAAATCAACCGCCGTGATTCTCCAACTTGATGAAGAACATGAATAGAGATGGTGATGATGAAGAACAAAGGAAGTGGGGGTTGATGATGAAGAAGGAAGCATCTTAATAATGTTTTGATTTCTTTAATAAAAATTATATTTAAATAGAGATTAAATTTAAAAAGGGTATAATGGTCATTTAATTGTTTTTGTAACTTAAAAATAACTAAAAATGCATAAAAATAATATTTGGGTAAATATGATATTTTGATAGTTTAATAAGGGTATATATGATATTTTTAAATTAGGTCGGGTAAATATGATATTTTGAGTTTTAACAAGGGCATACATGAAATTAACCCTTTAAAGAAGTAAACTCGAGAATAAATTGATATCAAGTAGAAGTAGGGGGGCTAGTATGTAAATAAACATAAGAAAACCCGAAAGATAGGGGAAGTAATAAGAGCCGCTCGAGAAGGAAGGAGTTCGTTCTCTCAGTCCAAATTAGCGAGGGAACGAGATGGCCACAACCACCACCACCACCACCACCACCACCACCACCACGGCGCAATTTAGCACCAACCACTTCAACTCGACTATTGTGCGCCACAGTCTGCCAAAGTTGAGGACTTTCACAGTCAGGTGTTCAGATGAACGGCGGGAAAGCAGGCGGTTGGTCTCCATCTCCCTCGTCCTCCTCCATTCTCTCTCTATCTCTAAAGGTAAGTAAAGTAACCTCTATTTATTTATGTCTGCTATGATCCATTAAGTAGGTAAAAGGTTCTTCATCTGGTTGCTAGCCTCCTCAAAATTCACATTTTTCATTTCAATTTGAATTTGGATGCAGGTGCAGTGGCAGGTAGCCCATTTGATAAGTATGTCAAAAGGTAAATTCTGGACTCAAATGTCTATTTATCTGCTTTTTTTTTGAACAAGTAAAATGCTTAATTAGTTGGAATAATAGTTGTAGTTTTTCTCAAGTGAATTGCAATTCTACATAGTTGGCATAACACCTTCTCTCCCTAAGTCATGAGTGTTTGATGTTTGAGCTCATTGCAAACTTCAAATTCATCTCATAAAAGCAAACCTATCAAGTGCTTAATGTGGTTGTATAATACAATTTGAAAGTGCTAGGGTTCTAACCCCAAAAAACAAGAAATTAACTACCAGGTCTCTAGCTAAATGTAATTCTAATGCAAATAATGCAAATGTGTTTGCTATTATTCATTTTTTTTTTTATTCTTTTGAATTGTGTCAACTAGGAAAAAGCTTGAGCCATTGGAGGCTTATGTACCAGCTATTATCTTGACAGAGATGCAGATTAAAGAATTAGGTAACTTATAGTTTTGCTATCTTCACCACCTACGTATTCGAGTGATATTCCATTCAAGGTTACACTTAAATGCTTAAAGTACGTGGCCGGCCTTACAAGTAGGGAATGTGTTGACACTTTGATGGACCATACGGAATTGTGCTGGCCATTCACCATATTGGGATTTCATGGTAAAATTTAATCACTACTTTTGTCCCATTAAATTGTAAAAATTTCCATATGAATTGCAACATTGCTATTTTAGAGAAACCTTACATGATGCTACATTTACCATTTCCCGTTCTCATCACTACAAACTATTATGTTACCAAAGGAGTGTTAGCCTAGTGGTAAGGCTTGGGCACTACATAGTGGTGAACCCGAGTTCGAGCCCTAGAGGACGCATTCTGGAGGTACGGGGGCTTCGACCCCGGGCTGCATGCTTTAGCAGTTGGGCTTCGGCCCAAAATTGCCGAGGATTAGTCTGGGCCCAATGTGGTCTGGGATACCTCTTCAAAAAAAAAAAAAAAACTATTATGTTGATCCTAGTCCATGATATTGCCTTTTTTTGTCACTCTGTAAGCGTATATCGACATTTGATTTACAGTCAAATGCTTCAAGTACGTAGGTTCAATTGCTGTTATTTTCATGAATCGGGGGAACAAATTGTTTTGAGCAATCCCATATACTTCTTATATTTCCTTTTAAAGAGCTTGCTTTGTCCTTTCTCCTTTTCTTGGCCGTCTAATTATTTTGAACCTAACATCGTGTGATGTATTAGTTGTCATGGATTGAATTGAATATTAAATACATAAACCAAAGTTTTGTTGTTTTTCCTTGTTTGGAACACAAAAACTTTATTTTTCACAATTACAGAAATTTAAAGGTTAAGGTACTTTAATTTTTATTGTTTTAGTGATTCAATTATACATATCATGTGACAGTAATCTTTCATGCACGTACGCCATGTTAAGAATGTCGACCAATAACAACTTATCTTCTTGGTATTAGTTTCCTATGTAAATGTTAGGATGATTTTGGACAATGTTGATTTTAAGTTGAGTTGAATATAAGGCCTCCTTTCTGGATACATGATAGGTAAAACACTGGAAGCTGAGCAGCCTCAGTATGCTGCATGCCGAAGTCTATTACGTGCTGGCCCAGCAGCATCATTGCGCATGAACATTCGAGCAGTAAGTCTAGGCCTTTGAGCATCCGTTTGGCTTTCTAGTTTCTAATGTGGTTGTTGTAAGTCCAATATGTCACTATGGCACATTTGAAGATTTCCATGTCTAGATGCTTAGAGACAAGCAAACAAACTTGTTTCCATGCCATATTAGACCTTTAGGATACCAGCATAATTATTCACATATTGCAAATAAATTTAGAGACACCTTAAACTTCAATGGACATGTTTTTATTATGGAAGAGGAAGTGAGTGCAATTGATGATAGGAAATGAACGTACAAGCTAAGTATATACCACCACACTACTTCTAACAAACTGCTTACTAACTAACCACCACAACTACTTTATCATAAATAGACCATACTACCCTTCTCCATTTGGCTCTAATACTCCTTAAGGTGGACATGGGGTGTATATGTTTTTCAGGGTCATCTTGGATAGCAGTGTCTGCAATGTACATAATGGTTTCTTAAAGATGTCTTCAAGTACATTGCTGTTTGGATACTAGCCGAATGAACTTATCATCTACTCAACTTCAATGAATACCCTAGAAAGATATAGAATCGTATCACTATCTTCTTGTATCCATTTATTTGTCCCAATCAGAATCAGTGAATCACAACTCTATTTGTAGCATAAGATTATACTTTGTAGAAAAAAAGAATCCTTTTTCGGGCTGTTGCTTCAGCCTTCAAGCACCGAACGTGATTACAAGATGCCAATAAGATGAAAGAGGTTTAGCTACAAACTGTGATAGTCTTACTGCAAAGCATAGGATCTATTATGTATCACATATGATTTACTTTGAGTTTTTGTACATATCACATATGATAATCTACATGTGAATATAAGTTACTATTATCACATGTAATAATATGATTTGGAATACAAGTGACGTAGTATCACATGTGAATAATATTTGCATCACAAAAAGATCTATAGATGTAAATATACATAATCACATATTATTAACGAAAATATCTACAATTATCACATTTGATTGATACGATAGTCGAACAAATTATCATATGTGGTAAAACCTTATAATCAAATTGTCACAGATTTATCTTTGTGACGAACTTGGTTTATCCGTACCTGTCTTTGACCGTGATCGACATTCTAACACCATCTCCAGCTCCACTAACAACTCCATCTCTGCATTTAATTGTGGTGGTAAGAAATCAGAAGAAATGCAATTTCCAAGGGCCCTTTGCAGCCGAAACACATGAAAAACGGGATGAATCTTTTATCCGCCGGCAACTCCAACCGATATGCCACTTGACCCACCCTTTCCAAGACTTTGTAGGAACCATAAAAACGGGGCAACCAATTTTTGGTTACTGCGGACAACCAATGATTGTTGTCGATAAGGTCAAACCTTAAGAAGCACCATATCTTCGACAACAAACTCCATCTCCTTTCGGTGATGATCTGCATATTGTTTCATCTTTTGTTGTGCTTGCAACAAAGGCATCCTCAAATTATCCAAATTATCGTCCCGCTCCTTAAGCAACTGTTCGACTGAGGGAACTACTATCTACCCTGCCACCTCTATTTTCTCTTCCTCGCATAATCGATTCAAAGAAAAATATCGATCTGCTCTCAACACCCAGCCATCTGGATATGTACCGTCAAAAGTTGGCATCTCCAACCGTCTTCCTTTAATTGCAAAAAATCGGCCAGATTCCTCTTGGCATTTGATTTTCTTTTTGCCGCTCTCTGTACCTCTGCCTCCTCGGACCTTGGCGGAGTTACTGTATCCTTCTCTGCTTGTGATTTCACCAACCATTCTAACTGCCGCTGTGCCGCATCATAGTTTGCGTGTCCTCCTTCTGTCCTTCATCGAACCTACTTCTGCCTGCACATTCCAATTCCTTTCCTCCATTTCGTCTACCCTAGAAGTACAGATCTCTTCATCGTTCTAGGATTCGTCCGCTCTGATACCAATTTTATGCGTTCTCAAAGAATTAACTATGCAAGAGGGTGATTTTGATACATTCACAGAAAAAACAATGCTTATCAATTGTGTCTTCCTATTCCTCCTAACTAGAATGTTCCAGGATTTCAAGAGGCTGGTCCTTCCCTCTCTCTCTCTCTCTCTCTCTCTCTCTCTCTCTCTCTCTCTCTCTCCTCACGGATCGAGTAACAAGACAAGTATCCGAATGCCTGCAACTCCTAACCTCCCCAACTTTTTTTATACCCCCTACCGACGTAATGCGCTTACCACTAAAACTACCACTAACAGATTGCCACTAACTCCAACAAAAAAAAAACAAAAAGTCCTCATTTGTTTCTTCTGGAGTATGTCTTCAAATCTTGACTCTTATCAGATATTTGGTTTGTATTTCTTCTCGCCATCTCCTAAGTTAGTTTGCTTCTCGCATGATCCCCCCCCCCCCCCTCTCTCTATATATATATATACAACAAAAGTACATCTATGACCACATAAGGCTATCGCACTTGATTGACCAAGTATGGTGTGCAATGACAAATGTGAAATCTTACATACTCGTTGGAAAACAACTACGATATCTTGAGCAATATATGAAAGAGAATGATTGTGTCTATATAGATATATATGCTTATGAAATGAATGAATAAATGAACAGGTAGCAGAGTATGCAAACGAAGTTGGCAATGATAAAACTGCTTCCAACGATGTCGATCAATGTCTGAGGTACCACTTTCTCCTTAAAAGTCATATTTATTCTTCACATGTCCCATGAAAACGGTAACAACTAAAATTTCTGTCTTGAAGAGCCTTGGAAGAACTTGATTCACTGTTACTACATGCATCAAGAAACCAGCCTGGAGCTTCACTTAAATCAATGAAGTCAAATATTGGCATAGCTGTTAATGCATTAAACAGGTATTGTTTTCAATATCTGTTACTCCCTCCATCCCAAAATAAATGTCCATGATGAAAACTTTTAAATATGTGTAGTTATAACACTTTACAGTAAACCAAATGAAGATTCATACCTTTAATAATAAAGGAGTGATGAATTTCTCCAGCTCATAATAGAGGATTGAATTGGATATTATGCACTTCCTTTTAAAGGTGGACACTTGGGGGGTTCTTCACTGCCTCTTACCTGGTCAGGGATGATGGTCTTTATCAACAATCTACTGATCCATTTTGCTGACTTATAGAATCCTGGCTAGTAAGTGAGGGTGGTGATTCCTACCAGTTTAGTGCTTATCGGTTCAGGGGCAGACCCAAGTATTTTTTTTTTCATACGGTGGCACCTTATAATATACACAAAAAATAATTACAATAAGCACAGTTTCTATCGACGTGTCTTCTTCTTTTTACCAACATGGATATTGTCTGATGTGTTTTAGCCTACTTCCACCGTTTCAAGACTTTTAAAGATATTTTGCTTGATTTCAAGGAATTTTAAGTTTTATATTTATATATTTATCTATTTCAAGGGACTTTTTCGGGTTTTTGCTGACTGAGAATCTTATCTGGTAAGGGGTAAGAGAGGGTGGTGGCTCTTATTGGGTAAGTGGTAAACAATCCCTTATTTTGGAACAAACTAAAATAGAAATATGAACACTTATTTCGGGACGGAGGAAATATTTTCTTTGAAGAACAAATATGCAAATCACTGTTGGGTCATGCAGCCTACTTAAGACGGTCCCCACCGATGTACTGGAAAAGGGCAAGGCTATAGCTGATGCATACAACGCTCCTGAAGAAGATTATGCACCGGAAAGCTTGGATCCAAATTTGAAGCAGTTAGAATCGATACTGTGATCAGGAAAACAATATCCGGTATGTACAGTACAGTTTGTGATTACAGCCATACAGACACCATCGTTTTGTTTGTTACATCATCTACTATTACGAGGAGGTATAAGAGATGAAGACGTAACTTTATTTTCACATATTTTATTAATCACAGTTGTATGAATTCTTCCAACTCTGATACTGATTTGCTTGGATAGAAGATATGAGAGGAAAAATAATTTGATGTAAATGATACGATTATAAAAATACTAGTTGTGTACCATGCGATCCGGTGCGGGTGAATCAGAATTTTAAAGCCAATAACTTTGCCCTCAATCATCAACTTAACATTGGTGGAAAATGCCTTTTATATCTTCTTTATGCATGAATGATGAATCTAACACTATACACATACAACAGATTCAATCTTCTGCAATCCTATGCATCCATATTTTCATGACATGCACATGATAACTTAAAGCCATTGTCCTTAGAAATTAAGGCATGCATGCCACTCTATCAACTTAAATATGTAAACTTACCCTTTGCTTTTTTATCGTATACGTGAATAGAATCAAGAAAAGCTAATAGAAACTTCGCTTAAAAGATGACTTTGTCAGCCACCTAACTGCTTCCTGTATCTCTTTTTTTTCCCTTTTCCTGAGGATAAATAAAGTCATACGTTTATCTCCGTTTAGCTCTCTTGACTCGTTCACCGAGTAGCGGCTTGAGTCTTGGTGGACTGATACCATGTGCTCCCAGTATTCCGAGTCTACAAGGGTGGTTGGAATGCCTCTAAAAGAGATAAAAGATGTATTTTTGATACTCTACATTGATAATGAGCGATTGGTATGTCCTTAATTCACTTCTTATCTCAATTTTTCGTTGTGGTATAGTTGCTACACTAATTGTAATAAGCCATCATAAGCTACTACATCCTATTGGCAATGTAATTACAAGTAAACCAAGCTTCCTAGGACAAACATTTTTAGGTGACAAACCCTCTCTCATTCTATTACTCCATAATCAACAATACCATGAACAATCCTTAGCATCATCTTGAACTCAACAATTGATGCAAGCAACCCATGGATACCAAGCACTGTTCAACAACAAACATACATTCACAGAAGCACTTGTAAAAGAATTGTTAGGCCATGATATTACCCACTACTCTTTTAAAAAATTAGAGGACACATATGGTTGAGATTGTTAATAGATGTGTATGGTCAGGATTGTTATTTTTTTTGTTGTCCAGGATATAAATAAATATGCCCTTTGTAACAACCCTTTTACATAATAAAAAGTTAAAAACAAAATTTTTCTCACTTCTGATGTGGTATTAGAGCATTGGCCCTACGACGACAATGGTAGTTAATATAGCTTGCATAACATACATACTCGAGCTTCCTACTTGCCACAATATTCGAGCTTCCTACTTGGCAACTAATTCAATCATCAGCTTCCGTCTCAAACACTTGGAATTGGACTACTAGTTTGTGAAAAATCGAGTAAACGCCAAAGTTCTAAACATTTCCATCATCCCTAGCAAGAATCAGCTAGCTGATATTTTCATTAACCTGCTTCCGTCAAACCACATTTTAACTCTTACGTTCGAGCCTTACTGTCAGAGTGTCAGTTCCTTCTCGCTCAGCTCGCGGAGGAATGTTAGGCGATGATATTACCCACTATCCTTTTAACAAATTAGAGGACACTTGTATGGTTAATATTGTTATTAGATGCATGGTCGGGATTGTCTTTCGTTGTCCATGATCTAACCACCATAAATATTGTCCTCTGTAACAACTCTTTTACATAATAAAACAAAATCCTTCTCTCATCTTTGATAAAACAGTTTTAATTAAGGCAGAGATGGCGCCCCTAGTGTAACTGGTCAGGTGAACTCCCTAGTGTCCCTCCAACGGCTCCCCTACCCTTTCTCCCTTCCTCTCTCTCCGTCTTTCTGTGATGTCCGCTAACTGTCCACCCAAACTTTATTTGGGACCCAATTAGTAATTTTTGCCACATACGTTAACACAAACTCCCCCAACCCTCCTGCACTATTGGTCTACTACTTGGACCACCCTGACCCTATTTACTTTGACCAACGATCCCCATCCCCGCCATCGTTTCGATGCATATTTATTTATATGCGTGAGCTTTGGGAGTTTTACAGAAGACTTTGCAAGTTAAAGAAGATGGGGATAAAGGGTAGTAGAAGGTAGAAGGGTGGCGATGGCTGATTTGGGACGATGATGGGTCTAGGTAGGCTAGCAGTGGCGGAGCCAGGATTTTCTTCTAGGAGGAGCATCAATTATAAGTAAAATAGATTATTTTTTTATTAATTTTGTTGAAATATAAAAAACATGGATCGTATATTTTTCGAAATGCTAACTTAATTTCCAGCTTTAACAATGACATCAACGATTTATCATTTCCTAAAATTTATTTATTTTGTATTCATTATCCACCTCTGTAAGGCTCTAATAGTTTCAACAATTTTAGAAAGTATTTTTAAAAGCAAACCAACTCAACTCTTTAAAAGAAAACCAATAGTCGTCTTGAAAACCGTCATAACCACCTTTACCGCAAAAAAAAATGTATTCAAAACCATAATTCAAATCCTAAGGTGGCGTTTGGTTCGCAGAATGTTTCTGCGGGAATTGGAATTGGAATTAGAATCCTGAAGGAATTAGAATCTTGAGGAATTCTGTTTGGTTGGCAGGAAATGGAATTGGAATCCAATTCCATAATCTGTTTGGTTAGCAGAAATGTCGGATGGAATTGTAATTCAAATGTGCAAAATGACAGAATTACCCTCCTTTTGTTTTATTGTTTTTTTTTTTGTTTTTTTCAGTTTATTTTATAACTCATATGTAAAAAATATATTATATAAATTATAAAATATTAAAAATTTCATTTTATAGATTAAACATTCAATTCAATAAATTAAAAAAACATGCTAATAAAATCACAACTACTAATCATTGCAATTTCATGCATTCATTCCAATCCAAGATATAACAATCTTCTAATACGTCCCAAAAAAAGTGTCAATAAGTTACCAAAACATAGAGTAATATTTCTTGCCTCCGGATTGAAACATGTCACCCAAAAAAAAGTGTCAATAAGTTACCCAAAAACATACCAATAACTTACAAGTCCAAAAAAACCCAATCAACATTTCATCCCAATTGATTTCATTCGCTTTCCAAGATGTATTTCACCCACGCCTCTCTATGGTCTTCTTCCATTTGCCAAAAGTTTTGGATGTTGACGGAATCACCTCTTATCTTGGTCAAAGCTTTAAACTTCTCATTTTGACTTAGTGAAGTCATCTTAAATATCTCCGGGGGGATCTTCTCACTCAACTCATTTATCTTCATGTCGAACTTAATACCTTGACTCAAGTCTTTTGATACTTCTTTGAGGCTTTCGGTAATCAAGCCAATCGCATTGTTGAACCCGTCATCGCTTCGACTTTTCCTCTTCCTTGATCCAACACTTGGTGAAGTTTCATCATTTTGCAAGTTTATGTTACGACTAGCAGCATTGTTTGAATCAAGCAAATCATCATCCGACTCTTGTGTTTCTTCCACGTTCACCTCTTGCTCCATCTCAACAAAATCTCGAGCTCTATTTCCTTGAGCTCGGTCTTTCCCAAACACAATACAAAGATCTTCATAGTAAGGAAATGATTTGTTTTTCCATCTAGACGCGTCTTTATGAACCTATTTACAAACAATGTAATTTATATAAATACTAAAAATGTAATAATTTAATGTAGTATTTTAATGTAGTCGTTTCTTTAGTATATAAATATTATAATACGTACCTGGTGGTACGCCTCCCAAACCGGGTCCTCCGCAGTAACACATTTTTTTTTTGAGTCATAGCCAAACCCACTCGTGTTTGAACCGTTTACCATGTCATACACACATTGCCAATCTTTCTTCATGGTTTTGTACTTTGATGCAATATGTGGATTGGCTAAAAGCCCCGAAGTTGGAAGTGATACTTTCATAGCTTGCTCTAGATGTTGTAAGTAACCCGTTTTGAATCCATTATCGGCTTTAAATGCCCCTGTATTTGTCATATTCACCAGTGCCTCGACTAGTTTTGCTTCCTCATTAGGTGACCAATTCCTATAATGTCGATTATGGCTCGTCATACCTATAACGATTTAAAACAACAACAACTCCAACAATTTAAACAACAACAAATCTAACAATTTAAATAACAAAAAATCCAACAATTAAAACAACAAAAAAACCAACAATTAAAACAACAAATCCAACAATTTAAATAACAAAAAAATCCAACAATTTAAACAACAACAAATGTAACAATTTAAATAACAACAAATCCAACAATTTTTATTTAATTAGTTGCCCCTAGATGCAAACATAGATTTGGCTAAATTATCTCTAAACGTGGTCCACTCGTTTGAAGTCCCAATTGAACTAATATTATCCACATCTTCGTCTCCAAGATCTCCGGTTCCTTCGTCGTTATCACCATCGTCGTCAAATGGATCTACTTCCATTTCTTGTCTTATGAAGTTATGAAGGAGACAACATGCCATTATTATCTTTTTTTTTCAATTGGATAATACGAATTGTCTTTCAATATTCCCCATCTTCCCTTCAAAATGCCAAAACATCGTTCGATAACATTTCTTGCCGAAGAATGTTTCATGTTAAAGAATTCCTTAGCAGTTGTCGGTTGGTGTCCATTACGCCATTCATTTAAGTGATACCTTTGACCTCTATAAGGGGCTAGAAAACCCTCTCCATTTGTATATCCGGCATCGACCAAATAATAACCTATATATATATAAGATTTTTAGTTAATAATCATTCTTTATTAAATACGTATATAATAACCTATATATATGTATATAATAACCTATATATATGTATATAATAACCTATATATATGTATATAATAACCTATATACATACCCGGTCTTGGAACTTTTAGGCCATATGGTCTAAGAAGAGCATCGCGAAGAACTCTACCATCCGCTGCCGACCCTTCCCATCCCGTTAACACGTATATAAACTGCATATCTTGGGAACAAACCCCTAAAACGTTTGTTGCAATGTCATTCTTTCTTGTTCTATATCTAGGATTTTCTTCAACCGGAACTAGACACTTTATATATGTTCCATCTAAAGCTCCTAAACAATTCTTAAACCATTTCCATTTTTGATCGGTAGAGTTATCGGGTACGGCTTCGGGTTTTTTTAACAAACGATTATGCAATCGTATGGTTGCATTACAAACTCAAGAAAAATGCCTACTAATTGTTTCTCCTGAACGACGAAAACGACATATGATGACGCGATTCTTAACATTGTGAGCAAGAATATGGAGAAAAATGGCAACTTGTTCATCAATATTCATATTCCTACTTGGTTTTAGGCCTCCAAATGTTTCAAGCATATGACACAACTTAGTAAAACACCTTCGAGACATCCTAATTTGTGATATAGCCATGGTGTCACTCTCATAAATGTGCCTATGTAGAATAGGGTATCGATCTACATTTAAAAGAAAAATGCCTAAGACGTGGTCTATCTCGATGCTTTTTGAAAATCATTAACAAGAGGAC
Organism: Centaurea solstitialis; assembly: GCA_030169165.1. Classification (NCBI taxonomy): domain Eukaryota; kingdom Viridiplantae; phylum Streptophyta; class Magnoliopsida; order Asterales; family Asteraceae; genus Centaurea; species Centaurea solstitialis. The sequence goes on from CM058047.1 coordinate 29,198,096, forward strand.
AACAACAACGTGAATAACCACATTCCACCATGTCAAGATCAATGACGTTTGTCGTTGTCTACGATTGCGTGTTGCTAAAGTAAGTCGGGCCATTTTGCCTGTTCATACAATTAATTCCATATCAAGATCAATGGTGTTCGTTTTTGCAATCCATATAAAGTCAAACAAATAATACAAATGATGCATACTTGAAGATAAATTAATATTTATTTACTAAGCATGTAAAATAAAAAACATGTAAAATGATGCATACTTCCGTTTTTGTTCTCATTCATTTCTAATCAGAAAAACATGTAAAACACCTACTTTGATTTTTACTTTGTTCCTCGATTTTAATTTTTTTAAGGATTTTCGGAGTAGTTAACATGTATATATGTTTGGGAAAGAAAAAAGAAGGTTGAAGATTAGAACATAACATACATATAGTAAAAGTGATAGATGTAATTAATTAATTATAGAGATAGAGAGGAGGGAGCAAATTACATTTGTCAATAGGATTAGTAAAAACACCTCCTACCTATATTATATGGTTAATTAGTAGCTACCCACCCACCTTAATTCCCAAAATCCTCTTCTTCCTCTTTCTTTCTTTCTAAATCGAAAACCAACCCAACATCATTCATCATCACCAAAACAAGCAAATCACATAGTATGTAAAACAATTCATCAAGATTTAAGAAAACAAAGACAAATCACATAGTGGTAATTAGTAATTCTTCTTCTTCTTGTATAAGCAGATCAGATCTATGGAGAAAACAAAGCACAAATCAGATCTATGGAGAAAATAAATATACCTGCAAGGGGGCGAGAAGGCTGGACGGCGGTCGGAGGCGATGAGGAGGCTGGACGGCGGTCGGAGGCGGCGAGGAGGCTGGACGGCGGTCGGAGGCGGCGAGGAGGCTGGACGGCGGTCGGAGGCGGCGAGGAGGCTGGACGGCGGTCGGAGGCAGCAAGGAGGCTGGAGGCGGCAAGGATGCTGGAGGCGTCGGGAAGCAGGCGCGAAGGAGAAGGCGGCAAGGAAGAGGTAGACGACCGGAGGTCCGTCGGCGACGGTGGGATGGCCGGCGACGGAGGGAGACGACCGGCGGTTCTTGAAGGTTTTGCAGCAATGGAGACGGGTGAATGGAGATGGGTGAATAGAGAGAATGGAGAGAATGGCTGCTGAAAAGAAAAGAAAAGAAGGTGTATAATTAGGTCAGATATGTTTGAGAGGGGTATAATTGTCATCTTGTAAAATCCCTCCCCTTACCAAAGGATTTGAGAATCCCTTATCTATGGAATTTAAATCCCACATTGAATTCTAATTCCCTTCCTTAAAAACCAACCAAAAACATGAATGGTGGGAATTGGATTCCAATTCCCACAGATTCCCAAGGAATCCCTCCAACCAAACAGTCCCTAACAGTAATTTAAATAAAAACCCAGGTTCAAATTAATAAATAAAATAATCTAATGCCAGCCGGGAGTTCGGGATCCTTCGGGAGTACTGTCACGCCACGCCTTTGCCCTTCACATCCGCACTACTAGGACCTGCAACATCTGAAAGATGGGGGGGGGGGGAGCTAATGCTTAGTGAATCCCTACATCTTATCATAAATCAGTTACGTGAACTCAGAACCCAAAACCACACATATCACACCCGGAGACCCGACTCTTAACCGAAACCACAAGTGTACCTCCAAGGGGTCCACGAATCTCCACATCCGATGTCCGACATCCACACACCCCAAGGTCACTCTACCTCGACATCCAAGAGTAGCTATGAACCCTTGGCTAGACAAAGTCACTCCGCACCCGACATCCGGGCCAAGGACACTTGTCTCGGGACTAGGCCAACCAAACAAAACACATAACAATTCAATAGCAACCAGTAAACGCAGCAATACACATAACTTAGTAATTAATCCGTATCGCACAATCATCATACAATCAATCACATATTAATCGAGAGCGAGAATCAAGTAATATCATCATAACAAGACAAGGGACTCACCTCGAGTCCTAGATAGCGTCAACACCTACCTACTTGACTACGAAACTCCCGTATAACCTATAATCCCGCAAAACCCTAGATTAGATAAACAGCAAAAACACAAACCTTAACACGGCTGTTCCCGACAGCCACACCAACAGCCAAGGCTGTCGATGGCCGGAACAGCAGCCTAGCGACGGCAACCCTCAATAGCTGCTTGCCGGCGATCAGTCACACACATACACACAGATCGCACACATACACAGATCATATACACACAGATCACACGTACACAGACAAATCGTATACACACACAAACACACGCCGAATACACACACGACACACACAAACATACACCGAACACACACACAGACACAGCCGACGCACACACACACCAACGCAAGGGGTGGCGGGGCGGCGGCCCCTCTTTGCTGCCATGCGCCGACGACGACAAAGGGAAGAGGGCAGAGGCGTCGGCCTCTGTTCCTGTTGCCGTCGACTAAGAGAAGAGGGAAAGAGAGAGATGTTTACCGAGAGAGAGAGATAGAGAGAGTCTGATCGGAAGAGAAACTCCGGTCTCTCTGCTGCCGGCGCTGGAAGAGTGAAGGGAGGGAATAAGAGAGAGGGTTTTGGCTGCTAGGGTTTGTCTCAAGGTTGCTTATGACTCTTAGGCTCCCCTTAGGTCAACATATAAAGAGAGGGAAAAGCCCGTTTTATTGGCTACGGGCCTGACTTCTCACGCAAGTCATCCCACCCTTGACTTCTCACGCAAGTCATATAATCCCATTACTTAACTAAATTAATTATCTACCAGCTAAAAAAATTAAATACAACTAATTCTGGAAAGGTAACAACTTACCAGAAAACCCGGGGCGTTACAACCTCAACTAGGGATGTTAACAAGTCGAGCCAGATACTTATCAAATCGTGCTCGTTTAGGCTTTTTTAAGCTCGTCGAGCTCAACTCGTTTAGAGCTAGTGATGTTGAGGTCGAGCTCGGCTAGTTTAGGTTCGTTTAAGCTAGGCTCATTTAGGCTCAAGTATTATTTTGATATTTCTCTTAAAATGATATATATAAATATTTAAAATTAAACATATCAAATATATATATATATATATATATTATATATTGAGCTCGTTTAGGCTTGTAAGCTTAAACGAGCCCATTTTTTGGAGCTCGAGCTCGGTTTTTTTATTAAATGAGCTATAATCTAGGCTTGACTCATTTAGAGTTTTTAACGATTCGAGCTCGACTCATCAGGTAACTCTAGCCGGTACGCAACCTTCCCGACCCGCGCTATGATCTTGTACGGCCCGATAAAACGAGGTCCTAACTTACCCCTCTTCCTGAACCGAATCACCCCATTCCAGGGTGAAACCTTTAACAGGACGAAATCACCTACCTGAAACTCGAGGTCCGAACGTCGCCTATCCGCATAACTCTTATGGCGACTCTGAGCAGTAGCTAGCCTCTCCCTGATCATCTGCACCAACTCGGTCGTTTTGAGAACTATCTCGGTACTCCCTAAAACTCGATGACCGACCTCGCTCCAGCAAATAGGCGTCCAACACTTCTTACCATACAACAGCTCGAATGGTGGCATGCTAATACTCGCGTGAAAGCTGTTATTGTAGGAAAATTCTGCCAAAGGAAGATATCTGTCCGAGTTGCCTCCGAAATCTAACACGCAAGCTCGGAGCATATCCTCGAGCGTTTGGATGGTACGTTCACTCTGACCATCCGTCTGGGGGTGGAAGGCGGTACTGAAATGGAGTTTAGTGCCCATCTCCTCCTGAAACCTCTCCCAGAAACGAGACGTGAAACGAGTGTCTCTATCCGAACAATAGACACCGACACCCCATGCAATTTTACAATCTCCCGAACAAAGATCTCTACAAGCTTGTCTGCCGATGAACTCTCATGGATAGGCAGAAAGTGAGCGCTCTTGGTCAAGCGATCCACTATGACCCAGATAGCATCAAACCACGTGGTGTCTTGGGAAGTTTCGTGATTAGGTCCATAGTGATCTGCTCCCACTTCCAAACAGGAATCTCCAAGGGCTGTACCTTGCCGTGCGGTCTCTAATGCTCCGCCTTGACCTCCCGGCAAGTTAAGCACTCCTCCACATACCTAGCAACGTCACGCTTCATGCAAGGCCACCAGTAGTCCTCTCGCAGACCCTTGTACATCTTGGTAGCCCCTGGGTGGATGGAAAATTTGGACTTATGAGCCTCTTCCAACAGGATCTGGCGATTACCCCCAAGCTGAGGTACCCATATCCTGTCATAGCGCGTCAAAAGACCCCGACTGTCTCTGACCAACTTCGGAATCTCGCTAGTTATCCGCTCTCGATTTGCATTAACGTCTAACACTGCTTCCTCCTGAGCCTTCCCGATTAATTCCAACAAAGGAGTCATAACTGACATGCGCAAGCACAAACCCCGGATGGACTCACCAATTGGATTTCGACTCAAAGCGTCCGTAACGACGTTCGCTTTACCCGGGTGGTAAAGTATCTCGCAGTCAAAATCCTTCACCACGTCAAGCCACCGTTGTTGTCGCATGTTCAAATTTGGCTGATCCATCAAATACTTGAGGCTTTTGTGGTCAGTGTAAATCGTGCACTTGACCCCATACAAGTAATGCCTCCACATCTTGAGGTAAAAGACCACTGCCCCCAACTCCAAGTCGTACGTCGGATAATTACCTTCATGAGGCTTCAGCTGCCTCGATGCATATGCGATCACCTTCCCGCGCTGCATCAAAACAACACCTAATCCCTGGTGAGAAGCGTCGCAATATACCACCATATCCTCGACTCTAGGGATGGGAACGGGGCGGGTACCCCCTTACCTGCCCCCGCCCCCGGTTTCGTAACAGGAGACCCGGCCCCGGTCAACTTTTGGTCAAACCCCGGTCAAGACCCGAAACCCAAAAACTAATACAAAAAGCTATTAAACAACACAAAAAACTAATACATTGTTTCGAAACTTAAAAAAAGTTAAAAACATCAAACATCAGATACAAAAAATTAAAAGTTACAACCATCAAACAACCAACATCAAACAACCAACATAGTTTAAAAAATCAAACATTGTTCCAAATTCAACTAAACTTCAAGGTATTCAACAATCCACATCTTCATCGTATGCAATCGTCGCATCAAATCCTTCCGGTTCTCCATCTTTTGTATCTAAAATTAAAAATAATACAAGTTAGAACAATTATATATACAAGTTAGAAAAATTATATAATGGACTATATAATAAATTAGATACAACTATTACCTCTAATTTCTTTCCTTAGCCAACTTTGGTGCACATCAATGCCGCAACTGTTTCCGGTTTTAGCCGACTACGTGTTTTTGTTATCTTATTCGCATACATGCTAAAAGCCGATTCCGAGGCTACCGAAGAAATAGGAATGGCCAAGACATCTTTTGCAATCTTTTGCAAGATAGGAAATTTAGCACCGTTGCACTTCCACCACATCAAAATATCAAAGCCATCTTCATTTGGCAACAATTTTTCCGCCAAATAGTCATCCAACTCCGTGTTTTCAAACACATCATCCTCGGTGATCATATTCTCAAAATCTAATTCCCATGAAGCTTTATTCAAAGAAGATTCCCTCCCATCCGAGTGAGTAGTGCTAGACTTTCCTTTCTCTTTATTGTTATCATGCTTCCTTTTGTACTCCTCAAACAATTCATTACACATGTTACGTATCTTCGTAACCTCATCTTTTGCATCCGAGCCATAGATCTTTAGGAAGAAATAATTTATCAACTTGAGCTTATACCTAGGATCTAAAACGATAGCCACACTCATGACATCATGTATGACTTCCCAATATTTATCAAATTTACTCATCATACTTGATGCCATGTTCTTAATAATGACATTCTCGGTTTCCATCCAACTCCTAATAGATAATTTCATCTCACAAAGCAAAGGGAAAAACAAGTTTGAAGTTGAATATTTTGTCCCGGAAAATGTCACGGTCACACGGTAAAATAACTTCAACTTTTCACAAACATTTGACGCCATTTTCCATTCCTCTTCGGTAGGACAACTAACATAATGCCTATCTTTCTTGCTCAAACGAGTAAAAACTTATTTGTACTCTAAGGCAACATTCAACATCATGTAAATGGAATTCCATCGCGTCTTACAATCAAGCACTAACTCCTTTTCACAATCTACACCTACTTGTCGTGCAACGAATCTAAACTCTTGAGCCCTTTTAGGAGAATATTTCCAAAAAGAGACGCTATCCCTAACTTTCTTGATTGAGTTCTCAATCACAGAAAACCCATCTTGCACAATGAGATTTATGATGTGTGCACAACATCTCATGTGGAAAAACCTACCCTTTAAAATTAGTGAAGAAGGAGAAACGGTACCTAAAAGCTTGTCGATCGCCACATCATTTGTTGAACAATTATCAAGTGTCAACGTTGACATTTTGTTGTCAATGTTCCTATCCATGAAACACTCAATCAATGCTTGGGATATTGCTTCAAAAGTATGTGGAGAGGGCACATGTAAAAAGCTACATCAAAGATATAGTAAAAGTTAGTAAAATATTTAATTATAAAGATATAATTATCAACTAACAATTTGTAAAACAAAAAGATAACCTGATAATCCGATTTTGTAATTTCCAATTGGCATCTATGTAGTGTCCCGTTAGTGCCATGTAACCTTTTAATTGGTAGCTCGCTGTCCGCAAATCCGAAGTAAGAGCAATCTGACTTTCGTTCTTTTCCAAACACGACAACGTAAAAGCTTTTTTTGTTGCATAAACCTTCATGATATCGGACTTAGTTGTACGTCTACAAGGAACTTTAAATGAAGCTTCAAGACCATTTGAATACTTTCGAAAGCCCCAATGCTCAACAATCGAAATCGGATAATCATGAAGGATTATCATGTTAGCTATATCCTCCCTTGAAGCTTGGGCATCAAAAGCCTTACCAAATATGTTTTCCCGTCTTTGGTTATTTGCTCATGAAGAAGAATTTGTTGTCGTATGTCCTTTGTAGTTCTTCGAGGACATTTTTCGATGTGCTCCTTCAAATGTGACGTACCATCATTAGGTCTAGCGGTCATCTTCCTTTTGCAATAGTTACATATCGCATGCCTACGAACACCATCTTCATATTGCGGTTCAAAATCTTGCCAAACAATTGATTTCAACCTTTTAGATGGTGGCCCGGTGACCGTGTTCGAATTTGAGTTGATAGGCATGCTCACAGATTCGTTAGTGTCGAAACAAGGCGAAGACGTATGATCTTTATCGGTTTCTTCCGATGGTACGACATTCTCGTTTTTCGAAGTCGCCATCTAATATAAAAAACAATTAAAACTCAAAATTAACACTCAAGTCTATGAAGATATATAAAAAACAATTAAAACCATCCAAAAATCATTTCAAAACCCTAGAAATCAAACACAATCTTACAATCATCAAGTTCAACCATCCAAAAATCATTTCAAAACCCTAGAAATCAAACACAATCTTACACCATATATATGTTTAATAGCAAATTAGACTTCGACTGAGAGAGATATGCAAACAATTTGCAATTCTAACATTGATTTGATCAAATTCTAACACTTAATTCGAATTAAAACATAGAAGAGAGAAAAAGAGACTGACCGAGAAAGAGAGAGAGACTGATGGAGGAAGAAATTGACGGTGGCGGACTGACGGTGGCAGCTGGTGGTCGGCGCCGGCCACCGGCGACAGTGGCTGTGATGGAAGCAGAAGGCGACGGTGGTCGATTGGAGGGATGGCGGCGTGGGTGAGGGAAGCAGAAGAGTGAGGCGTCGATTGGAAGCAGAAGGTAAGTTTTAGTTTCTATTAGGTAACCTAATTAATAATTAATATTAATATATAATATATATTATTATATTCAGATATTAACCTATCTCATCTTATGACATACAACTTATCACATAACCGCTTAGTTGCTCAATCGCATAAACAACCATACCAAATATCGACAGAGTATTAACAGACAGTCCTAATCCATATGCATCTATTAATACAATTACCTTGAGCTCCGGCTGGCCAGACAGTATTGAACTCTCGATCCCCGAACTCCTCCATAACCGAACCCCAACTTGAGATCAGAGACATACTCCTACGCCTCCGATTCACTCAAGCTAGGCTCTAATACCAACTTGTAAGGCTCTAATAGTTTCAACAATTTTAGAAAGTATTTTTAAAAGCAAACCAACTCAACTCTTTAAAAGAAAACCAATAGTCGTCTTGAAAACCGTCATAACCACCTTTACCGCAAAAAAATGTATTCAAAACCATAATTCAGATCCTAACAATAATTTAAATAAAAACCCAGGTTCAAATTAATAAATAAAATAATCTAATGCCAGCCGGGAGTTCGGGATCCTTCGGGAGTACTGTCACGCCACGCCTTTGCCCTTCACATCCGCACTACTAGGACCTGCAACATCTGAAAGATGGGGGGGGGGGGAGCTAATGCTTAGTGAATCCCTACATCTTATCATAAATCAGTTACGTGAACTCAGAACCCAAAACCACACATATCACACCCGGAGACCCGACCCTTAACCGAAACCACAAGTGTACCTCCAAGGGGTCCACGAATCTCCACGTCCGATGTCCGACATCCGAACACCCCAAAGTCACTCTACCTCGACATCCAAGAGTAGCCGTGAACCCTTGGCTTGACAAAGTCACTCCGCACCCGACATTCGGGCCAAGGACACTTGTCTCGGGACTAGGCCAACCAAACAAAACACATAACAATTCAATAACAACCAGTAAACGCAGCAATACACATAACTTAGTAATTAATCCGTATCGCACAATCATCATACAATCAATCACATATTAATCGAGAGCGAGAATCAAGTAATATCATCATAACAAGACAAGGGACTCACCTCGAGTCCTAGCTAGTGTCAACACCTACCTACTTGACTACGAAACTCCCGTATAACCTATAATCCTGCAAAACCCTAGATTAGATAAACGGCAAAAACACAAACCTTAACACGGCTGTTCCCGACAGCCACCACCAACAGCCAAGGCTGTCGATGGCCGGAACAGCAGCCTAGCGACGGCAGCCCTCAATAGCTGCTCGCCGGCGATCAGTCACACACATACACACAGATCGCACACATACACAGATCATATACACACAGATCACACACACAGATCACACGCACACACACAAATCGTATACACATACAACACACAAACACACGCCGAACACACACACGACACACACAAACATACACCGAACACACACACACACAGCCGGCGCACACACACACCAACGCAAGGGGTGGCGGGGCGGCGGTCCCTCTTTGCTGCCATGCGCCGACGACGACAAAGGGAAGAGGGCAGAGGCGTCGGCCTCTGTTCCTGTTGCCATCGACTAAGAGAAGAGGGAAATAGAGAGATGTTTACCGAGAGAGAGATAGAGAGAGTCTGATCGGAAGAGAGACTCTGGTCTCTCTGCTGCCGGCGCCGGAAGAGTGAAGGGAGGGAATGAGAGAGAGGGTTGTGGCTGCTAGGGTTTGTCTCAAGGTTGCTTATGACTCTTAGGCTCCCTTTAGGTCAACATATAAAGAGAGGGAAAAGCCCGTTTTATGGGCTACGGGCCTGACTTCTCACGCAAGTCATCCCACCCTTGACTTCTCACGCAAGTCATCTAATCCCATTACTTAACTAAATTAATTATCTACCAGCTAAAAAAATTAAATATAACTAATTCTGGAAAGGTAACAACTTACCAGAAAACCCGGGGCGTTACAACCTCAACTAGGGATGTTAACAAGTCGAACCAGATACTTATCAAATCGTGCTCGTTTAGGCTTTTTTAAACTCGTCGAGCTCAACTCATTTAGAGCTAGTGATGTTGAGCTCGAGCTCGGCTCGTTTAGGTTCGTTTAAGCTAGGCTCATTTAGGCTCAAGTATTATTTTGATATTTCTCTTAAAATGATATATATAAATATTTAAAATTAAACATATCAAATATATATTATATTATATATTGAGCTTGTTTAGGCTTGTAAGCTTAAACGAGCCCATTTTTTGGAGCTCGAGCTCGGTTTTTTTTTTATTAAATGAGCTTTAATCTAGGCTTGACTCATTTAGAGTTTTTAACGATCCGAACTCGAGTAGCTCGCAAGTAGCTTGACTCATTTACATCTCTCAACAAAAATGTTTTTGTAATATTCATAGATGAAATATCAGAGTCCACTCGAATGTTAGAGTCATGCCATTAAGCTTCATTACTTAAAACCCATCTTTTCTCAATGTACAAGTTAAACATGAAGAGTGATGAGAGAAGTGGAAATGAATATAGTCTCTCATAGGGGAGCAAATTCATTTTTCCAACTGATAAATTATCTATTTATTAAAAGACTATTTTATCAATTTTTTTGGAAAAAAGTAGTAGATGCTAACTCTTGTTATTACGTGGCTCCGCCACTTAAGGCTAGAATAGTTCTTTGTTTAGTAAATAATTTAGTGGTTGTATTCTTCAATAAAAATAACCGAAAAGAAGGAAAAAGAGAAATGACCAAAAATCCTTGAGCTAACATACAACTTTTAAGAAAATTCGTCTCAAGGATGAAAAGTGAACGAAATTGAAAACCACGGGAACTGAAAAAGTAGTTTTTAAAAACCAAGGACAAAAATCGTTATAATCATTAAACCAAAGGGACAAAAATCGTAATTTGCTCGTAACAATAAAAGATTCGAAGGTCTCTACATCGACTCATATATACGTAACGCTTTTAGGGTTACCTTGCTGACCTGCGCTCCACCTTTTCCACAGTCGTCGCCGACCGCCGTTGATTGCTCCGGCGACCTGCTCCATCTCCACGGCCACCGTCGACTCTCTTCTTCTCCAACAGGTAACAATCGTGCTCTGATTTTTGCTCTGAAACAATAGTGGACGCTTTTTCTGTTGTAGAAATTTAGACTATAGCTCTCTGTTCTGTCTTTCATCAGAGTATCTCTTAGGGATGTGAGAATTAGGGTTTTTTTTTTCTTAATGTATTTGTGTGTGTAGTTTATTTAGCTTGCTTGTTTATATCTTCTTTTAAAATTTGGGATTTTTTATGGTCTGTTTGTTTGCCTTTTTGGTACACAGTTGCTAGTTATTTTGGTTTGAGCCCTTCTTAGTTTTTATTTATTCATTGATCAAGATCCTCTGTTTTAGTTGTTAGTTTTAATTCAATTAATATAATGGCATGTGTTGTTACATTTAAGGGAAAATTTGTGAATTTGAAATAACTTATAAGGAGGGTATAAATAGTGGCTCTGAAATCTTTGGTTTGAAATTGCTTATCATGAGCATTTATGTTCTTTTGCAAGAAGAGTGTTATAGGCCTACTGAAATTAGTCTGCTAGAAAAATGTGTATGTAGGATGATATCTGCTTATGCTTACAAACTCTTATTGTGTTATCTGTTTGCAGCCATCATGTTGCATATAAAAACCCCCAAATCAATGAGAGCCAAGAGGGCACTTGAGAAACGGGCGCCAAAACTGGTGATTCTTCTAGAATTTTGTTTCGCTTGTAATGAGAGACTCAGATAGTTTGTTGATGAAATGTAATCATTTACTGCTGAATTGTGTATTTTTGCAGGTGGAATATGGGAAAAAGACCCTTATATTGCATGGGACAAAAACCAGCAATGTCTTGAATTCTGTACTGACAGAAATCTATCATCTTAAGAAGGATAATGCGATGAAATATAGCCGGAGAAATGATAATATCAGACCTTTTGAGAGTGGGGGTGAAACTTCACTAGAGTTTTACTCCCTCAAAACTGATTGCAGCCTGTTCGTGGTAAGCTACATAAACATAAAATATATGTTTTCATGATTTATGGAAACTTCTTTAACATCTCCGTCCAAATCTTTATAAAATGGTTGGGATAAGTCTTGAGTTTGAGTTTGACTATTGCGTATTGCCCACTGATGAACTGCATTTCTACTTGTTTCATTTAAACATAATGTTTTAAGATGAAACAAGATTGTATTCTCTTGGAGGACATATTAGCAATCCCATCTTATGATTACACCACAAAGAACCAATTTTGTAAATCTTCTTGCATTTGACAAAAGGCTTACATATTTGGGGTATGGAGTAAGTTTCTTGTATGAATTTCCTTCAGCCCTTTCTTTTCAAATGCTTAATTGTGAAGTTCCTTTCTTTTTGAGTTTTTTTTTTCTATAATTTGCATCTTTATTTATTTCTTCTCTTTTCCCTATTCATATCTTTTCACTTCAGCTAATTTTGTCAACAAACTTTTTGTATCTCACAGTACGGCTCACACTCAAAGAAGCGGCCCGACAATCTTGTGATAGGTCGAACGTATGATCACCATATTTACGACCTTGTGGAGGTTGGAGTCGAAAATTTCAAAAGCATGGCATCATATTCATACGATAAAAGAATAGCTCCCTTGATTGGATCAAAACCTTTTTTTGCTTTTATTGGAGAAGGGTTTGAGAATGTTGAAGAGCTGAAACACCTTAAGGAGGTTTTGCTGGACTTGTTCAGAGGACAGGTGTGTCCTTCAACATCTTTGATTTAGTTGCCCATTTTTAAATTGTTATCATCTTCTATTCTTAAGGAGGTATTAATCATGAAGCATGGGTTCTGTAATCCTATTGTTGCAGGTGGTGAAAAATCTAAATCTTGCTGGGTTAGATCGTGTGTATGTTTGTACAGCCGTTTCTTCTAAGAAAGTGTTGTTCACACACTGTGCTCTTAGGCTTAAAAAATCTGGCACCATAGTCCCGAGGATGGAGTTGGTAGAGGTGGGCCCTTCAATGGATTTGGTAGTTAGAAGACATCGTCTTCCTGATGAAAGCCTTAAGAAAGAAGCTATGAAGATTGCTCCGGAGCTAATAAAGAAGAAGGTTTGTTGAACTTTTGCTTATTCACAATTACCCAAAAAAAAAATAGTTCTTTGATCCTGTCAAAGTTACAACATTTGTGATTTCTGATGAAAATTGTGGTGTTGGCACTCATATGTTACCTTATTTTCTTGAGCTTATTGAAAAACCCTTTGTGGAAAAAGAAGCCCTGGAGCTAATTGAAAGGCTACATGATGTAGTGTTTCCAAAAGTTTGCTTATCGCTTACAAAACTGGGCTTTTTTAATAAGCTCAAAAAATAAGCTGTCTTATGGTTGCCAAACATTGGCTAGGTTTGCGTACATCGTAGCCCTTGATGCCACCTGCGGGTGGGGTAAACTGGGCTTGTTTGGTTTGGATTGTTTTACCATTAAAGACAACTTGATTCTATTGCTGTATTGCACAAGTCTCTTTGAAAGAACAATCAAACATTTTACTTGAACTAAAACATTTTGGAAAATAAATTTAATATGTATCTTATCTGTTTATGTTTTTCCTATTTCAGGAGAAAAATGTCAGCAAAGATGCCATTGTTGGGAAAATCGGGAAGATCTATGTTCCAGATCAAGAGGTGAGCGAAAACATTGCTACTACTTTAAGCTGTTATTGTTTTATCATAATGCTCTATCCATGATTTAAGTAACAAATGTATAATGTTTTTTCGTGGCATTAATTTTGTTTTTTTACGAGAGTTGTGGTTAGTTTGATGATAAATGTAGCAACAAATCTATGGAAAAAGAGTAAGTTGAGTTTAGGGGTGTTTGATGATGAAAAACTCGATAGATGGTATTTTTTAAGCTAGCTTTTTAAAGAGCTACTTAGCCTTATTCATTCATTCATTCGTTCTTAAAAATAATTTTTATTAATATGGTGTTTGTGTTTGCAGGTTGGGAATGCGTCGTTACCTTATAAGCCAAAGGGAGTGAAAAGGGAGCGTCGTGAAGCTAAAGCAGCCAAAGGGGAAGAAAAACATGCAGAAAAAAAACAAAAGAAGCAGGATGAGGCTGAGGATGCTACCGCTTGATATTTTTGATAATTGTATTGTTTGTGTGTTTGATAAAAAATATAGTACTAGTACTAGTTTGTTCATTTGCTTTGGCGTCGATTTTGGTATCATGAGATGGCAAAGACAAGTGACACATTTATGTTATTGCTTTACCTTTAATCAAATGAAAATGATAAGATTTGTAGGATTTGGTAAATGGCGTCAGATTCATATCAAACATCAACATGTAACCAATTTTGGGGCTGTATGTTTGCGACTTAAGCAGCTGTATAAGCTGTATGGTTGTTTGGTCAGCCATAGGTTGTTTGGTCGTGCCTTAATCGAGCAAGTCAGCCATATGTTGGTGTTTGGTTGTGGCTTGATAAGACAGATATAGTTACTTTTTCGGTCAGCCAAGCAAAGGGATGCCATCTAGCTTCAGCCATAAACTTTACCAATATACCCTTCTCAAAACCATAAACCTTACATTGATACCCTCCTTGCCATCGTCGGGATTCTGGTGACTACCATCGCTGGCATCATCTTCCACAGAGCGCTACACATTGATCTTCTTTTGATCTTCTTTGATTTCTGTCGGCGGGATCCTCTTCTTCCTTGCCATTGATCATCATCGATCTTCATTTGTTTTTTATCAAGTCCGAAAACGAGTCGAGTTTTTTTTTCATTATTATTCATGTCTGATTATTTGAGTGGAGGTTCTACATTGTTCTATCAATTTGTATCTTCCGTGGTTTCATTGGAACATTTAACATGAAGAGTTAGATTCAATGGAAGACATGAAATGAAACAACTATATTTATAGACATTATAATTTAAAAATCTGCAGTCATTGATCATATATTAATTGTAATTTACAAATCTACACTTATTAATCAGATCTATAATATCATTTAGATTGTTTATTCTATATAACAATTGAACGATACTTTATGTTATTTTACAGATAACTTTATCCATGCACATTTTAATTGAAAAATGAACCAAACAACCCTTAGAAATTTGATGACATCATGGTCTTAGAAATTTGATTCCTTTCTTATCCCTATGCCACGCTTTTTGAGTTGGATGTATCTTTATTGTTATGTTTGAAACGTTAGTTGATTTGTGAAATTTCATATTGTTTGAAACTTTGTGTTAGTTTTTGAAGTGCAGAACATTATATCTTTAGTTTATTGTTTATAACAACTTTTTCTTGGTCTTCATAAATTGCTCTTTTAGTCATTATGCTTTTAAAATCATTGCTTTTTATGGTAGGTCCGTTTTAACATATCTACATAACAGAGAGAGTAGGTATGAAGGAATTGGAGGGAGAGAGAATGGATAGGAGGCAAATGAATGATGGGATTTTGGCCACTATGGCTCATTTTCCTTTTTTAAGGTTAAGTCCCTAGAGTAACTCTGTCAAAAAGGCCGCTTCAAATTTTTTAGGGTTATTCAAGATTTTCGTATTTTTGTAATTTTTAAAGTTCAAAAATCTATATTTTAAGAATTCTATATATATTTTTTAATTTGCAAAATATATAAAATGATTTATATTATCCTAATTATCTCTCATATAATTATTAAGTCTATAAATATATAAATAATATATATATATATATATAGTAATAGGTTCAAATGAGAAGTGCTAAAAAAATGAGAAGTAAAGAAGTGATCTCCACCACTCATCCGGTCAATATTAAAGGCGGCTTTGACCAGGTCCCCTCCTTTAATAATCTCTACCCTCCCATGAATCGCGTCAATCCCCCGTGATCGCTTCCACCATAACTGGTCAAAGCCACCTTTATTGACCGGATGAGTGGTGAAGATCATTTCTCTACTTCGTATTTTTTTAGCACATCTCATTTGAACCTTTCTTTCTTTATATATATAGATCTCTCTCTCTATATATATATATATATAGAGAGAGAGAGTAGTGATGGCCAAACGAAACCGAACCGATGGGCTAGCCCGAACCCGACTCGTTGACCAACCCGACCCGACCTGAACCCCGGTCAAACCCGGGTCTCAGCCCGCGGGCCGGAAACCGGTCCAAAACCCGGGCCGAACCCGACGAACCCGGGTTGAACCCGAAACCCGGGCCGGAAACCGGTCCGAACCCGGCCGGAACCCGGGTTTGACCAAACCCGGGTTTGACCAACACTGTAGCAAACCGGGTTGGTCAACGGCCCGGCCCGGCCCGAAATTTGGCCAACACTAATAGAGAGTGAGGAAAATTCAAATGAGAACTCATTTTTCGTTGTGAACGTGAGAACAACTAAAATTAATCGCGCCACGTGGCAATATTCACTCTCAATATTATGCATTATTCAAAGTGAATGTTACGTGGCGTAATTTTAGTGGTCCTCACATTCACATCCATGTAACGATTTTAGATATATATATATATATATATGCCATGTAACGATTTTAGATATCTAGTCAGTATTTTTATTAAATTTTTATATATTTAATTAAGACATGGAGTCTTAGTTGACAAATTACTTGATCCATGTCAGCATTAACAAGTCAATAGGTCAATTAGATCCTTAAATAAACAAAAACTTTGTTTTACACTTTTAAATGATAAGTTTAAAAGTCAGTTTCCCAAAATAGGAATTAGACAAAAGTTTGTTCTATTTTGATGCAATTTTCTCTTTTTCAAACGAAGAAAAAGAAAAGATTTCTAAGAAAACTTAACAAAAATATATCCTAAAAGTAAGCTGATTTGGAAGGATAACTTTCTCCTTTCCATTTCTTTTCCTTCACTTCCCTCCCCCTCCCCTCTCCTTTCTTTTCCTTAATTTGTGTTTGATATTGTTACTCTTAATCGGCTAGGTATTAGCATCTCCACCAGCTTCTCTAAAATAGAGATTTCAAGGATTTTTTTGCTTCAACAACTTTCCTTAACCTTCTCCAAAATAGAAAAAAACATGAAAAAAGAGGATGAAAATATCTAAATTTAAAGATATCTCTGAAAAATGATTACATAGTACAAAACATACACACTACATGCATCCTTTTCTCTCTCCCAAAGGACAAAACATACACACTACATGCATCCTTCTCTCAACCAAAATCACCACACTTCCTTTGAATTCCAGAAACTCCCAATCCTTTCCAATCCTAAACCCCTAAGGAAGGAAACATCTTCAAAATTTGGGTGGGTTTTGGCAAATGGCTTCCAAAGTTAATTTTTCTCCATGCAACTATGTAGCCTATTTGGATCACAATCACAAGTATCCAGACTTCTTCATCATTGCTGATTTCCTTCGTAAGTCCCCTCTTTACAAAGCTCTTACTTATCGTCCGAAAATGAGTAAGCATCTTCTTGCCAACTTTTGGACAACATGCGAGTATGATGAGACTACCAAAGAGGTTCGTGCCTCTGTTCTCTCTACCAATGATGTCTCATTTACGGTTGATGATCTGAGAAGGGTTTTAGATCTTCCTACTTTCTCTCCTTATGAGAAGCTTCCTTCGAATCAAGATCTTCAAATGGTTGCTACCACTATTGGCTATGTGCCAGCCCCTGAAGTCAAGGATCATATAGTGATCTATCGAAAATACATGGGTGGTGTTTGGAATTTCTTTTTCTTGCATCTTATTAACTGTTTGAGCTCCAAGACTGGAAGTACGGATCAGGTTCACACTTCTATCAAACAACTTGCTTATGTACTTATCTTTCAAAAGAAGATTGATTTTGCTGCCTATTTTTTCCGGGGGTTGGTTACGAAGATGGATTTTCCCAAGCATCAGAACGTCCCTTTCGTCCGATTTATTTCCATGTTAATAGCTGACAAACTTGGAAGTAAAATGCCAGCCGATGTGGACGATTATTATGATCTAAGAGTCTCTCAAATGGGCTTCCAATCTCTAAAGAAAGAATCTTTGCCTACGGATCGTCCACTCCCCTTAAGTATGGTTTCTTTTGCTACTTCTCCCAAACCTGTTTGGGGAGAGTACTTCTCAAAAAGAAAGATAAAGTTAGAGTCTGATCCCACCTCAGAACCTTGTAAATCTAGGAAGAGGCTGCTTTCTCAGTTAACCCCTTCTGGTTTTTCCTCAAAGAAATCAAAGACGGCTAAAAACAAGGGTTCTCAGCCGTCGTCCAAGGTTGTTGAACTTGGCCCTATTGAAACAAGGGGATCTGATGGCTCCTTAGTGCCTTCCCAAAAGGACATTACTGGTGATGACTCGGATATCTCCCCTTTCCTTGGTCCTTCTCCACCACATGCTCATGGCCTACCACCCGAGATTGATAATCTCGATGATATAAACATTGAGCCTCATGTCGGTGGTGTTGATAAAAACGTCCAACAAACTCAAGTTTCTGAGAGATTTGATTTAACCTCTGAGATACCTCAATCTTTTTTGGCCGATCTTATTGCCCGTGTGATTGCTCTATCTGATTCTCAGTCGGCCATTCTTCAGTCTCTAGCAGATTTACATGGACGTTCAAATACTCAAACCGAGGTTAATCGGGCCATTCTACGTTCTCTTGAAGATTTGCATGTTAAAGTTGATGCACAGACCAAGATCTCTAACATGGTTTTGGAGAAGACTGCCACTGGATTGGGCACGAGTCGGTTTACTGAGTTGGATCGTGAGTTACTGAATCAAATTGGTGAACGTGTTGAGGATCATCAAGGTCTTTTGGACGGTATTCACAGCAGTGTTTCTCAGTTACTTGATGATAGTGACAACAAGGACTACTCAAAATCTTTTTCTTTTTCTGGTGATGAAGTTGATGCATCAGGCGATGAAGATGGGGATGCAACCACTTTAGCTGTTGAGGGGGAGCAAGCCATTTCTCAGCCTATCGATTTATCTGTTGCTGAAGCCAATAAGTCTCGGTTGCCAAGGGAAGAGGCTAAT
Organism: Centaurea solstitialis; assembly: GCA_030169165.1. NCBI lineage: Eukaryota > Viridiplantae > Streptophyta > Magnoliopsida > Asterales > Asteraceae > Centaurea > Centaurea solstitialis. The sequence goes on from CM058047.1 coordinate 29,216,866, forward strand.
ACGACTGAATTAGAAAAGGTTGATCTGAAAAGGAAAGAGGAAGTAAAAGCAAAACGGATAAAGTGGTATAATGACTCACACCTCCATCGATGCATCACTGCTTCAATTACGAGTGTCCGAATCAAAGGTCCTCAAGAACTGAGTCACGATTCAGATGAGATATTTTTGATCATTGGTCGAGCTAATGGAGTGGTGAGAACTGAAAAACTTTGTTTGATGCATGCATACGGAGTATCTGAATGGATTGAGGCGATGGAGTTTATCAAGCAAAGTCGAAGCATGTATCGTGAGTATGTGTTGAGTCATTTTGATGAGCTGATGAAAAAGATCCGTATGATTAAGAACCATTACAACCTAAGTGATCCTTCACGGCCTGCTTTTTATGCTTCTGCATCTTAATTAAGAAGCTAGATTCTATTTGATCTCAAAGGAAGGTAAGATCCCGATGTCTCACTCTTATATCGTACCCTACCTACTCATGACACTTATCCAGATGGTATGTATGACATATTTTTTTGTTTTGGGACGCAGGTAGTTGTTCTCGATTTCAGCGAGATACAAATAGTTTCTGTGATGTGGTGGTATTATCAGAATTGGTGAAGATTTTTGTATAGTTTGATGAATTGAAGAAAAGAAATGCAGCTGGGGCTACCTAGCTATTCATGGAATTAGCTGTTGAGTTATGTTATGTATGGTGATGATAAGGTTTTTTGATAAACATCTTGCATGTAATTTTGCATTGGCAGTAAAAGTAGAACATGATTTCCAAAACTTGCTAGCATGGGTACGTTACATTGTTGCAATCCTAGTTTGTTGGTGATGTATCCTTTATTAGTAGGAAAGGAATTCTCAACTCAAGCAGCAGGTGTTTAGGCAATAAGCATGAATTAGTTACAGACAGTTGCTTGTTTTCAATTCAATTGATTTCAAGTAATCAAGCTCTCACAAGTGCTTAATGCTTTTTGCCATTAATTACCACATCAACGAAGTAACTAGTGATTATTAATTCCAGTTAATCTGAATATGATAACAGCAGTAAAAAATTGAAGAGTAAATTACGAATTTGGTCCCTGAACTTCATTAATTACGGATTTGGTCCCTGTGTTTTTGTTGGATTTGGTTCTTATAGTATGCACAGCTTTATTGAATGGCCGTTAGGCTGGAGAATCAAATCTGAAAGAAAATGCATACCACAGGGACCAAATCCGTAATTAATAAAGTTTAGGGACGAAATCCGTAAAAACCACCAAACCAAAGGGACCAAGATTGAATGTTGGACATTGCATCCGGTAAAAGCAAGTCTGGTGCCTGTACTATTATAAAGCATCATCTATATGTACTCTCCTGAAATAGTTACCTATGAGAAATGACCTTACCAGAAAAAGGGGGATTTTGGCCATAATGCCCTTAGGGGCACCCCCCATTTTGTTATTTGCCCCTTCTCTCTCTCATTTTGCAGTGTATACCCCCGCCGCGCATCTATAGGTGCGTTATAACGCACCTATAGCTAAAAGACAAAAAAAAAACCCTTTGACTGCCAATAGTCAACAAAATAGGTGCGTTAAGCGCTTCTTTAACGGCGCAACTCAAAGGTGCGTTATAACGCACCCATAACGGTGCGTTATAGGTGCGTTATAACGCACCGGAGGCTTTGACCGTGACCGTCTATAGATGCGCATCTATAGATGCGCTATAGATGCTCGTTTTTTTGTCTTTTAGCTTCAGGTGCGTTATAACGCACCTATAGATGCGCATCTATAGATGCTCGTTTTTTTTTTGTCTTTTAGCTATAGGTGCGTTATAACGCACCTATAGATGCGCGGCGGGGGTATACACTGCAAAATGAGAGAGAGAAGGGGCAAATAACAAAATGGGGGGTGCCCCTAAGGGCATTATGGCCAAAATCCCCAGAAAAAGGTCTTGAAGAGCTTATTATTCTTTTTCAAGTTTAAAACCGTTACTATGATATTCTTGTATAAATTGTTGACTCCAAAAATATATATGCTCTATAACTGAAAAATCCATGTTAACGCTAAAATTGTTAAAACGATATATTTAGTTTAGGATCAATCCAATAAATAAAATTTTACCAATTTTCAAATATACAAGTTTCACGGCAACCTTCATAAGTCCTTGATCTAAAAAATTATTTAGTCACGGTTTCATAAAAATCCAAACGACTAGATAATTGACGTAAAACAACAAAACCTATTAAATAGAAATACTAATAAAAAAAGGATATATTTTTACATATAGCTATCCGCATACGATTATCCGAACATTCCGGGGCTATTTGGTTTGTGTTCGGTTAGGCCTACTCGAAATTTTTGTTTCAAGCTTTCAGCACATCAGATTAGAGTGAGATACATTGATACAGAGTCGAATCATCAAAGGAGTTGAGAGCTTGAGAGCCCAACTTTCGTCCCGGTGGTGGTGGCTGGTCGGCGATGTACGTCTCCGACTACAAATCTACGACGAGTGACGATGAGACTAGAGAGAGTGAGGACTGAGAACAGAGGGGATGCGAAACTGTGAGAGTGAGGGGCAAAGAGTCGTCGCCAGTGCCGTGATAGAGAATAGTCGCAGGTGACTGTGAGAGTCATCCTCGAGAGTCAAAGGTTGTCTCGTCGCATTAGGCGGGTCTAGTCGAGTCAAGAAGTCGAGAAGAACTGAATTAGATTAGATTTGAACATTTGATAATTGATATTATGATATATTCATATATATGGAAAAAACAAAAAACAAAAATGAAACAGTTTTTCGGGTTCTCAGGTCGGGTCGGGATGAAATATAGGCACTCAAATCAATCCTACATTTGGGATCGGGTTTACGGTTTCGGGTTATTGGTTCAAAGTTCGAGTCGTGTTGGTCGGGTTTATTCAGTTTGGGCGGGTTATGCTCACCGCTAATCATATTATTGTTGTTTGACTAAATCAATATAGTTAATATTTTGTTAAACTTGAATAATGTGTATATATATATATGTTTTATTTAAGCTTGAAGAATTAACAATACATAAAATAAATATTTCATTTCTCCAAATTTGTCTACATACGTAAATTAACATATTTGGACTGTGTTGCCGTCAAAAATAAGTTAGCTAAAAGGATCTTCAACAACTACTCTAATTTTTTTATAATAGGGATTCAAATGTCAAAATCTCTAAAAAAAGATTTATATCCAACAAATTCTCTATTTTAAAAATTTCAACTTCTATTATATTATTAAAATATTTCATAAATTTATGTTCCTAATACATTTTTTAAAAATAATAATAATCTAACCCCATTGGTAGAAATGAATAAAAAAAGTAATTTCTCTCTTTACGTATGAAGTTTTAGAGAATTTTCTAAACTTAGAGATTTTTTAAGTTTTCTCTGTTTTAGAGAACCGTATAGAGAAGCTGTTGGAGTAATTTAGAGAACAAAAACCTTATTTTATCTACTTTAGAGAAGCTGTTGGAGATGCTCTGAAAAAACTCCAAGTTTAGAGAATCCTCTAAAATTGAATGTATGGAGAAAGAAATTAACTTTTTATTCATTTTCACCAATGAGGTTGCATCATTATTATTTTATATAAATTATTTTTATAAAGTGTTTGGGATGTTGAATTTATGAAATATTTTAATGATATAATAGATATAAAAATCTCTAAAATAAATAATATGTTGGAGCTAAATATAAATCTTAATAAAGATTTTGACATTTGAATCTCTATTTTAAAAAAGTTATAGAGAAGCTATTGGAGATGCTCTACGCTAGTCCATTCAAATATGTACCAAAAACTAGCTTTTGAAACCGTATTTTGAGTAGCTTTTTTTGAGCTTATTGTAGGTTTTTTACAATTATGCCATTATTAATATTAATTACAAAAATCAAAGATAACCTTTTTGGTTATTTTACATACCCATAAGCTAGTTTTTGCTAAATATAATTTGTTCATAAGCTAGCTTATCAGCTACTAATTAGCTTATCAATCAACAGATAACTTATCAGCTTATCAACCAGCTAGCTTATCAAGTTTGTCAAACATAGCCTTGGTATAATGATCCTACGATATTATAGGATACCAAACTAAATTTTTTTTACCATCATTTCCATTTCTTACCTTGAGATGATGAAGTGGAAGAGGGGACACGCATGCTTTAATAAAAATTAGAAAATGAGTAATTTCTTTTGTGCCTAATTCTACTCCCTCTGAACCAAATCACCATCATCCGCTGAAAACCCCCTTTCCTCTCCTTTTCTTTCCTTACCAGCTGAATCAATCAGCCATTTCCTAAACCCTAACCCACCACCATCATCTTCGCTTAAGAATCACAATTTGGGTGGGTTTTCAACTTTTTGACAAATGGCTTCCAAGGTTAAAAAAGTGAAACAATCTACTTGTTTCACTGTTGACCAGGTTACATTTTCTCCATGCAACTATATAGCCTGTTTGGATCACAATGACAACTTTCCAGGGTCGTACATCATTGCTGAATTCTTACGTAAGTGCCCTCTTTACAAAGCTCTAACTTATTCTCCAAAAATGAGTAGGCATCTTCTTAGCAACTTTTGGGCAACATGTCAGTATGATGCCGCTACCAAAGAGGTTTGTGCATCTGTGCTTTCTACTTCTACTTATGATGTCTCATTTACGGTTGATGATCTGAGAAGGGTTTTGGATCTTCCTACTTTCGATCCTTATGAGAAGCTTCCTTCGAATCAAGATCTTAAAATGGTTGCTACCACTATTGGCTATGTGCAAGGCCCTAACGTCAAGGATCGTAATACACTATATCGAAAATACATGGGTGGTGTTTGGAATTTCTTTTTCTTGCATCTTCTTCAGTGTTTGAGCCGCAAGACTGGAAGTGTGGATCAGGCTCACATTTCTACCAAACAGCTTGCTTATGTACTTATCTTTCAAAAGAAGATTGATTTTGCTGCCTATTTTTTCCAGGAGTTGGTTAAAATGATGGGTTCTTCAAAGAAATGTAACGTCCCTTTCGTTAGATTTATTTCCATGTTAATAGCTGACAAACTTGGAAGTAAAATGCCTGCGGATGTGGACAATTATTTTGATCTAAAAGTCTGTCAAATCCGCTTAAAAGGTCGTCTAAAGAAAGAATCCTTGCCTACGGATCGTCCACTCCCCTTAAGTATGGTTTCTTTTGCTACTTGTCCCAATCCTGTTTGGGGAGACTACTTCTCAAACACAAATAGAAAGTTAAAGTCCCATCCCACCTCGGAACCTCGTAAATCTAGGAAGAGGCTGCTTTCTCAGTTAACCCCTTTTGGTTTTTCATCAAAGAAACCAAGGACCCCTAAAAACAAGGATTCTCGACCTTCAACCAAGGATGTTGAACTTGGCCCTATTAAAACTAGGGCATCTGATAGCCCCTTAGTGCCTTCCCAAAAGGACATTGCTGGTGATGGCTCGGATATCTCCCCTTTCCTTGGTCACTCTTCTCCACCACATGCTCACGGCCTACCACCCGAGATTGATAATCTCGATGATATAAACATTGGGCCTCATGTCGATGTTGTTGATGATATAAACATTGAGCCTCGTGTCGATGTTGTTGATAAAGACGTCCAACAAGCTCAAGTTTCTGATAGATTTGATTCAATACCTCAATCTTCTTTGGCGGATCTTATTGCCCGTGTCACTGCTCTATCTGATTCTCAGTCGGCCATTCTTCAGTCTCTAGCAGATTTACATGCACGTTCAAATGCTCAAACCGAGGTTAATCGGGCCATTCTACGTTCTCTTGAAGATTTGCATGTTAAAATTGATGCACAGACCAAGATCTCTAACATGGTTTTGGAGAAGACTGCCGCTGGATTGGGCACAAGTTGGTTTACTGACTTGGATCGTGAGTTACTGAATCAAATTGGTCAACGTGTTCAAAACAATCATGGTCTTTTGGACGGTATTCACAACAATGTTTCTAAGTTACTTGATGATAGTGACAACAGGGAGGACTCAACAAAATCTGTTTCTTTATCTGGTGATGAGGATGTGGCACCTGATGAAGATGGGGATGCAACCACTTTAGTTGTTGAGGGGGACCAAAAGCAACCCATTTCTCAGCCTCCTATCGATTTATCTGTTGCTGCTGAACCCAATAAGCCTCTGTTAGACAAGGCTGATACAGCTGAATTAGAAAAGGTTGATCTGAAAAGGGAAGAGGAAGCACAGGTGAAGAAAGCAGAACGGATCAAGTGGTATAATGACACGATTCTCCATCGATGTGTCACTGCTTCGATTACGAGTGTCGAAATCAAAGGTCCTGAAAATTTGACTCAGGATTCAGATCAGATTTTTCTGATCATTGGTCGAGCTGATGGAGTGGTGAGAACTGAAAAACTTTCTGGGATGCATGCATACGGAGTATCTGAATGGATGGAGACGACCACGTTTGTGAAGCAAAGTCAAAGCATGTATCGTGAGTATGTGTTGAGTCATTTTGAAGAGCTGAGGAAAAAGATGCGTATCATTAAGAATCATTACAAGCCAAGTGCTCCTTCTTCATGACCTGCTTTTTATGCTTCTACATCTTAATCTGCTAATTAAGAAGCTAGATTATATTCGATCTCAAAGGAAGTTAATTAAGATCCCGATGTCTCACTCTTAAATCGTACCCTACCTACTCATCTGGATGGTATGTTATGTATACTGGAGCATCAAGCATGACATTTTTGTTTTGGGACGCTGGTAGTGTTCTGAATTTCACCGAGAGCTGATTATCAGCTACTTTCTGTGATGTGTGGTATTATCAGCTACATGTTATTTTGAAGAAAAGAAATGCATTATGGAAGGTGTTGAGTTGAGTCATGTATGGTGAATTGATAATATAAATGTATATATTATGGAAAATACTTTACTTGATAGGTGACTAAGAATATGAACAAGTTAGGTGATGATTAGCTTTTCTGATAAACATCTTGCAGGTAATTTTGCATTGGCAGTGAAAATAGAACATGATTTCCAAAACTTGGTAGCATCAGTATATTCATTCTTGGAATCCTAGTTTCTTGGTGATGTATCCTTTGTTAGGAATTCTGATTCAGGCAGCAGCTAGCTGTTTAGGCAATAAGCATCAATTAGTTACAGACAATTGCTTGTTCTCAATTCAATTGATTTCAATTAATTAAGCACTAGAAGCTCTGACAACTGCATAATGCACAGTTGCCATTAGTTACCACAACAAAGAAGTAGTACCTAGTGATTATTGATACCACTAATTCTAGATATGATAAAAGCAAGTCTTGTTTCTGTAAAAGATTATTATCTTTGGGTAGTAAATTATGTATAAGTTTCAGATCATTAATGTAGTGAGTTTGTTGGAATAGTTGGTTGAGAAAGATATTAAAGAGGAGGACTGAATATGGTGTTACAAGTTTAAAGTTTAGCAATATGCAATTTTTTTCTCTAATTTCACCTGTGTTGAAGAGAAGAGGCAAGTAGAACAAAACGCAAATGAAAAAACATCAATCGCTCCTTTAAAATGGACGCAATTGAATGTTGTAATGTGATGTTTGCGAAAGGAAATAAGAGACGAAAGAGAAATTTGGGAGCTGTTTGAAGCAAAATACAATGACTCCAGAACCCAACACTGAGAGAGTCGATGCTCCTCTGTCTCTGTTCACCATCGTTAGAAGATGGCGATCTCCACCCGGCAAATAGTTGCCATAACCGTTTTGTTTGTTGAAACTAAGAGCATCTCCATTGCATGCTTATTGTAAAGCTTATTACTATTCGAAAAATTGTAGCAAGATGCTTTTGAAAACTTATTAAAGAAAAGCTTATCTGTGCTAACTCACTGAGAATAGATATGATGACTTAGGTTCACGTGAGACCAAGCTGTTTTCGTGAGACCGGTGAGACCAACACTTTTTACATGAGACTTTACAGTAAAACACTATGAAGGTTAAAAAAATCGAACATTTATCGTAAAAACACTGTAAATGTTACGTTCACGGTGTTTTTTGAGGTGAATGTTCGATTTTTTTTACCTTCACAACATTTTTGCTGTGAAGGTTTGAATTATTTATTTGTTACCTTCACAGTTTTTTTAGCTGAGGAGGTTTTGTTTTTTTTTCCTTGATAGTGTTTTTTAGTATGTTTTTACGATAAATGTTTAATTTCTTTTACCCTTCACAGTGTTTTGCTGTGAAGTTTCATGGAAAAAGTGTCGGTCTCACGGAAACAATTTGGTCTCACTGGAACCCAACTCTAGCTATAATATCTTACATATGTATATATTAAATGTTAAGAGAGAGGTTCATTTGTAAACCACTAAAATGGTGTAAACCAATTCACACCCTTGATTTTCAAAAATATTTCCATATTTCACATATCCATAAACAACGACTTACCATATATTTCATATTTCCACGTTTTCTATGAATCCATATTGATGTAGCGTGTATGAGTGAAACAAAGATCAAATACGTTGATTCAATGAATACAGTATTCAATCTCTTCTAAGGATTGTTGATTCACAAAATACCAAACCATAGGCTTCAAAACCTGAACCCTAATTGAGAATTCAAGAATTGGGAATAAACGAAAGTTCTGTAAAATTCATTAACTGTCTTGCAAAACACGAAATTAACACCTAAATAAGCAACCAAACGAACCGGGCCTGCCCAAAAGTAACAGGCCGAACAATAAAGCCCAAAACAAAAACCTAAAACGTAAAAAAAACACAAAAACGTCCAAAACGACACTAAAACAGCGTTTTTAAGGGCCGAAAAGTCCGTAGGCCCCTATGGGTCCTACCCAGGCGTGCTCCCTGCCGCAGGCTTCGATTCGACAGGTGGATCGTCCAAAACGGACAACCGGAGCGAAAGTTATGCCCGTTTGAAGTTGGACCGATCATGGGCCTCCAGAAACACCAAAGCCAGCTCTTCCATAGCTCGGCCCGCATCACATATCCTCCTTTGATTTTTTTGATCAACGACTATGATTAGTTTACATCCTTTTAATGGTTTACAAATGAATCTCCCTCTAGATGTTAAATATTAAATATAAAAAGTTATTAAAAAGGTTAGTCACATTAGAGATGAACTTTTAAAATAAGTTTTTGTTAGATACAATTAGCGGAAATCTAATACGACATAAGGAAAAAGTCATTTCATGACTTATCCATAGTCACGGTTGTGCAACTGAAAATCAACAAACGCAATGTTGATGTTGATGATTAATAAATAAATCCCCAATTAGATAACTCTCTCCGACATTTTTACAAGACTTAGGATCATATGAAACCAAACTGTTTTTGTGAGACCGCGTGAGATCAATACTTAACATATGAAACTTCACAAAAAAACACCGTGAATGTACATAAAACTCGAATACGCAGATCTAAAAATCACTTTCGATGTAAAAAAATATCCAAAACAAGATAAAAAACGAAACTTTCACAGCTCAAATTCTGTGAAGGTTACATATATATAATGCAAACCTTCACAAAGGAAAATGCTGTGAAGGTTTCTTTTTTTTTACCCCTTTTTGAAAAAAAAAAATTCGATGGTATTTTTTAGTATGTTTTAACGATGAATGTTTAATTTTTTTTACCTTCACAAATGTTTTTCTGTGAAGTTTCATATAAAATATGTTGGTCTCACCAGTCTCACGGAAAAGGCTTGGTCTCACCCGCCCACCTCACCCATCTTCTTTTTCATCCAAAAAAACCCATTTTCTTCTTCATCAAACCTCCAACATTTTTAAACTTTTTTTCCCAAGAGACACAACATATATATATATATATATATATAGCCTACATGCAATAACGACGACTTTAAGTTTACCCAAAAGATTATCAAAATATAAATAGTTAGATGAAAAAGTTTAAAAGGGCTCAAGAGCTGATGACGTTTATAGTTAGTAGTAAATGAATATTGGTTAAAAATACTAGTAGCTTCATGAATACTACAAATTAAATAGCCAGAGTACCTGTCCAGAGAAAACAAATTGGGTGTTGAGAGAGACACCTCACCCTATATCACCCTACTCTAGTATAGGTTCCATCACTCATTAATTAATCATAAAATAATCATTATTATTCTATCTTCATTAATAATTTTGTCCTTTCTTTATTATATATATTTATTTTTTCTTCATTATTGTTTCACTTTATTTTTTTGATTATAATTTTATTTTTTATTATCATCTTGAATGTGAGAATAAAACTTTTACAATTATGCATGATTTACTGATATTTGTATCTCTTAGATAAATATATAATAATGTAAAATATACAAGTTTAAAAATATGTTGAAAAACGAAAGGGTGTAAAAGAAAAAAGATTTTAGTTATTTTTAATATGATAAAAGTGTAAAATAAAAAATTAAATTGTAATACATATAAACACATTAATTTTTATATTATTTAACTAGACTATACATGCATGCAATGTGACGCAAAAATTTCAAATCTAACATAAAAAACTCGAATAAATAAGCATCGCATGATGTTAATTTATGCACTTTTAATATAGATAAAAGTAAAAAAAAATGAACTTATTATTTTATTATTTTATTTTCCTACATAAAGTAATTTCTTAAATGCACTAAATTTGTTTTACTTTTTTATAGTTTGAGCGCATTAATTATTTAGTACTTTGATGGTTTGACTAAACCAATCAAACATATTAAGATAGTATTATTATGTTATAATTGGTATAGGGTAGAGTATATTGATCCTTAAGATGGAGTGTCTAAACCCATACCCTTGGATGAGATGGTGAGTTTTCCGAGAAGAGATATTGGTTTTAAAAAGAAAACATATACATATAACACCACATATGAATATGTTAAAGAGAAAAAAACACAAAATATTAATAGAAAACAGATATGAAATTCAAAAGTGATGAAAATAATAAATAAATAAATAAGATGATTAATACAGTTGAGAAACGATGAATGGACCTATCCAACAACTTTTTGTGATGATTTGTAGTTTCTAGAAAGGGATTAATCTTCAACCCCTGCTTCCATTTCCACCTTTTTTTTTCAAGAATTTCCCTTTTACTATTAACTCATATGGAAAACCTCTTTTACACCAAACCTAAATAGGAAATCACAAAAAAGGTCTTCAATTTTCAGTTCTTTATATCACAAACATGGATATAGACCAAAAACACCATTGCACAAGATTAAAGAGAAAATAGTGGTGAGATAAAACAATAGACATCATGGAAAAGATATGGAGATGGTGAGAGACTTTAACAATAAACAAGCTGTTTCTTTTCTTTTTATCCGTAAAATCGAGAATGATACAAGGCTCCAACTCAAAAGCAAAAGGTCCTGTAATATATATATATATATATATATAGAGAGAGAGAGAGAGAGAGAGAGAGAGAGGAATAATCAAATAAAAACCTTGTTAATGTGGTGAACTTGAGGACCAATCTTAAGCACTTTATTTATTTTAATCAATGGTTGATAAGAGAAAGAGTAACATGGTAGCAATATTTTCCTTTTATATGAATCACACATGATTACAACCCCATAGGGGTATTATGGACATTTTAACACTTGGCTTGAGATTTAAGCAACAAACCACAAACCATCTGCACTTTTTAGAATATATCATCTTCTTCCTCTTTTCTTCATCTCATCCACCAATACCTTTTGTCGCTGGAAAACATACACTGTCGCCGCCCTCCGCCACCACCACCATCACCGCCGCCGCCGCCATCGCAACCACCACCGTCTACCTCTGATCAAAGATCCAGTTTAGTTTCGATCTACTACCACCACAACCGCCACCGCCGTCGCCACCACCGCCACCACCGTCGTTGTTCTCCACCACCGTCATCGTCGTCCTCAACCACCACCGCCTTCATCCTCCACCAGATCTAGTAAGTTTTAATTAAAACCCCCAATTTCTAGGGTTCATGAGATTTTTTCTAAAATTAGGTTAATTTGATTCAATTTGGAGATTTTTGTTTTACAAAAGTTGTTTGTAATCTTGATTTGAGCAACATATTTAAATTTTAACATTTTTTATGAAGATTTTAGGAAATCATTCTTGAAAAACTCTAGTTTTTGAAATTGTGTTCTTGAAGGTTCATCATGTGTTCTTGAGTGTTTAGCATTTTGTTCTTGCAGATTCATCATGCATTCTTGAAGGTTGAAGTGGACAATGATGTGAAGATTCATTAGATGAATTTAAATGTAAATGTACATTTGTTTGTATTCATTAGATAAATTTAAATGTAAATGAATAGTTGGTTTGTATTCATTAGGTGAATATAAATGTAAATTTACATTTTGTTTTATATTCATAAGTTGAATTTATGTTTGTATTCATAAGATGAATTTATATGTAAATAGACATTATTTTTGGATTCATAAGAGTATGAAGTTTCATGTAGTGAATCGAAGATTCATAAGATGAATATGAGTTTCATTTAGTGAATATTCATAAGATGAATATGAAATTTCATATTATGAATCTGATTTCCATATTATGAATATGAAGTTTCGTATTCATATTATGAATGAATCGTGAACTTTTTTTGCAAAATGACGATCATGCCCTTTATACCCATTTTAAGATCAATGGCTTAGATTGGTCCTCAAGTTTTTAGAAATTATTTGGTTGTCTCTAGAAGGCACCTATACATATATATATAGAGAGAGAGAGAGAAACATTCCATTGTTAACCAAAATTTTTTGTTAACTTTATTAACCTTGGTTCAACCAATAGGAATTAAGTATTTTAATTGGATTGGTTTCAAGAATCTAGGGGAAAATTAGTCATTTGTAGTTTTGGCTCTAATCAAAATTCAAATTCCATAATCTTAGCTAACAAAATTATTTGGGTTAATGGTAATTGAATTAATTCCAATTTTTGAATCTGCCTTCCTTCTTTGTTGATGCCGGCGACTGGCAGAAGTGGTTGAATCCGGCCACCAAGTTTATTGTTGATGCCGCCGGCCGCTTCTACTTGATGCCGTCGGCCGCTTCTACTTGATGTCGTCGTCCGCTTCTTTTTGTTCACCCGCCGCTCCAACCGTCTATTCCACCATTACTCTCCGCTGTACGTCGCCGTCTAACCATCTACAACCGTCGTGGTCGCCGTCCAATCGTCGCCAACCATCCACGCTCACCAACCGCTGCTACCGTCGTCGTCCACCGCTCCGACCGTCGCCGCACACCAATCTCCGTCCAATCTCAACTGATTTGTCGCACATCGTCACTACCACCACTACCCACCGGCTAAACCGTCCGCACCGCCGTTGTTCTGTCACCGCCTTCATCCTCCATCATGGTTCTGCCATCATTGCCGAAGATGTCGATGAACACATGTGTGTACATCGGTGCACATGTGTTTCACATCGTTGCCGAAGATTCTCCTACCATCTAACATCATTGCTGCCAGAGAGCACATGTGTTTCGCCGGAATGTACCGAAGACCATCGGAGTGCACTAGTGTTAGGTCGGGATGCATAGGGTTTTTTTTATTTTCAATGTATTTTGTTTGAATTTTTGAAATTTTTATGTATTTTAATTGATTTTTTTACTTTAATTTAATTTAATGGGGTTTTTCCCAAAATGCCCCTATGCATATGTGTTTGTTAGTTATTTAAATTTGGAATTATTCAATTTCCCTAATTATAGGGATTTGATCTGGACCGTAGATCAAAATAATCAACGGTTGTGATGGGTTAACACAGTTAACACAAAATGTTTGGTTAACAACGGAATGAGACTCTCTATATATATAAGAGTTGTTTTTAAGATGTATGTAACATCCCAATTATAATTTCCCATATTATATGCTAAGTGTGCCTCTTTTATATGTTACGAAGGATATTATGTGCTTACATACGAGAAAAATGTTAAGCATGTTGAAATTTTACTAAGTGTATTAGTAGTGGCCATATAAGGTAACCGTTGATTTAGTGGGAGTTTGTGTTTGAAATTTTAAGGTTATGCTTATTTGGAGTATATGAGAGGATTTAGAAATTTTCATGACAATCGAAGTTAGATTGAGAAATTTGGAGAAAACGAGTCAAAACGTCAACGGTTAAGCTATGGATTCGTAAAATCAATTTTTTAAGGAGATCTTTTTCTAGAATATTATTATTGGAAGTTGTAGATTATTTCGTTACGAACGCGTAGGCGAAAACCTCGTCAAAAACGGAGTTCCGAGCGAAAAGTTATGTCATTTTTAGTGTTTAGTGGTCAAATGGGTGCCCAAACCGGGTCAAACCCGACCCAACTCGAATTTGGCTTATTAAACACGAATTTTATACCCATTTTAAGCCATTTTCAGCTCCAACACTCCCACACACAGTAAAGGTGCGAATTACACACACTTAAGCTCAAACATCTTCAATTCTTGGAGAATCAAAGATCAAGTGATGAATTCTTGATGATTATGTGAAGATTATTGAAGGTATACTCCTAATGCTAAGTTTAATCTTTAGAATTAGTGTCAATCATGGAAATTAAGGTTTGCATGTTTGAAATTAGTGGTTGATTTTGTAAGATTATGGTTTTATATTGGTTATTATCATGTTATCTTAAAGGATTACACAACAATTTGAAGGTAATCTCATCTTTGTTCTTGTTTTGATGTTGTAACAAGTATGATGACAATTGGGTGAAATAAGCTTAATGCATGTGTAAGATAAGTGTAGAAATCATGATATTATGCTCAGATTATGATTATACATTATTTAGTTCTTTGATTACATGATTGATTGGCAAGAAGATGGAAAGAATAAGTGAGTATTCACTATGAATAAGTTGATTATTTGTTATACAAAGATGGATTTTTATGAAATTGGTAGAAATAGATGAATGAACCATGGTTTCTTGTTGATTTTACCTTGATGATGATAAAATTAAGTTAACATCTGAGTTTGATTAGGATTGAAATGGAAATGGATAAGTATTTGGACAAAAGTATGACTTTTCGAGTTTTAAAAGCATGTTACAGCACTGTTTTGCAAAAATCGTATCAAATCATAGAAAAATCAGAAAAATATGATATCAGTGGCTTTGGAAAGCTTGGTTTATCTACTTTGTTTTGTATTCAGACCTCGAAATCTAATTCCAAACTTATAAAGGGTAAAAATGGTCATCTTTTCGGGGTTGTAAAGCTGATTTCTGACAGCTTAGTGCTGCTGTTTTGTAAAACTTGTAGAAAATTGTAGAAATCTCCAAATGAGGTGAGGCCAAGTGCTATGATTAGATAATTGAGTCTAGTTTGTTTCTTATTTGATGACCAAGACCTAAATATGAGTTTAAAAAGGGCAAAACAGACCTGCAAGTAGCAGCTCTAACGGGAATAATGTAAAGTGCTTAATTAGGAATTACGAATAACTTGAGTTTCCTTCATTGTTTGCTTACGAGACTTTGTACCTACACTCCAGGGGGTAATTAAGACATATTTGAGGCTTTGGAGGAATTTTGTATGTGGTACTTCGGACTTGCTTTGTGAGCTCATCTCGGAGCTCTCTCGGTATTGTACAATTAAGTCGGTGAGTTAAATAGTTAATTGTTACATATTGTTTTGTATATATATATATATTTGTATGTGAATGTTTCTAGTCTTGAATTGATTTTTACATCGTCTTTCTTTGACTTTGATTTCATTTCTTGAGTTTGTTCTGTATCATGATCTCGTGACATCGGTTTGCTTTCCGGATCCGGATTCGTGGTTTTCTTTCTTGGATTATACGCCATAGTATGGGTACTACTGCGTGTGGTATGCCAGAAGTTGATGGCAAAGTCAAGATCCCGGGGTTGGACGGGTGAGGCTTTCTGCGGTTGTGGATACTCATTGCTCGGATAGGAGGAAGAGCAATGAGTAGGGAACCTTGACACATACCCGGTAGAGGAAGGCGGGTAGTGCAAGGCTTCCTATGATGTGATATTCTTACTCGAACTTTGGCCTGAGCCCGGGAGGGGAAGGACGGGGTGATGCACTGTTCTCATTATGTTCATCGATTCGATGATTTCGTTATTTATACGTATCATTGTTGAATACATTTGGTTTTTGATTATGTTTTCTCGTTGTAACGCATGATATTGGTATGATATGTTATAATGATTTGACTAT
The DNA here is from genome assembly GCA_030169165.1 of Centaurea solstitialis. Taxonomy (NCBI): domain Eukaryota; kingdom Viridiplantae; phylum Streptophyta; class Magnoliopsida; order Asterales; family Asteraceae; genus Centaurea; species Centaurea solstitialis. Next base: position 29,232,940 of record CM058047.1, read on the forward strand.
GAAATTCTATGAACTTAGCACCTGGTACGTATTTGTTCACTCGGTTTCTTGTAAGTCTCTGTTTGCATTCGGTATATGTTTTGAACTCTTTTACTAATAAGAGTCTACCGTGTATGTATATATATATATATGCATCATTGATATGTAATAATTAACTATCTAACTCACTAAGCGTTCGCTTACCTTTTAAGTGTTAACCCCTCTCAGGAAAGAAGGCTGATAAGGGAAAAGAAACTGCAGTTTGATTTGGAAGATTGACAGTGGACTTTGAAGACTACGAACGACTTTTGGTATAGATATGTAGTAGTTTATTTCTGTTACCTATAGATGTAATAGTTTGTAGTTAGTTTGGTTGCGGGTTATATGTATGTCCCGTTTATTTTGCTACTTAACTCGGTTTGTAAGTAAAAGTCCATTATGTGTGGTTTGGAATCGTGTTTTGGTTGGTAAATACCACTAAAATAAAACGGATATTTTGAAGTTTTATAGAAAAATAATATCCCGTGTTTTGAGGTTAATTAAAGTATTTTAATTGGAGACTATAAAATTGGTAACTTGGGGTTTCGTAACCGAGGTGTTACAATGTAACACCCGTTTTCACCTTTCCTTTATAGCATGGTTTAAGCAGTTATCTAATTAGTTGTCATGTTTTAGGAGTTGAAGTACTGAAATGTATTTTATGAAAGTGCAAGGGAGAGGGGTGGAGTATTTAGAAAGGGAAACCCTCAGACTCCATCATTTGGCAGTTTCCAGAGAACGTATAGAGGGAGATAGCGATTGAGAAGGAGGAGAGAGCAAAGGAGTCGAATCGGAGGCTTGTGTTGGTTGAGTGTGTTAGCAACTACACTAATTGCAGTTAAGGTAAGTATTCTATGTTGTTTTTGTTGGGTTTTTCTGTGATCCCCGAACCAAACTGATCCGGTGAACACTTAATAAAATCATGCGGAAGCGAATGTGGATAAAACCTAACCACGATCTTTCTATTACGATTGTAACAATAGTTGAGAAAAACGTTTACCTGGTTGCTTGAGTTATAATCCACCCGTGATCGACCAACGAATGTTCCTCTAGCAGAACCGTGAAACCCGAACAACAAAAATCGACCCGGGGGGGGGGGGGGTGTGCGCCGGTTTTGGGAGAGAGGAGGAGAGAGACAGAAAACTGATTTTCTCAACTGAAAAAGCTTAATGTTTCTTAACCCATAGGCCTTTATTTATATGGGAAAAATACAACAGTTTGGATGAGATTCAGCTTCCATATTATAATTATCTCAAATTCATTCCTTTTATAAACTGGAAAAGAATTTGCCTATGATAATTATGATTTATATATATATTTATCTAATATATATAAAACCTTATTAATTAACTATTATATATTTATTTGTCTAATAAATATACAATATTCTAATTAATTAATAATCCTCCAACTCTGGTAATTTTGACTGTAATTACCCAATAGATTTATAATTCACTATTATAAATCCTAACTCTCCATTTCGGGGTTTCATCTAACTTGTTCGACTTATAGGTCCTCACAGGTGTGACCCTCAAGTGTCTTGTAACATTGGATGTGTAATCACTTGGTTTGTCAACTCTGCACATAATTCCTAACAGACTCCCACTTGTGCAAGTTGGCAATACCACCTTTGATTTCACTGACCTAAGGAGGCCCCTAGACAGGCACTTAGGCTGACCAGGTTACAAGAACTCTTATACCCAGATTGGTGATATAAACATTCCGTGAGGAATTGGTATCTATGAAACTACTGTTCATTGATTGGGTATATCTTGGCTTTTCCCTTTGCATCGCGATATTTCATCTGTGAGTATGAGCTTGGAAAGTGTCAACTCTAAATACTCAAGATTCTGTTCTCTTGATTATCTGACTTTCACTGATAGGTAAACGACAAAGAACTAATCAGTTCGTTTGGGCATGGCCATGCACTTCATCAGTATACTTAGTCAGTCAAGATGGGCCCAGAAATATCTCTCTTCTGAGAAGAGCTGCAAATCCCATCTTGCATATCTGCCTTTAACACCACGGCTTCCGCTGAATCTAGTTACACCTTTTATAGCTACCCTGTTACGGCGTAGCGGTTGAGTGCACTAAGAATTCAGTAGTCCTCATGATATCAAATCAGATACCTCAGGTGATAGGGACAACCACTGTGAGATTTACTTATGACTTCATTCCAAGAAGTAATCTCAACCGCGGATCACGTCCGATATTTGATACTCTATCAAATATCTGTGCAACTTTTAGTCTACAACACCTGTAGCTGTTATTCAACAATCTGATCATAACTACCTAAAAGTTCACAATGACATTAACACCTTATCATGCTCCCACATTGATAAGTTGTCACGGACAGATTTTGAATGAAAAACCAGAGACTGATTTCATTCCTGGATATATTAAAAACATGCAAAAATGTGAAAGTGATAAAGAAATCAATTTTGTATAGTCCATATTACACGCTGTAATAATAACAAGATTGAAAGTCTTTTCTTTTAACAACTTTCATTTTATCTATTTAACATTTGTTAAATACTGGTCTAAAATAAAGTATCACCTATCTTTAGTTTAAACCCTTTGATTAAAGTTTACCAATCTAATCAAAGTGATAACCAAAAACACAAGTCTGTTTACTTGTATCTGCTAATTATTGTTTTGCAAACACCTCTTAAAACAATAACTAGTCTTTTTATCATATTCCGTGAACTCGGAGACCTGGACTAACTTCCAGTTCCTGAATATGTAAGTCCGCAACTTTCCTTAGTTGCTGTGTAGATGAATGATTTCTACCTGAAATCCAATTCCATTTGCAATCCTGGCAATTCTACTGGAATGCTATATTTTTAATCCAACACTTTAATTATTGATTTTTGAGTCAGTCACGACCTTTGTTTCATGGGTCTTGAAACTTTTATCCTTTTAACTAAAAGGGTAAATTATATCTTATGAATTCTTATCCTACCTGGATTTATGAATTCCGAGATATATCAATAATTATATCTTTTATTCTTTTATCTCAGACTAGATAAAGAATAAATTGGGCTCCCACTTACTCGCATAAAAACTAACTATTACTCAAAATTTACTATTGACTTGGTCAAAACTTTGATTAGTCAATCCTAATTTCAAGTAATGTACTTTGAGAATTTCCCTTTATGAAACTTAACTGGATTTGGTCAAATCCTAATTCCAGATCTTGGAATCTTTCTAGTTTCATAAATACTGTTATTAACGCCATTTGAGTTAATATCCTAAATTCTCCTTTCAAAACATTTGAATAAAACTTGATCAAACTTGATTACTTAATTCTGAGAATTTCCTTTTATAAAACTTAACTGAATTTGTTAAAATCCTAATTCCAGAACTTGGAATCTTTCTAGTTTTATAAATGCTGTTATTAACGCTATCTGAGTTAATATCTTAAATTCTCCCTTTTGATCATAAAACTATTATTCATAAATGTTTTATTCTCAAAACACGTTCCTATAGAATCTCGTGTGTTTTGATAGCTTTTATACAAATTACTTCAAATTCATTAAAGTAATTATAACAGGCATCAACTAGGATCATACAGATATGAGAATATCAGGCACAATCAGATATTTCTATGTCAAGACAATAATTTTTGAATATAAAACCATGAAATTATAATTATTCAACCATTGTTTAAAACACAATCCCCAAAATAACCGTTTTAAAACTATAAATTCAAAAGTCTTGACTTAAATCATCTTGTACTCTGATCCTCGGCAATCTCTGGGCATTTCACTTCTGACCTCCTGCTTCATGACGCTTAGGGCAGTTTTGCCTCCAATGACCGATCTCATTGCATATGAAGCAGCGATTCTCGGTCCTAGCTTTGTTTGGCTTAACCTTCTTGCCCTTGCCCTTGCCTTTGCCTTTCTTGGGTGCACTCTGGATGGCCTGAACTGGTCCTTTTCCCTTGCTGGTGCTAGCATGCCCATTTTCTTTTTAACCCCTCCGTCTTTTACCATCAAGACGTCCTTTGTCTTGTTCTTGTTCCCCATATTTAATTCAGCTGTCTTAAGCATGGAGTGCAATTCTGCTATTGTTTTCTCCATGTTGTTCATGTTGTAGTTGACTACAAAGGGCCTGTAGTCTTCCGACAGTGAATTGAGTATGGTGTCAGTTGCTAGCTGCAACGGAACAGGATGACCCAGCCTCTCCAGATGATCTAAGTGCCGTTTCATTTTCATGACATGGTCACTTACTGATGTTCCTTTTACCATCTTGCATTCATTGAATGCTTTGGTGGCATCGTAACGTTCTGTACGAGCCTGAGTCTGAAACATGTCCCTCAGCTGGCGGATCATGTCGTAAGCATTTGTATTTATGAGCCCTGCTTGTAGATCTGGGCTCATAGTTGCTAACATCAGACAGGCAACATCAAGGAGATCATCTGAGTGCTTCTTGTGGGCATTTCTGGCAGCAGCCGGAGCGTTTGCCGGAGGTGCCTCCCCAAGTGGCTCTTCAAGCACATACCACTTTCTTTCATGTCTGAGCACAATCATCAGATTGCGCTCCCAGTCAAGAAAGTTAGAGCCGGTCAACTTATCCTTCTCTAGGATAGAGCGGAGGGAAAGATTGTTAGTGCTGGTAACAGTGCTTGCCATCTACACAAAATAAAACTTTTGGTCTTAGCAACTGTAAATAGACTGATTTCCAATAAAATATCAATAAACCCTTAAATGATCAATTTATTGGACTAGGATCCTTATTTCATACGTCCTGATGTGCGTAATGTTCTTGCTCCACCAGACCCGTATTTATTTCGGTAGGTAAGGACTTTTACCAATCATGTCTAACTGACATGACTCCTAGATCTTTTCGGGACCATGGCAACTACCTGTGCATGTTTTAGTCCCTCTTAGTGCTTTTTGGCCCGGTACAACCCGGTGAACATTATAGAACCAAAACAGATCTCACCATTTTGGGGACCTGATTACTATACTCTGGCCGGTACCACCCGGAGATAATTCGCAGAGTTATGCAACCCCTTCAGCTTCAGTTTGAACACAGACGTTGAATGTGTGATCACTTACAACGCCTATGTACTTTACGCCGAAGGTGTCCCTAGATGGGTTGCACTACTGATCTATGATTTTCGGGGTTTTGAAAAAACTTTATTTCCAGGATTTTGAAAAACTGATTGTTTATAAAGGCTACTTATGTTTTAAACTAACTGTTTGAAACATACATGTAATTTTAAAACTAACTGTTCTAAAAATTACTCGCTAATTAAAACTAACTGTTTTAATAGCATACCTAGTTGATTAAAACTAACTGTTTTTGTCAACTTTGCCTTTTATAAAATAATCATCCACTGATTGTTATAAAGAGCAATTGATATTCTAAACTAACTGTTTTAAATATTCATGTTATTTTAAACCAACTGTTTAAAATATCGGCTAATTGAAATCAACTGATTTAAAGTGTACTGGTTGATTGAAACTACCTGTTTCAATAACCTTTTCCGTCTGACAAAAGCTAACTGTTTTGTCAACTTTGCTCTTTTATAACAATACACTAGGTTTTATTAAAAGCTTCACTTTAAAGGTTTTCGATTGAAAAGTTAATAAAACCCAATTTCTTCTTGTTTTAAAAGAATATTATTATTTTTTTTTAAACATATCTAATAAACTAACAGTTATTAGCATCAACCACGTAGTTAATCATGCACACAGATAATTATAACAACTACGCAATTGTAAAACATATAATTATAGGATTTGCCAATTTTGTTCCTAGGGACCAATAATGACCTAGTTTTTCTACAACTTCAAAACTTCGTGTAGCTCCCACTGGCTTCGCCATGTTTGTTAGTATTCCGGTAAGATGAAGAATCTTAGTACCTCCCACTGGCCTCGTCATCCCAGAAGGAATAAATCCTAAGGTCATTATTACATAAGGGGTTGTAAACGGCACGCAGGCCTCCCCGCAAATATGTCAAGGGTCTAGGTTGGCACATATATATACAAAACATGTATATAACACAACCATGCAAAATATAAAGCTAAAACTTAAGCAATATAATATAGGTGATATTCTAAAGATTCGTTAGATTTAATTTCCCGGAAAAACCAATTCTAACTAGATTTATAAAACTAACTGTTTAATAAATTCTAATTCAATATTTTAAAATGAAAAACCAAATAAATTAATTTTATAAAAGATTTTTTCTTTTAAAACATTTTGGTTTTATAAAACTTTTAATTGCGCGGGTTAAGATAGATATAAGGAAAAATAAAGTCCAAAACTTGGGCTTTTGAGCCCATTACCAAACTGGTAATGACTTGGGCCTTGTGCCCGTTACCTAACTGGTAATAACTGGGCCTATACCCGTAAGTCGTTAAACCCGACCAGTGCAATGTGACAGACCTAGTGACTTACTTGTTCGCAGCTCGAACTGAGCACAACTCACAATAACCTACGCTGGTTAATACTCACGGCGCGAGCCTACGGCTCGCGGCGTGAACCTAGGTCAGATCATACCACCATTGGGCTTTGATCAGTGGCGGTTGGCCTTTCCCGACCCGTTGACACCGTTTACCGTTACCACCGTGGTGGTTTCCGGTGTATTTGGTCTGTCAATTGATCGAGTACCGCCACCGTACGGCACGGCCACGAGGCAGCCTGCGGTGATCGGTTTCCTATCGCCATTAATCAACGCCACGCACCACCACCGATTCCATATACCACTATCGACTGGCGCGGCCATAAGGCAGCCGCCGGTGGTTGGTTTCCGGCTACGGTGTCCCCCATACAACCACCAACCGTGATGTGGCCGGTGATCTACGGTTACCATCCATCACCACCATCGACTGCCACCAAACTGGTGGTTGTCGATTCGGCTATGGTGGGACGCGATTGGATCGTGGTTGTTCTTCATGGTTCGTGGTTCGGCCACCACCATTGCCGTTGATGACGACGGTGAGGCCAGAACACCTTCGCTGCCACCTACACTCGTTCGCCGCCACCGCAATTTGCGGTTCCCGGTGGCCTTAAACGACTAACAGCCGCCGCCGCATCCACAAATTGTGGTGCGGCCGACGACCCTTTTTGCGGACGACTAACATCACCACCATCGCAGATCGCCACCACTCTGGTGGTTGCCGATCTTAAGTGTGAAAACCGCCACCACCACGCTGGTGGTCTCGGATATGTGTATGCCGCGGCCACCAAACTGGCGGTGCGGCCGTGGCTCTTGGTAGCGATTTAGTTCGGCCACCGTCGCCGTCTCAACTGAAGATGACGGCGAGGCAGGAACGTCCCTTGCCGTCGTTTGATCGAAACAAGATAATCCGCCACCTCCTCACTGGTGGTTGCGGTTGCGGTTGGATTCGAAAGCCGTGGCCATCAGCCATTGCCTTGGCGTGGCCAATCACGGCAGCCGGCGATGGCTTGATTTAGCCACCACCGTCGCCCTCGTTCTCCATTCTCCGCCATGGTTGATCGAAGACCATCCGCTTCCACCACGCTGGTGGTTTGCGGTTTGCGATCGTGTGAATCCTACGGCCACCACCATTCTGGTGGTGCGGCCGATGTTTGATCGAAAAACGAAAACAACCAACCACCACCATACTGGTGGTTGCGGTTGCGTGACAGCAAACGCCGCTGCCACCACCATCTAGGTGGCTGCGGTGGTCAGGTGGTTTTATGAGTAACAACCAGTGCCTCTACCACCAACTGTGGTGTGGTCCGGTTGTTCGACGGTAGATACGGGTTCATACGATAAACGATAACTACGTGCGAATCATACATACGATAATAAACACACATACATACAAAAGATCAAATTTTTTTCGAATAATAACGGATCTAATGTATAGAATCGTAATGGAAAAAACTGTGGCTCTGATACCACTGTTGGGTTTTTCTGTGATCCCCGAACCAAACTGATCCGGTGAACACTTAATAAAATCATGCGGAAGCGAATGTGGATAAAACCTAACCACGATCTTTCTATTACGATTGTAACAATAGTTGAGAAAAACGTTTACCTGGTTGCTTGAGTTATAATCCACCCGTGATCGACCAACGAATGTTCCTCTAGCAGAACCGTGAAACCCGAACAACAAAAATCGACCCGGGGGGGGGGGGGGTGTGCGCCGGTTTTGGGAGAGAGGAGGAGAGAGACAGAAAACTGATTTTCTCAACTGAAAAAGCTTAATGTTTCTTAACCCATAGGCCTTTATTTATATGGGAAAAATACAACAGTTTGGATGAGATTCAACTTCCATATTATAATTATCTCAAATTCATTCCTTTTATAAACTGGAAAAGAATTTGCCTATGATAATTATGATTTATATATATATTTATCTAATATATATAAAACCTTATTAATTAACTATTATATATTTATTTGTCTAATAAATATACAATATTCTAATTAATTAATAATCCTCCAACTCTGGTAATTTTGACTGTAATTACCCAATAGATTTATAATTCACTATTATAAATCCTAACTCTCCATTTCGGGGTTTCATCTAACTTGTTCGACTTATAGGTCCTCACAGGTGTGACCCTCAAGTGTCTTGTAACATTGGATGTGTAATCACTTGGTTTGTCAACTCTGCACATAATTCCTAACAGTTTTGATGTCAATTGCGGGTTATTTTGGAGTCTATTGATGGTTAGGGTTGGGTGTGATTTGGTGGTCATAGGATCATCAAATTGATGTAATTGGGAGGTTGTAGGGTCGAATTACGTGTATGTAATTGTTAGATATCGACCCTAGTCATTGTAGAGTCATGTTTTGTTGTTCTTGGGAACAAAATTTGAGGTTTTGGCATAGTTTTCGAAGCAGATCGCGAGAGTGTGCGAGCAGGCAAAGCCCGCAACCTGGCCCGCGACTTGAGGTCGCGGGAGGGAGGTCGCGCAACTCTCTGGTCAATTTCGAATTTTGATTTTGTTCTTTTTGGAGATTGGGCTATGGGATCATGTTAGGGATGTTAAGAGAGGATGAGGCCTAGAGGTTGAGGGCAATTAGACTAGTCTAGCTATGGTTAAGACTAGTGTTTCGGTATGGAGTGTCGAGTGGTCCTTTTTGGACTAAGTTGATGTGTTATGTGCTTATGTTTGGTTAGGTGTTTGCAAGTGACTGTTATAGCTTGTGGAGAGTCTTGTATTGCTAGCAACTGGCAGGTGAGTACCTCACTTAACTGTTAATGTTATGTGTGCATGGTTTTATTTGCATGTGTGATTACGTGATGTGTTCCTTCAAGGATGTTTGGAGAGTACCTATGCTGATAGTAATACCCTTAGGGAATTCGGAGAGACCTGGTACCAGTGTCATTTACCTTTTTTTGATGGTATTGAACCGTAAGGAAGGTTGGAGATTGCATGTTTATAATTGCTATGTGAATTGATCGTGTAAGCATGATAGTAAGTGGTTATGTGTGTGTGCTCACTAAGCTTTATGCTTACCCCGTTGTTGTTTAATCTTTTAGTGGCAGGTACTTCCCGAAAGGGAAAAGAGAAGGCTACCGTATGAGGCTCCGGGTTGGCAGTTCAGTCAAGATGGTTGAGAGAAATGCTATGTTATGGAGTCAAACTCTTTAGTGTTGTTAAAACTAAACTTTTATCATTTTCCGTAAACTCTTATATTTAAGTTGTGGGTTGAATTATGGTTTAAAGTTTCAGGTTTTGTTAGTTTGGAATGTAATTTGGGACAAGCTTTCGTCTTTAATGTGAACTTTGGGTACTTTCTAGAAAATTGAGTATTTTGAATTTGGGATGTTACATAAGAGTTTTGATGTATATCAGTATATGTATTATAAAATAGGGAAAAGTACACCAAAATGTATCCAACTTGTCACGTTTTATCATTGGTGTACTAAACTTTTAAACTTACCAATTAATGTACTGAACTTCCTAAACTTGCCATTGCGTGTACTGGGTTACCTACTAAGTAGGTTACAGGTTAAAACTGCCACATAGGATGCCACATAGGATGCCAACTCATTCTTATTTGAGTAAATTACAAATTTAGTCCCTCTAGTTTACACATAGGTTTCAAGGGCCTGTTTTGCCTCTTTTGAATAACCAAACCACCACCACTACCACCACCACCACCACCACCACCATTGCCTGCAAACCACCACCACCACCGCCTCCAAACCACCACCACCATCAAACCACCACCACCACCACCACCATTGCCTCAAACCACCAACACCACCATCGCCTCCAAACCACCACTACCACCACCACCACCACCACCATTGCCTGCAAAACACAAGCACCACCACCGCCTCCAAACCACCACACCACCACTGCCACTGCCTCCAAACCACCACACCGCCACCACCGCTGCCTTCAAACCACCACACCACCACCGATGCCTTCAAACCACCACCACCGTCGGAACGTGGTGGTTACGAGGGTGGTCTGGTCGGAACGTGGCCGGCGACCTCCTCCAAACCACAACTACCACAGCCGCCGCCGCCTCCTCCAAACCACAACCACCACCGCCGTCGCCTCCTCCAAACCACAACCACCACCCCTACCACAATCGTTACTACCTTTAAAGCACCACCAAACCACCATCGCCATCGCCACTACCACCAAATCAACAAAACCCCCAATTTTGTTTCGTTTTTGTGAACCTTATTCAGCAGATCTGGACGCAATCATCTCGCCAGAGACAGAGGTCGATACCGGAAGGAGTGGTTACGGGGGTGGTGTGGCCTGAGTTGCAAGAGAGAGAGAGAGAGAGGGAGAATGGTCGCCGGATCTAGATGTGGTCATCGGATCTGGACGTGGTTGCGCCGGAGACGGAAGTGGATGCTCGAGGTGGTGGTTACGGGAGTGGTGTGGCCGGAGACGTGGCCGGCGACATGCCGGAGACGTCCCGATGATGTCTTCAGTCGCGAGAGAGAGAGAGAGAGAGAGAGAGAGAGAGAGAGAGAGAGAGTAGAGATATATATTAAAGGGTTTACAATTTAACCCTTCCACTTTTATTTTTGCTAAAGAAAACTTCAGGGACCAAATATGTAGTTTACTCTATTTGAAAAAAATAATAAAAAATTCCACATCAGATTTAACCTGTACACGTCAGCATTTTGCAGGTAACAAGTTACCCGATACATACAATGGCAAGTTTTAGCAAGTTCGGTACATTAAATAGTAAGTTTTGAAGTTCAGTACATACAATGATAAAACGTGACAAGTTGGATACATTTTGGTGTACTTTTCCCTATAAAATAGTGTATATATATATATCTGATGTGTTTTTTGGGTAAATAAAGAAGTTCAAAAATATTGCAGGTTTGATGAAGAAAAAGATGGGTTTTTGGATGATGAAGAAGAAGATGGGTGGGGTGAGAGCATCTCCAACCATAACACCTATTTTAACACCAAAAACACCAAATTTGGTGGGCTCACAAAAAAAAAAAAAAAACCTCAACTCCAATCACACTCTAAAAAAACACTAAATTTATGGACCCCACATTAGAATAATATATTTTTATTTATTATTAACTACTTTTTGTAACAATAATCATAAGGCCATCATTAGCGGGTCGGTATTGGAGGCCGGTACTCGCCGGTACCGACGGTGAACACCGTCGTGGATGGCCGGTACCGGACCGGTAGTGGTGAGCGCCGGTACTCCAATGCCGATTGAAAACTCGTGTATCCCCCCCCACCCCCCTCACCCTACCCAACGGCTATAAACGGCTATTTTTTTTTAAATTTCTTTTACTTTTTTTTTACTAACTATATATACAAACAATAAAATCAATTTTTTTTACCTCTACACTCTCTTCTACACTCTCTACACTCTCAATTTTTTCCTACTCTTCTATTCTATTTTTTTACTCTTGCATGGATAAACACGGCTCCGGTTCCGGGTCAAGGCGTGGTAACCCGAGACCAAATGTTTCGGTACCGACTACCCAAACGTCTCCAACACCTCCAACGGTTGGCTACCGACCCCAAATGATGAGGCCGATGGGTTTTTCAACGGGTGCCGTTGAGGGATGGGGATACCCGCAAACCCCGGGTGCACATACGTATGATTGGGCTTATGCGCATTTGCTTGCGCAACACGTCAACCCATATGGTATGGTACCCCAATCTTCCGGTGAGCAACACGTCAACCCATCGCCGCCGGGAGTGTGGGATATACGAGACGATGACATCCATCTCGACGACGACGATATAGACGACAATGTACCCGAAACCCAACCGATGCCGTCACCGCCGCCGCCGCCGCAAGAACCATCACAAACCAAATGTAAATACAAACGCAAGGGTAAGGCTCCGGCTACGGACACGAGTGAGAATCCAACCACGGGTAAAGCGCCGTGTAAACCGTGGTCGTTGGAAGAGGAGATAGCTTTGGCAAGAGCATGGGTCACAATTTCGGAGGACTCAACCATAGGTAACTATCGAAATAAAGGTATATAAAAAACCTAATAATGTTGTTTTAATTTTTTTTCTAATGTGGTTTTAATTTTTTCGTTTTGGATAGTAGAAAACTTTTGGGGGGCGATTAAAGCGGACTTCGACAAACGCATGCATTACGACTTCAACGTCCGCTCCGGAGACGCCATTCCGACCAAGGCGAAAATGCTCTTATCTACCGTCGCCAAGTTCGCATGTATTTACAATAATCCATCGAACATGCGACGAAGTGGGGAAACTGACATTGACATTCTTAATCGAGCTACCGATTCCACTCCGAGTACCACAAGGCTTTCACGCACGAACACGCTTGGAGACAAGTCAAAGACAGTCCGAAGTTCGATGCGGTTAAAATGCAAGACCCAAAAAACATTCGTGCACCCACATACAAACGGTCAAAGACGTCCGAAACCCCAACCGATTCCCCCGGCGAATCCGACGCTCGCACTCACCATGTGAACTTCGGCAATGACGACCTCCCCTCCCCAACCGAGCGGCCACGACCGATGGGTCGAAACGCTGCGAGACGTGCGGGGTCTTCCACTACGGCTGCGTCAACCGAGAGCGTGTCGAACATCGCGACCTCGTTAGAGGCCATCGCGACCAACGTGAGTTCGATTATGGGATCGATTAACAACCGGCAACGGAGTCTAGACTTAAAAACGTTCATGGCACCGCACGACCATCTCACGGGTATACAATTGCAAATCATGTTGGAGGAGAAGGAAATCATAGCCGAAAGACATGAGTGGCAAAAATATTGGTGACCGAAATTTTATTTTTATTGTAATTTTATTTTAATTTTATTTTAATGTATTTTAAATTTGAATTTGAATTTTAGTTATTTTAATTTTAATGTATTTTAAATTTGAATTTTAATTTGAATTTTAGTTATTTTAATTTTAAGTAAATTATTTTAATATATTTTAGAAATAAAAAAAATAAAATGAGGGGTATGAGTGGTATGGTTAAGGATGAAATGTATGGAATTGGTAGGGTAGTGGTAAAGCTGATGTGGCAGCAGAAATGGGTGGTATGGGTGGTATGGCTAAGGATGGCCTAATTATTAAATATATATTATAATAATAAACAAGAGTAATTAATGTATTTAACAAAGACTTATGAGTTATGAATTTGTATTTTTATTACTTTTAAATTAATATTAGATTTTTTTGTCAATTTAACTTTTAAATATAAATATATATAACATATATTAAATATTAATGTATATGATATGTATTTAAATTTTAATGGGCTTATATTAAAATAGTCTTTTTATGCATAAATAGTGGGCCCCATTGAAGTTGGCGTGTGAAGATTTACCCTGCATATTTGGAGGTCAAAACTTACGGCCGCCAAATAATTTTCAGTTTTAGAGGACGATTGGAGGAGGTTTGGCCGGCAAATTAAGAAATTGGTGTTCGGTTAGAGATGCTCTTTGGTGAGGGGGTAGTGTGGGGTGACGGGATGGGGGTGGGGTCACATGGGGTGGTGGGGTTTAGTAGGAAGTGTCTAATCTTTGTAAATTTGATAGTATAAAAAAAATATGAAAGGACTAAAATGCCCTTAAAAGTAAACCTACTTAAACAGAATTATTTAATGGTGTTAGGGTAGAGTGACTAGAGACGTGTGAAAATGTAAACCACAGAGACCTAATCCATAATTATTATAAAATATGAACCAACAATGCAATTAATTGTAAACCACAGGGACCAAATATGTAATTTACTCTTAATATTATTGATTAACATACATTTTGTTTCATATATATTTATTTTAAAAATACATATTTTAAAATGTTTATGAAATTGACAATTACAGATATGAGATTTTCATATAATGAATAATGTACATATGAAACAAGTACGTTGTGAAACAAATATATGTTCATCAATACATTAAATGCTATTTTTTAGATTAGAAAAAAATATATGAAACAATTTCTTAAAATAAAAGAATTCACAATTATCATAATATATGGAGTTTTCAAATGAATAAACCCCTATTGATGTGTTAAGCAATGTCCCATATCGGACACAAAGTGAACTTGTAATGTGCTTATAAGGGTCCTGGGCTACTCCACTCATAGCCAATTGGTTTTGAGTTGGAACCCCACAAACTTACATGGTATCAGAGCAAGGTTCACCCGTGGTTGGTCAAAAAGCCGCACGGACTCCACGTAACCCAAAGTATCCACGTGTTAGGCTGAAAAGAACGTCACACGTGAGGGGGCGTGTTGAGCAATGTCCCACATCGGACACAAAGTGAACTTGTAATGTGCTTATAAGGGTCCTGGGGTACGCCACTCATAGCTAATTGGTTTTGAGTTGGAACCCCACAAACTTACAAAACTTACAATCTATATCTATAATTGTACTATCTTATAAAACATTTAGACAAAAGTCTTAAACATAACATATATACGATACTTTGACACCTTTAAGCATATTTTATGAAGAATTTATCCACCATGCACAACACATTCACCTTCACCCCTTCATACTCTTTGATGCTATTGTTAGGAAATGCATCTCATTCCAAAAATTGGGATTCCTACTCGCTACTCTATAAATATTTGGTTTCATCTAATGCTTACTTCATCTTCAAGATCACCTAGATCCATTATCACTAATCACCTTTGGCTTTCCTTAGTTTCTAATTTGGGAGTTCGGCCTTTTCCATTTTCAACATTTTGAGGTAAAATATATTGTCTCTTCTAACTGAGTTATTTCATTTGTTTCTATTAAACTTAATTAATAATTTAATTAGAGCATCTCCTTCAAGAGCTATATTATAATTTTTTTTAAATAAAATATTTAAAGTTAAAATCTCTAAAAAAACTGTATTAAACTTCAATAGCTATTCTATTTTAACAATTTTATCATTAATTTTAAATGTCTCTTATTGGTAAAAGATTATATCTCTCTCTTAAAGATTAATTTAAATGTGTAATATTGGTGAAAATTTATTTTTCTTTCTTAAATAGAGAATTTTAGCAATTCTCCAAATATAGCATAGCTGTTGGGACTTAGGATCGGGAGCTGTTACCGTGAGACCGCGTGAGACCAATACCTAACATATGAAACTTCACAAAAAAAAAACACCGTGAATGTACATAAAACTCGAATACGCAGACCTAAAAATCACTTTAATGCAAAAAAAATATCGAAAACAAGCTAAAAAACGAAACCTTCACAGCTCAAGTTCTGTGAAGGTATACATATATATAATGGGAACCTTCACAAAAAAAATGTTGTGAATGTTTCGTTTTTTAACCTTTTTTTGGAATTTTTTTTCGATAGTGTTTTTTATTATGTTTTAACGATAAATGTTCAACTTTTTTTACCTTCACAGATGTTTTGATGTGAAGTTTCAAGTAAAATATGTTGGTCTCACCGGTCTCACTAAAAAGGCTTGGTCTCACTGAAACTTAACTCTAGGTGTTGAGTAAAACTTTAGCTAAAATCCCCAAAATCTCTATTTTAACATAGCTGTTGAAGATGTTCTTATCTTCATGCTAAAGGAGAAATGCTTCTGGTTGGTGGCAGGGCCATAAAGTGTTTATGGCAACTTACTTTTCTGGCAAATATATGTGTAATTGTGTATGTTGGCAAAATATTTTATCACAACTTGCAATGATAAATAAGATATAAAAAATATCGAAAAAGAAGAATAAATAAGTCATTAGTGTATATGTGTAAGTGTGTAACCGTAAGAGATAAAATAATACTTTAAACTTTTGTTCAATTAACCATAATTAACATATAAAAACATTTTTATTAAAATACAAGAACCAGTTTCGGCTGGCACCCGATAGTTAGCTGTTCCAAAAAAATTGAGAACCGGAACCGGTCCCAATCGGTTACGTATTTTAGGAACCGGAACCGGAAACAATTACATCGGTTCCGGTTTCAGAAGCGGTAGTTCCAGATCGCGGTTTTGCTTCCAATTGTGGGTACCCGGTTCCAATACTTATAAAGTTATGCGATGTGATTTTATTTGCATTCCATTGTTTTAAGGGATTTAAGTATTTTATTTGGTTCCAAGAGTTTTATTTGTTTTTTTTTCTTTGTAGTATCCTAGAGTTTAGAGCAACCCTCAAACTAATCGAAAAAAAATCACCTATGCTAAATTTTCATGTACAATTCATGTCCACCAATCAGATAAATACACATCATTAGAGAGAGAAAATGAAGTTAACTAAAATAAATTCAAGATATATAAAATCTTACGTGTCATCATTTTATTGGTTGGATAGGGATGAGACACCAAATTTTGGTATGATCAGAAAAAAGGGTGGAGATTTGTACTACAAATCTTTGTCACATGAATGTTACCTAATTTCGGATCTAAGTTGGCAAAAATCGTGACATTTTGGAACTCGTCGGATGTAAGACAACATAATTAACACACCAAATTTATAAAATTCAGATAACAGTAACTATTAACTCTAATCTAAACAGTTATTTTTTGAAATCAAAAGACACTGTTGTAAACGTTTTGTGTAGACTTTAGATATTGGATTCTAAAACCTCCTTGAGGTATGGAAAAACTTGGAGTTCAATAACATACTCGGTGCTGGAATATTTTTGTTTCAGTTGAAAGTTTGGAAGTGCATGTATGAATGTGATGATAAATTCAAGTTAAAGCATTCATAAAGTAGCCTGATATGTTAGGAAATTTTTGGTCTCATGTTATATGCAATGAGAGTCTTATAATTAAGTCATTGATTCAGGAAAATAAGCAACAAAGGCTTGTTGGGTTGAATTAGTAGTTAATAGTAATCAACCGTTACGAGAAATGTTTGATACCAGTAATAGATCACTACAAGAAATATCTGATGCGAGTAATCAACTGCTACAAAATAGTACGCATGATACCCATCCCGAACAATTCATCCCACCATACAATCATCCTTGTGGAGATCTACTCGATCGTAAGTGGTAGCTAGCCAATATATGGAAACACTCAAATACAAACTACTCTTAGAATACAAAGTGTTGATTTCATTAGTTAAGTTAATTTGGTTGATGAAACTGTTTAATATGATGAAATTATATTGTAACATTTTTGATGAAATTGTTTAATGTTTTGTTTTTTCCTGTAAAAATGAAATTCTTTTATGTATTTTTTTCATTCTGATGAAATTGTTTCATATATCTTTCTTATTTTGATCAAACATTTTCATTTTTTACATTAAAAACACAAATATATATAACAATTTTATCAAAAAATGAATTATATGAAACACTTTCATCAAATTAAACAATTTTATAAAAAAAATCATTAATTTAATCAATGAAACTGATGATCTGCATTGTTTGTATTCTAAGAGCGGTTTGCAAAAGAAACTATCCCTACATATATAGGGTAACATGTTTTCATGAGACCACATTTTTACACGTGAAACTTCATAGCAAAACAATGTGAAAGTAGAAAAAATCCGAACTTTCACATCAAAAACACTATGAAGGTTAAAATATGTTTGAAGTGTAAAAATATGTTTTATGAAAATAGCTTGGTCTCACATGATTCCAATGAATTAATTTTTTTCAATGAAAACTTTTACTCTGTTCAATTAATTGTACTAATTGAGCATCTCTTTTATCCTATGATGATCCATGACTTTAGCATTAACTATTTTAACGTTTGGAATCACTTAGAAGGAAGAAGAAAAGATTACATCAAAATTTGTCTTCCCCTCTATGAAGCATCAGTCGTAGGAGACTGGGAAGCAGCCGAAAACATGCTATCCATTAATTGTGAATTAGACCTACTAGGGTACAGTATCACACAAGATAAGGAAACAACACTTCACATTGGTTTATATTCCCAAAATATCAAGTTCGTGAAAAAACTAGTCGACCGAATGACAGATCAACAACTCACACTTCAAGATAAAAATGGCCAAACAGCTCTTTCCTGGGTAGCTGGTGCTGGAAATGTCCATATGGCAAGGATTATGGTTGAAAGGTGTCCACAACTATTGACAATCCGTGATAAGCACAATTGGTTGCCAATCACTATGGCTGCTGTATGTGGAAAACGTAATATGGTTGCTTATCTTTATGGTAAGTACAAAAGTATGGAAGGTAATGATTGGACATGCGAAGACATACATGTGGTTTTCTCAAGATGCATCGAGGCTGATCTCTTCGGTATATTTCTTGTTTCATCGTATTGTATTTGTTTTAGTACCCTTTCCTTACTTTTTTCTTTCATTTTGAATAAGTAGTAGTTACACATTCGTTGTTTCTCATCATTATGAACATTTTAATTAAGGGAAACTTTAAACAAACAAACAATCATATTTTGAATGATTAACGATCTGTTTGGTTGTGGAAAATTTTCTACTTTTTCAAGGAATCTTTTTAAGAAAAATAAAAGTTTAAAAAACGCGTTTGGTTTATTCAATTTTCAGAAGTTTTCTAAAAAATTGAAAATTTTCTGTTTACTAAATATTTATTTAAGTTAGAAAACTGATTTTTGTAATTTTCCAAAATTTTCTAAACACGTTTTCTAAAATGGAAAATGAAACTCCAGTATTTCAACCAAACACGTTTTCTAAAACATTTTATAGAAAATTGAAAATGAAACTCAACTCTATTTTCTGAAAACGTTTTCTAGGAAAATGAAAACGGTTTTTCACAACCAAACCCATCCTAAGTTTCTAAACTTTTTTTTGAATGAAAAAATATTAAATTTTCTTTTTTTGAATGGATAATTACCCTAACTTTTTTTTAATGAAAAAAACATTAAATTTTGTTATTTTGAATGAATAAGTACCGTAACTATTATTTTTTGATTGAAAAAACTATTAAATTTTTTTATTTTGAATGAATAAGTACCCTAACTTTTTTTTTGAAAGAAAAAAAACAATTAAACTTTCTCATGTAAATGGTTAAATGAAACATTCTTTATTGAATGAATAAACCATCGAACTTTTAGAAATTAGTTGGTTACATTTTTAACAAACAAATTTCTAAAAATTCGATACTTTATTTTATTCAAAAAATGTCTACGGACTTGATCATTCAATAGGATATAATGTAATGATTTTTCCACTCAAATAAATAGTTATGTGATTTAATCATTAAATACGATAAAATTTAAGGGTATTTTGTTTCAAAAAATAGTTTAAAAACTTATTCCTTCAAAATGAAATGGGTTATTGAGTTTTTCAGAACTTTTTCTTTTTAAATATAGTGAACAATTAATTCTTTGGCATTTCCACGTGGTCTATCAACATTTTGAACATCATCTTTATATCAAAACATGCACACCTTTTCTCAAGATTCGATCATCATCTGATTTTTTTCGTAAATAATTTTAGTGGGAATATAGCATTTTCTTTTGAGAATATAAATGCTTAATATATGTTTAATGGTCACAAGTTTTTGTAAGTGATTGCCATTATCTTATGTAGATTCTGCACTAAAAATATTGGATGACCAAAACAACCGAATAGGATTCCCTGAACAAGCGTGTGCAGGGGGTGTACTATATATATTGGCTCGAAAGACTTATGCGTTTAAGGATGTGAAATCATGGAAAAATTCAAGTAAGTGTTAATTCATCATTCTACACTTAACTTAATTGCTATTTGTAAGAAATAGTGTTCAAACCTATAGAACTAAGTGCAACCACACACATACACACACTAGAAAAGTCCCTTAAATTAACCGAAAACTTTAAAAATCTTTTGAAATTGTGCAATTAGGTTAAAAATATCTCGGATGACTATACGATTTTTAATATATTTTAAGATGCTACCACCGAAAAAAAAAATCTTGAATCCACCACAGTCTCAACTCTCAATCATCTTTTTTTTTTTTGGACGGCAAAGAAAGTTTTATTAAGAAGAAGCTAGCGAGAAGCTAGGAGTTACAAGAGGAAACGGCAAGAGCCGGGTTACAAATCCACCTATCCCAACTGATACAACTACCACCTTTGAAACGACTCCTAATCCAATCAAACGCTAAATACTGGATGTCTCTATATATCTCCTTCTCATTTTTGCTTTTGTTAGTAAAAAGTACCGAGTTCCTTTGCTTCCATATAGTCGAAAGAAAACCGACGCCAATTACTTTACATACCTTTTTACTCGTCGAGTCCCCACTTACCGAGCAGATTTCCTTCCAAAACTCCATGACGCTTGAAGTACCGCAAGGCCACCAGTCCACCCAAGAGCGTAAGTGGCCGCAGATCATCCTCGTCATGGAACAATTGTTCGTTATATGATCTAGACTCTCCAGGCACGTCAGACACATTGGACAATCAGCCGATGGCAAAGGTACCCCACGTTTGAGCAGATTATCCTTAGTGGCGATACGGTTTCTCAATATCCTCCAAAGCAGGATGTTCGCCTTGCTCGGTAACCAACTTATCCAATCAGTTTCAGCATCTGCATCTGGAAGGAGGATGGCATCGATAAATTTCCGAAGAGAGCTTACTGAAAATACCTTATTCGACTCTAAGGCCCACGTCCATCCAGTTCCTTCATCACTTCTAGACATGAGGCTGTTCAGATTAATTCCCAGCTCCCGTAACTCTTTCTCACAACCACAAATCGAGTTCCAGGTTCCTTTGTTGCCTCTGTTTCTACCAGCCTGTTGCGGGTTCTCGTTGCACTTTAAAACCACCTTCTTCCATGTCATATCTTGTTCCGTGCGTTCCCTCCAACGCCACTTGGCTAGCATTGCGAGGTTGAGGGCACGTAAACTCCCAATTCCCAAACCCCCGCTTTTCTTATCCCGAACAACCTTCTCCCACGCAATCCAATTGATTTTCTTCGAGTCTTCGTTTCCTCCCCAAGAGAATCGACACTGAAACTCTCAATCATCTAATTGGCTTCTTAGAGCTAGGGGTGTAAACGAGTTGAGATGTTCGTGAGCTACTCGGGATCAACTCGTTAAAAGTTTGATTCGAGCTCGAGTTAAACGAGCTCGAGCTCGAGCCTTTATGATTAAACTCACAAGCCTAAACGAGTCTCTATTATTATATAATAAAAATATTTATTTATTAAGTAATAAATGATTAAACAATAATTTATTAAAAAATTAAATATTAAAAAAAAAACATATTACGTATTGATTTATAGGTAAACGAGTCGAGCACAAACCCAAGCTTGTTAAATTCTTGACGAGCTCGAATTCAAGCTTGACTCATAAGGCTCGAAAGTCGAAACGAGTCGGGTTCGAGCTTAGGTTGTTTACGCCCCTACTTAGAGTAGAGCTTGAGGTTAAGGAAAACAAGCCCTATAAGGCTAGAACCATATACATATAATTCATTGTTTTTAATTTAAATAAAAGTTGTACTTTTTAAATTAAGTTAAACACTTATTTCTGAAGTTAGTTGTTTTTTGCTTTTTTCTTTTTATAATAACATTTCTTTTTTCTCAAACATATTTTTATAAGTGTTTCTACACAAAAGTGCTTCGGCTTATGAGCTTTTCCAGAAAGTCAAAAAAATGTGCCTTCTCAGAAAAACTCCTTATAACTTCTTAGAAAAGGTATAAGCATTTTGCCTAAACACTTCAAAACAAACTTATTGTTTTCCGAAGAAATTAATAAGTCACAAGCACCTTCAAATAAGCATTCCCAAACACCCCCTAATTATTTCATATGACATTTTCATCTTGAGTTCTAGCTATTTTATGGAGTGTTAAACGTTTCGGATATCATAATTCTATCGTCATTCAAACTACATGCCGAATTATATAATGTTAGTTTACGATTTTCATTTAGAACTTTTATTAAACGAACATTATTTTTTTTATTGAACAACAACTTTTTTATAATAATTTGTTTTCAAAAGAAAAAAACAAACAAAACAATTTCTTTATAAAAAATAAACCAGGTTGAATATATAATAAAATTCAATAGTTAATAAAACATATTGTGATCGACCATTGATACAGGGCGGAGCCAGGAGGGGAGCAGAGTAGGCAGTTGCCCTGCTAACATCTTAAATTTTTCTTTATAAAAATTTATATATTAGATATATTTGGGTAATTGTCCCCTTAAAATTTTAAAATTGAAATTTATATATCAGAGATATTTGAATAATTGCCCCCTTAAAAATTTAAAATTACGATTATTATTGACATTTTGGAGGTTTTTTTATGTATAAAAAACTATTTTCTAAATTTAAACTTGTTGTTTAGAGTTTACCCCTCACAAAATTTTTTTTGACTCCGCCCCTACATTGATAATTGACTGAAAATAATATTGTAAAAGAAAATTTGGTATATAAATTCTTACAAAAGAGTTAATTTTCGATCGTATCTAATTTAATATTTACTCTCATTTATTGCAGTCAATTGGGTGCAACCTACCATAAGGAAAAGTAGTGTAGCCACACAATTACTAAGAAAAATTTGGA
This sequence comes from Centaurea solstitialis, assembly GCA_030169165.1. Classification (NCBI taxonomy): domain Eukaryota; kingdom Viridiplantae; phylum Streptophyta; class Magnoliopsida; order Asterales; family Asteraceae; genus Centaurea; species Centaurea solstitialis. Next base: position 29,255,776 of record CM058047.1, read on the forward strand.
AAAATATTTTGGAAAGACCGAGTGATGAAATCGATGACATTCTCAAAGGCCCCATGGAAATTGCTAAAGATGAGAAAATGTACCCTTTTCAAATACCATTTGTCGCAGCAGAAATGGGCAACATTAAGTTTTTATTTGAGCTACTTCGGGGATATCCTGAACTTTTGTGGAGAAAAAATGATAATAAACAAACTATCTTTCACATTGCGGTGTCTCACCGTCATGAAAGTATCTACAATCTATTATATGAGATGGGCTCAATATATAATTTCATGACTCGTACCAAAGACAAGGACGACAATAACATGTTACATTTGGTGGGAATGAAAGCAAAGACACCCCATGAGGACGTTTCAGGAGCTGTTTTTCAAATGCAACGTGAATTGTTATGGTTCAAGGTACATATTTTCTTGAATGGTTGGAGGTTATTATTCATTTGAATGGATACCTTTCTTGTTCTATTCTTTTTGTATATCTTTTATGTGTTCCTTTTCTTTTCCTGTTAGTTTTAGCCTGGGCATTCAATTTATGGTTTCAATAATATTTAAGGAGCTTATGTGTTCATCGTAGGAAGTGGACTCTAAAGTCCCTACTTATTGTAGAGAAGAAAAGAACAAAGATGGTCGTACACCCCTTCAACTATTCCTCGAGAACCACCAAGATATGGCATCCGAAGGTGAGAAGTGGATGAAAGAAACAGCCAATCAATGCATGGTGGTTGCTGCACTAGTAACTACCGTTGTATTTTCAGCAGCATTTACCATTCCAGGTGGGTATGACCAAAGTAATGGCCTTCCTGTCTTCCTCAAAGATGGACCCTTCATAACGTTTGTCATGTTGGATGCCATTTCTTTAATCTTGTCTTCGGCGTCCATTCTTATGTTCCTATCCATCCTTACTTCTCGTTATGCTCAAGACGATTTCTTGGTAGCATTACCAAAAAAATTGATGATGGGTCTAACAACACTTTTCCTCTCTATAATAACCATGATGGTTGCTTTTTCCGTCAGCTTCTTCGTGTTATACCCTAAGAAGTTGATATCCATACCAATTATCATCAGTGTAGGTGCTCTTGTACCAATCTTTCTATACATGAAACTGCAGTTTCCTCTTTTGGTGGATGCGTATCGCTCAACATATGGTAGCAGATATCTCTTTAGGCCAAAAAAACGTGTGCTTTTCTATCGCAATCCAAGGTTTTAATTGTTGTTGCTTTTGTGAATACTTTCAAGTTATTTATTAGACCTTTAATGGCGATATCTATGTAAATTTTCTTTTGAAATTGATATGTACGTACTTCAATTAGTATTTTTGCTATATATCATGCAAATCCTTTTCGGTTTAATTATTTAGTTTAGCTCGTTAAATAATTAATTCAAATATGTGTAAGTTGTTATTTCTAATGAAATATTCTTTGTTTTTATCATATTGTTCATATAGAGAAAAATTTAAATTTATATATATTGTAACACCCTAAAAATACGGGTAAATTAAAACCTGAAATTTTGATAATAAAATTCGCCATGACCATTTCCAACGCAAGTGTTTCACAACCCTGTAGTAAGCCTTTACACTCTAATGAGGAATTTGCTAAATAAAGTTGCAAGACAAGGATGTATAAAAACAATGAAGTTCCATTAGACAACCTAAGCAATCTAGTTATAACAATCACTAGATTAAACAGGGTGTCTAAGTGTATAACTTCCAAAATAACCACTCTACGCACGTCTTCCCAAAAGCCCTATCCCACGGGCACTCCTAGTCGCTCTAACAACGGCTCATCACTTCTTAGGTCCATCACCTACGGAACCTGTGATACAACAATACCACCACAAGTGTTAGGCTAACGCCTAGTGAGAAACTCAATAAACACAACAAGGTAATCATTTAATTGCGTTGGTTAAAGGTTAAAGATCCAAAATTCATCGGAGCCTAAACTCCCAAAGAGTATTCTCCAAGCACCCTGGTTCAATTGCAAATGGTCCTTACGAGAGGACACGAGTATAATATAACAAGGCATCACCAACTCAGGATTGTATATTCATTTAATCGATGTGATTGTGGCTTTTACAATAAAACTCTTTTCAAAGCTCACACCCCAAACTGGTGTAGCACTTCGACATGAAAACATTTTTCAATTAGGTAGCCCATCAAGTCCCGGTCCTAGTACCCATACCCCGTTCTGGTATGTTACCTCAGACCCTCTCTACCTGTTTTGGTACCCCGTCAGGTCAAACCTCAAGGGCTTACAGGACCATATTGCTACCCTCTAGACGGAACCACTTCCAGGGTACGGCTGTTAGGATTATGTGCAAGACAGTAACAGGGATTACCATATCCAATGTTATAAGACACAAGTAGGCCACACCGCTGCACACCCAATTAGAGACCCATTGGATTTACCAGTTCGGTGGAATAATTAATTAAGTAAAAGTTAATTATTGAGAGATATAAATAATAAATAGTCATTTATTATTTATAGAATAATAAAATATCAGTTTGTATATTTTATTAAATTAAATTGATTAATAGTGAATTAATTAATTATAAGGGTTTATATTTAATTAACAGATTAATTAATTAAATATAAAAGTTTGAGTCTAATTAAGATGGGTCAAATGGGCCTTATAATTAGATGAGTTTATTAATTGGGTATTACCATATTTAAGTATATAAATATGGTAAAAACCCTAGTTAATTATTCATTATTATTCCATTCATTCAACTGAAACCCAGAGAAAAACCCAAACCCTCTATTCTCTCTCTCTCCATCGATTTTTGGTGTAAACTCCTGGTGGTCTAGCAGCCAGTCTCACGGTGGTGTCAGTAGCGGTGTATTCCCTGCTTGTTTTCCGGTGATTTTTTCGTAAAAAGGTAAACCGTCTAAACCCTCTTATTTGTATCTGTATGGTTTACGGATGGATCCTGTTTGGGAATCAAAGTTTTGTTTTCCATTGCGCGTTTATCGCTTCCCGATTCCCAACAATGGCTACCTTGTAGTGAATACCCGCTAGGAGCCCAAAGTGGCTTATTCCAAGACTTTTCTCATTAAGTCTCAAACTCTCATGCATAAGAGCTTGTACTTATCCCTGTTCCATTTAGTTCTCTTTCATTCATGTTTAACAAATTATCTCTATCATGTTTACATAATCATATCATCCATATAAGCAACCGTATTTGCTTACACACATATACATGTACCCATAATTATTTCCAAACATACATATATGCGAAATCTCATACATACCATTCATCTATATACATGTACAAGAATCACCTCAAATAACATTTCCCAATTAAACTCTAGTTAAGAAATATTCACATGTGAATGTAGCTATGAACTTTAAACAACTTTATAACCAAGAATTAGAAGCAACAAGTTACTAGGAGGAATTGTATTCTTAGGGTTTATGTGAGAAATCCCCTTGATTACAAATCCACAACTTAGAGCATTAGATCCATCTTTGTTAAACATTTTAGATAACATATAAAGTAATAAACATGAAGAGAATCTCACCTAGGGTTTGTTAGTGAAAACCCCAAATTAAATTGAAACCCTAGATTTGAAGTAGCTTCTAGGAGAGTGAGAGTTGGATCCACTTGTAGCCACCAACCTTCAATAAATGTCTAAATCTAAGAGCTCTTAAGGTTTCCAACAACCAACTTGAATGAGGACTAAAAGAATAGAGAGAGAGCTTGAGAAAATGTGTTTGAGGGAGAGGGAAGAGTTCTAAAAACGTGGCTACAAGAATGAGGATGAAAGGCCATTTAACTCATAGAAAACAAGACCTGAATTCAGCACTTAAGGGTTTCGCTCGACTTTGACACCGACACAATGCCCATGTGTCATAGTCGTGGTGTCATTGTGTCGGTTCTTCTCCAGGTTCTGTTTCAGGTTTGTAGTGCGACTATGCCATCCGACACAATGCCCATGTGTCATAGTCGCGGTGTCATTGTGTCGGTTCGGCCAAAATTGCTGTTTTTGCGCGGTTTCAATACGGTTACTTTCGAGTTAGGATGAGGTGCACCTAAGTGAGCTATTATAATTATGTAAAGCATAAATTGTCAAGCATGCAAGTCGGCAAGGCACGAATACGGCTAGAGTTCTCTAGAATCAAACACATATGGTTAAATGATAAAAGTGAGGTTAACAAGTCGTGCGTTCATTCATAACTTCTCGTGGTCCGATCAACTAGGAGCATATATCTATGTATGCCCATATATATATATACTTATATACTTATACACTCTCACGCTCACTTATAAGTCTCCATAACAACACGATTAACGTATGTATATATATATAAAGGTTTTATCGAGACGGGTATATGAACCTAGAATACTTATCAAGAGAACGACTAAGGTCGCAAGCAAAGACTCATTAAGTAGCTTAAAGCTTACCTAGAAACAGAGTGTTACATATATGCTTTAAAATTTAATTGGTTTATGATTTCTTAATGTTTTTATTTATTTTGTTTCATATACCCAATCACTATTAAAATAGTTTCAATATTAATAAATAGTTTATTAATAGAGGTGTTAGTTCTTAATAATGGTTAAAACTAGGGCGCTTGGTTGTTATATAAATGAAAAGTTTTGGACGATCAACATAGATTATTTATCTAGGGACTAACCCCAAAATTTAAGCATGTGGTCTATTGTATTTCACTAACATTGAAATAATAAGAATGAATTACATGGATGAGTCATGTGGTTTGTTTAAAATTTTGAATTCGGTTCCTAAAACAAACTATCTACATATGTGACCCCCAAATTTTCTTTTTCATACCATCCACGGTTTCTACGCTTAACAAAGTTAATTAGCATTCATTATAAATGCTTAATTAGCTCATTGAAAAAATTATAAAGGACAAAAGATGTAATCTTTTGAAAATAAATTATGTCATTCATGTGTTTCTAATCTTTTTTTTTTATCAAATTTTTATATACATCTAATGACAAGTTAATTCTTAAAATAACTTACGTATTAAAAAAAATATATTTATTTATTTAAAATATTAATAAATTTAGAAGAAGAAAATGTTCAAAAATCTCCAGTTTGAAAGAATAATGATAATTTCACATATCGTTTGAAAAAATAAAGAATAAAAGACAAGAGTTTAAATTTGCACCAATACACATAAATCCTACTTATACACACAACACCTTAGTACACTCTTCTCAATGGTCAATCTATATATCTATAAAAGTAGGATGTTGGAAGAATGAGGTGGCTGTTTTGGTAAAAAATTACACAATTTAATATCGTAAGATGTTGTGAGGCGAATCCGTCGAGAGAAAGAAATTTAGTTCGATAAAACGTGCGATGAAATAAATGACAAGACAATTTGATGACGCAGGAAAAACCTCGAGGTCGAGGAAAAAACCTGCGGCCGACTAAAAGGGTATAGTCGACGTTGCACTAAGTATCACCAATAAGGGGTGATGTCCTCGAGAGTTACAGCGTAGATCGTGCGATTACAATAAAAGAGAATATAAATTACAAAGAGTAATATCAATATTGTAGAGGGTGTTTGCTAGCTTCAACGTATTCAGATGTCTTCAAATGATGTCTTCGAACTCCTTTTATAGCTGATCAGAGTGTAACGGTCGTCCATAATTGTGTGTTAAATGCAACGGTCATAACCGAAGCTTAATTCTCGCATGTAACGGTTGGAGCTTTATGAGGAGCGTATCTTGGTCTTTAACGGTCATTTGTTCTTCAATGTTTGTTGTTTACCTGTTACAAATGATCAATCTCAAGATATATTTAACTGTTAGTATCATATCATGCGATATCGTATGTTTTGTCGTATGATATAGTACAAAGATCGTTCGATAATTGATTGTTATCGTTCGAGGGTATATTTGTCTTATCTCAGGACCTTATCTTAATACAGGATTATCATCCTGAAAGATATCTTAAGATTTTAAGTCGGTCGTCGTGCGTCGTGCGATTTTTCACCCAAACAGTTTGCCCCCGAGATTTAGAAAAATTTTGTCCTAAATATTTCTGAATCTCTTATCTGCGAAAGCTGATTGTTAGTTATGCTGAAGAATAATCAATTGTAAATAAATGAATTTCATTTAAATCAAATCGAATAGGAACAGTTTCGATGACGTCGTCGTGATGACGCGTTTACGACAGCTGTTCTCTCAACGGTTGTAATTGAACGCGTGTCATTGTTCGATTGGACCTGCAATACTTGGAGAGAAATTCAGTTTCCATATAATAGATAATTTCAATTTGAATTAGATACATATCTCTTAATTTGTTAGAGCAATCGTTTCCCAAAATCAATCCTCTATTTTCGGCAAGGATTTGAGCGACGATTCTTTATAAGGTACCCTCTTCTTCTTAGTTTTTCATGCGTTTAAAATCCATTGCCCATAAAAGTACTAGAGGTCTTGATACTCTTAGGTTTCTTAGGTTAAGAAGAAGTCTTGATAGGTTGGATTTCATTATGTCGCCTGAGGTTAAGAGTACGATTAAGGATAGTTTAGAGGTTATGGCTTTAAGGGAATTATCAGGGTTACCGGATAATGCTATGGTTAGGGTAGCTAGTGAGATTAGACCAGCGGATGCACCGGCGGGGTTTTTTGCTTTGTTTGAATACCCGTTCAAAATAGGTTTTAGATGGCCATACAGTCCTCTGTCGCGAGCTTTCATGAGTCGTTTTGATCTTTCTCCTGGTCAACTGATGCCTCAATTCTGGAGGGTTATTAACGTCATCGAACGTGTGACGAAGGATTGGGGTCGTCCTGCATTCTCTGTCGATGACCTACTTACGGCGTACACGGTGAAGCCGACGGAGTATCATCGATATGGTCTTTTTCCCAAGGGCAGAGGGGATTTGATGCTGGTTCACGGTACTCAGGTCCACGACAGGGGTTGGAAGACAAGATACGTGTTTGTTCAGTCTTCTTCGGTCTTAGGAGATGGGGATTGGGTGGTTCCAGAGTGGAATCCATTAGGTATAGGTGTTTTTCTCGTAAAATACTTTTATTCGTAACTTTTTGATCTGTTTATCTAATGCTTGACTATTTTCGCAGAAATTGATTTCTCGTTCGAGCCTACTGAAGAATCGAAGGCTGCAGTCGAACGATTCTTATCGTACAGCATCAGTGAACGTTTTTACTCTACCCAGAAGGCTAAAGAGATTGTGGTAGAGTGCGAAGAAGAAGAAGTTACGCAAACAGATCCTGAAGTCCAAGTGATCTCAGAGGAGGAGATGGAAGGTAGATCGTACGTTTAACATATCGTACAATATTATTTTATTACTTGCTTCTTATACGTATTTTGTTTTTGTAGGATCATCGAAGAAACCGTCAAGGAGAGCTGAACAGTTGGAAGCTGCTAGGAGGGCAGCTTTGAAGAAGAAGGAGATGGCTGGAGGTGAGCCTCCAGCGAAACGTACGAGGTCTGCGTCTGAGGCCTCTAATCCGTCGAATGAAGCCGTTCAAAAGGCGGATGACGTGATTAACGTCTCTCCTATCAGATCCGCTCCTCCCGAGGATCAGTCGAAGGGAGTTAAGGGGACGAAGACTCCTACGAAAGCGCCCAAGAAGACGTCGTTCGACGTTGGTTCATCTTCGATGAACATAACCTTGCCTAAGGGTTTTCTGGAGGGGGATGTCGTGAAGAAGGAGGACATCTTCTCGGCCATTGAACAGTTCCTGCTTCCTTCCCAGAAAGAACAGTTTTCGAAGCTGAGGTTCGAGGAGATCGATGCTGCAGCCGTTGGCCTTTCTTTCCTGGTAAGTTTTATCTATCGTACGTTTTATATTGTACGTTATTTAGATCGTACTAATATTGTTTTTCACAGGGTTTTCAAGCTAGCCTCGGACTCCACTCTCGCATGGAAACCATCAAAGTTGACATGCGAGCAAAGATGGCCAGTGAGAGGGCCGCTTTGAAGGAAGCCGAGAAGGCCAAGGATAAGGTCTTCAAGCTTGCGTCTGAGATGGAAGCCAAACAAGTCAAGATTGATGACTTGGAGGCGAAGCTTGAGGCTGTTGAGCACATGAGGGACGAGCAACGTACTCGGATGAAGATCACTCTCGATCGTGCGTCGAAGTTAGAGGAGGAACTGAAGCCAGTTCAGCTGGAGAAGGCATCGAGGGAGGAGGCCCTGACGTCCGAGATCCAAGACTTGAAAGATGAAGCGGCGTTAATAAGGGTCGTGGCTCGTGCGGCCCTTATGCGTCGTGTGATAGCTGGAACCCTCACCATTGGGATTGCCAAGGAAGAGCTGGAAGCATTTCGCGATCTTATGGGCTCTGAGGACCTCCTTGATGCCGACGATCTCAAGGACCTAGATGAAGAGGTCGGAGAGAAGCTTGTCGAGGTTGCTGCCGTTGGGGAGGAGACTCAAGATGAAATGGTCTCTGGATCCACTCCAGCGATTTTGACTACTGAAGAAACTCCTTCTCAGGTCATTGGATCTGTAGAAGGTGGAGGTGTGGAGGCATCGAGTGGTGATGCAGGAATCATAGGATCAGATCTTCCTCCTAGTAGTTAGCTTTCCTTTGTAATCGTACGATCTTTTGTCTAAGTACTCTTTACTTGTTTAAGTATTTGTTTATTTTGAAATGAATGACTTTAGTTTATCGTACGTATCAATTTGTGTTTTTAGAGCTTAGTTCTTTTTAGAAAATATCGTGCGACTGGCGTTTTATCTTGTGCACATGCGTGTTATGATCGTGCGTTATAAGCTTAATTTGTTCGTGCGATACTTGCGATATTCGTGCGATACATGCGTTTATCGTGCGATACCTGCAAAAAGAATGGCTAAGGGGTGGCCGTTGGTTTGACCAACGACGCTCCGACGCCCAAGTCAGTAATCGTTCGTAATAGAATAATAATAAGAAATGAAAAAGGTTTAGAAGTAATACCTTTTAAGATGTGTTGCATTCCAACTACGTGGAATTTCTTTACCTTCGATGGTTGTAAGCTTGTATGCACCATTTCCGATAATCTTAGAGATTATATAAGGTCCTTCCCATTTGATGGAAAGTTTTCCTGCGTTTAGCTCTTGAGTATTCTGAAATACCTGTCGTAGGACATAATCGCCTACTTGGAAAATTTTTGCTTTAACTTTCTTGTTGAAATGTCGTTCGACCATGGCTTTTTGTGATGCCATTTTTTGAAACGCCTTTTCTCTAAGTTCTTCCAATGCATCTAGATCATAATATAGATTTATTACGTTTTGGTCCATCGTACGATGCCTTGCTATTGGAAGTTGAGATTCGATCGGTAGTACTGCTTCACATCCATAAACAAGGGAGAAGGGCGTTTGTCCTGTTGAGGTCCTTGGAGTCGTACGATTTGCCCATAAGACTGAAGGTAACTCTTCGACCCATCTTCCCTTTGCTTCCTTTAGTCTTTTTCGAATCGAATTAATGATGACTTTGTTACTCGATTCTGCTAGGCCATTGGATTGAGGGTATCTAGGTGTCGAAGTAATTAACCTAATTCCACGTTCATCGCAGAACTTACGAGTTCTTTCGCTTATGAACTGGGAACCATTATCGCACATGATCTCCGATGGTACTCCAAACCTGTATATAATGTTAGTTTGGATAAAAGAAATAACTTCCTTATCTCTTACCTGAGAAAAAGCAGCAGCTTTGATCCATTTGGAAAAATAATCGGTGAGAACAAGCAAGTAAACTTTTTGTCCTGGAGCAGGAGGTAACTTTCCTACGATGTCCATTCCCCATCGCATGAATGGCCATGGGATTAAGACAGAATGTAGGGGTTCAGAAGGTAAGTGAGACATACCTGAATGTTTTTGGCAGGCGTCGCATTTTTGTACGTACCTCATAGCATCTTCTCGAAGAGTAGGCCAATAATAGCCTTGTCGTGAGATTCTATTTGCAAGACTTCGTCCTCCAGAATGGTTTCCACATTCTCCATCGTGCATTTCTTGTAGGATCTGATTCATATGCTTCTGACTCGTTATGCATCGTAGGATTAATCCAGATGTGGATTTGCGATATAGTCTTCCTTCGAAGATTGTATACTGCGAGGCCTTCACTTTGGTCTTTCTGGCTTCCATCTTGTCGTCGGGAAGTCTATCATACTTTAGATAATTCCATATATCGAGCGACCAGTTGTAGACTTCTTCGATCATTTGTACTTTTTCTTTTGCTTCGATGGAAGACATCGTAAGATGAATTATTGGAATGTTCTCCAAAGTTGGTTCATTGAATGCGGATCCCAAATTAGCCAAAGCGTCAGCTTGAACGTTCAAATCTCTTGGGATTTGTTCTATCGAGAACTTTTCGAATCGTGCGATGCTTTCTTTAGCGATCTCGAGATATACCATCATTTTCGAATCTTTTGCTTGAAAATCACCGTTAATTTGATTCACCACTAGTAACGAGTCACTTCGTACGTGCAGACGTCGTGCCCCCGAGTTATAAGCTATTTCCAATCCAGCAATTAAGGCTTCATATTCTGCTTCGTTGTTGGTAGCCTTGAATTCACATCGTATTGAGTACATCATGCTCCCCCCGTGTGATGATTTCAGGACAATTCCTAATCCCGATCCTCTTATGTTAGTGGATCCATCGACGTATAGGGTCCAAGGCTGATTGTCTTGAATCATCACATTGTTGATTTCATCGTGCGATGGTTGTTCTACTTCTGGACTGAATTCTGCCACGAAATCTGCCAACGCTTGAGACTTTATCGCCGTTCTGGGTTTGTACGTGAGATCAAATCCACTTAGGTAGATACTCCATTTGGCTAGTCGACCCGTAAGTTCAGGCTTACGAAGTACGGTCTTGAGAGGATAATTGGTTACGACTATTATATGATGCGATTCGAAATAATGTCGTAACTTTTTAGCTGCTGTCACGAGGCCTAAGAGCAATTTTTCCATCGATGTATATCTGGTCTCGGCATTTAGAAAGGATTTACTTATGTAGTAAATCGGATGTTGTTGCTGATCATCCTCTCGTACGAGAACTGCACTTACCGCATTATTGCTGACGGCTAAGTATAATTGCAAGCTTTCGCCTTCAATTGGTTTTGTCAACAATGGAGGGGAGGCCATGTACTGCTTCAGATCTTGCAATGCTTTTTCATGAGCCTCTGTCCAGTTGAAACCTTGGTTTTTACGTAGTACATTGTAAAATAAGTGGCATTTGTCAGATGATCGTGAGATGAATCTGTTTAATGCCGCCACTCGTCCAGTAAGCTTTTGTACTTCTTTTACGTTTCTCGGGGATTGTATCTCTTTGATGGCCTTGATCTGCTCTGGACTTGCTTCTATCCCACGTTGAGTGACCATGTATCCGAGGAATTTTCCAGCGCGTACTCCGAAGGAACATTTCGTAGGATTGAGTTTCATTTTGTATCGTCGTAAGATATCGAACGATTGCTTCAAATGATCAATGTGATCATGTGATCGTTCGGATTTTACCAGCATATCGTCGATGTAAACTTCCATCGTTCGACCAAGATGTTCTTTGAACATCATGTTTACGAGTCGTTGGTACGTTGATCCTGCGTTCTTGAGGCCGAAGGGCATCACCTTGTAGCAGTATATCCCTTTATCCGTCATGAAGGCTGTCTTCTCTTGATCGTCTGTGTGCATCAGGATTTGATTGTATCCAGAATAAGCGTCCATGAATGTGAGTAATTCATGACCTGCCGTTGCATCGACCATCGCATCGATGTGAGGTAGTGGAAACGGGTCTTTTGGACATGCTTTATTTAAATCTGTAAAGTCGATACAGACTCGCCACTTTCCATTCTTCTTTTGCACGACTACCACGTTTGCCAGCCAATCTGGATACTTAACTTCTCTAATCTTTCCTGTCTTTAGTAAGTTATCGACCTCGTCGTTAATAACTTTGTTGCGTTCTGGCGCGAACTTACGTCGTTTCTGCTTAATTGGTTTAAAGGATGGATCTACGTTCAGCTTGTGCGATATGATGTCAGGATCAATCCCAACCATGTCTTCGTGCGACCACGCGAAGCAATCTGAGTGTTCCTGCAAAAAAGATATTATTCTGTTTTTTATATCAGTGGTTAGTGTTGCTCCCACGAAGACTTTTCGATCAGGATGTTTTGGATCTAGTACGACTTCTTCAAGTTGAAGATCATCGTACGATCGTACTCCATCCTGGCTCTGTAATTGCTAGATATCCTGGGGTTTGGTCTTCATCGTGATCTTGTAGCACTCACGAGCGATTTTCTTTTCACTGACGATCTCTTGCACGCCCCAGGGAGATGGAAATTTAATCTTCTGATGATAGGTCGATGGTACGGCCTTCATATCATGGATCCAGGGTCTTCCGAGTATTGCGTTGTATGCTGATGGACAATCTATGACGTTAAATTTAGTTTGCTTGTTGATTCCTTTGGCGAAGACTGGTAATTCTATTTCTCCAAGGGTACTTGTCGCGTCTCCATTGAAGCCTACTAGAGTTGTAGTTCGTCGTACGATGTTGGATCTGTCGATGCCCATGATCTTTAGAGTATCTGAGAATATAACGTTAGCTGAGCTACCTCCATCCACCAATACTCTCTTGGTCAAACAGTTTCCAATGGTTAACTGTATAACTAGAGCATCATGGTGTTTTTGGTTAACGCCCGATAGATCGTCTTGATCGAACGTTAGTTTAGCTGCATCGAGTTCTTTTTCAGCTGTAGTCTTTGAATCTTCGGGAATAGGACATCCTTCAGGTCCTTCTCGTGCGTGTCGTTTGGCCGCAGAGTATGTCAAGCCACATACTTCTGATCCACCAGTAATGCAATTGACCACTTTGGTATGGATCGGAGATGCTGGCCTTTTTACTTCATCGCCGATAATACCTTTTAGGTGCCCATTCGTTTTGAGGTAAACAATCTCCTTTTTGAGGCTGATGCATTCATCCGTCGTGTGTCCATGATCAGCATGGAACTCGCACCATTTAGTTTGATCTTTGTCTTTGCTGGGTTCTCTGGTTTCTTGGGCCATCGTACGTTTGCATCGATCTTCCGCAAGGAATCCACCAGTTCTTTGGATGTACCTGCAAAATTATAAGTAGATAAATCGGGGTATTTAATTCTTCCTGTACCTTTGTTCGTGCGAGTTTTGGATTCCTGTCGAGAGTTTCCAATTTTATTTACTCTCTTGGGTTTAAAGTCGTGCTTCTGTGCGCCCAGATTTTTCTTTTCGTTCGAATGTTTCCGTCTGAAGATAGCGTCGTCTTCAATCCTCATGTGGGCTAACGTTCGAGCTCGTACGTCGTCAAAGTTCTCCGGCGGATACTTCGTGAGATCCGTGTATAATTCCGAAGAATTATCAAGCCCACGTTTGTATGCTTCAATTGCGGTTTTTATGTCGCAATTCTTGACTTCGATCATTTCTGCATTAAACCTGTTAAAATAATCACGTATCGTTTCCCCAGTTTTTTGTACTACATAGTACAAGTCACTTGTTTGCTTTTCCATCTTGCGACTACTTGCGAACTGTCGAGTGAATTGGTTTACCAATTCAGCGAATGACTCGATACTCTTTGGCTTTAAATTTATAAGCCATTGTAGCGCGGCTCCTGTAAGAGTAGATCCGAAGCTTTTACACATGCATGCCTCCTGATATTGAGATGGGATCGAAGCAGTCCACATAAGTTGTTTGTATTGCGCGACATGTTCCACTGGATCTGTTATCCCCGAGTACTTGGTTGTAAAGGTAGGAATGTTGTATTTCTTTGGTATTTCCATGAGAGCGATTTCATCAACGTAGGGTGAAGCTTGAAATCCTGTCTTTGGTTCGACTTCAACTGGTACGGCTGCTCCAGGAAGTTTTGCGAGCAATGCGAGCATTGCTTTGTTTTGTTCCTCTAACATCTTTAATCGTACGTCCATAAGGTTTTCAGTAGGTGTTACTCCAATATTTCCTTGATAGTTGGGTTGGATTGGGATATGAGTTACGGTAGTATTTATTGTTGGTATGTGTGGTATTGGTTCTGGGATTGAATAGAAAGGTCGAGGAACACCTCGGGGTTGAACGTAGGTAAATGCAGGAGGTGGTCCTGATGGAAGAGGAGGAAAAATGGTTTGAGATTGGTTATTCTGAGGTGGACGTACGTTGTTTTGAGATACTTGTGGCATCACTGGTATTTGAGAGGCTTGAGGCATTGAAGGTATTTGTGGTGTCCTGAACTGATTCTGCTGAACGGGAGGTGGTCTAGGGAGCGGTGCTGATATCGCAGGATTAGTTTGAGTAACTTGAGGGTTTAGACCTCGTAATCGTACGATTTCGTTATTGGCTTCCATGTTTTGATTAGCCAACTGTTGGATTTGTTGCTGAGCAGCTGCTAGTTGTTGTTGCAGAGTTGGTTGGAAGTTATTCTCCATGATCCTGCAATGAATACTCAAGAAAACTCGAAGAATTTGATTAGTAAATAAACGTTTTATCAAACGAAATTTTCTCAGAACGGGGTCCCACGGATGGCGCCAAATTGTTTTGGTAAAAAATTACACAATTTAATATCGTAAGATGTTGTGAGGCGAATCCGTCGAGAGAAAGAAATTTAGTTCGATAAAACGTGCGATGAAATAAATGACAAGACAATTTGATGACGCAGGAAAAACCTCGAGGTCGAGGAAAAAACCTGCGGCCGACTAAAAGGGTATAGTCGACGTTGCACTAAGTATCACCAATAAGGGGTGATGTCCTCGAGAGTTACAGCGTAGATCGTGCGATTACAATAAAAGAGAATATAAATTACAAAGAGTAATATCAATATTGTAGAGGGTGTTTGCTAGCTTCAACGTAATCAGATGTCTTCAAATGATGTCTTCGAACTCCTTTTATAGCTGATCAGAGTGTAACGGTCGTCCATAATTGTGTGTTAAATGCAACGGTCATAACCGAAGCTTAATTCTCGCATGTAACGGTTGGAGCTTTATGAGGAGCGTATCTTGGTCTTTAACGGTCATTTGTTCTTCAATGTTTGTTGTTTACCTGTTACAAATGATCAATCTCAAGATATATTTAACTGTTAGTATCATATCATGCGATATCGTATGTTTTGTCGTATGATATAGTACAAAGATCGTTCGATAATTGATTGTTATCGTTCGAGGGTATATTTGTCTTATCTCAGGACCTTATCTTAATACAGGATTATCATCCTGAAAGATATCTTAAGATTTTAAGTCGGTCGTCGTGCGTCGTGCGATTTTTCACCCAAACAGTGGCAACCTATCTATTGAGTATTTGCTTATTGGAATTTTCTCATTTTTTTGAGTTTTTTTTTATATCAAATAAGTTAAAGACTATTCTACCCCTAAATGTAAATTATATGTTTTATTATAAGAATGACTATTTGGTAATTTTACTTACAATTTAATTAGTCTTAACTTTTACATTATTTAAATTCTTAAAGACATTTATTTTACCCTTTCACATTCAAATTTATTAATTGAAAGAAAACCTACAACATAACAATTCCCTTTTTCTCAAATTTTCAATATATTTTTATTGTATATGTTTTCCTAAATAAATATAACATTAATTATATTTATTTAAATAAATGATACATTAATGGTCTTCAAACTCATCACCTTCCTAACCGTTTATCATTTCATGTCTTCTTTTCTCTTAATCCACATAGAAAACCATGGAAGAAACAATATCTCATGGAAGCCATGTAAGTTTCACTACCACCTTCTCTCTCTTTTTTTTTTAAATAAATCTATATTCTAATTTGTTTTTCTCTTTTGGACAATTTGTTTAAAAACATACAAAATCAATAAATGCGGCTACTAATTTTCATCTTATGTGATTTTAGGTTTGTCTTTGTTTATTGATTCATATGGTTATAAAGATCGGATTTCGTCAATTAGGCCTCATGTGAAAGTGATCTGCATAATGTCTTTTTTTTTTAAATTGATCAGGTAAGGTATTATGTTAGGCTACTAACTTTCATCTCATGTTATTTTAATGTTAGGATTTATTTAATAAATCCTATAATTAATGGGCTTACATATTATTAATCTAATTATATTAGGCTATTTTATAATATGGACTAATTAAAGTGATTAATTAGGAGAAGTCCATTTAGAATTAATAATAGGTGGTATGGGCCAAGTGGGAGGAAGCCCATTAGGTTTAATTAGAGTTTGATGGGAACCCTAATTATAACCTATATAAAGACGACTAGGGTTATGGTTCCCAACACACCAAAATCATATCGTTCATACTCTCCCCATTGGAAGAACATTCGGGATTTTGCGTTGAGGAAAACCGTAGCCGGGAATCTACGAATCAAGTTCAAGCCTAACTAATAGATTCGGGTATGTTCGTTCTTTTCTAATATTCTTGATGGTTCAATGTGATAAACGATTCAACAATATATTCTAACAAGTGGTATCAGAGCCTCGTTCTTCACATTGAATTGTTGGAATCTTTTCTTTCTCCCGAATATGATACGTCTTTTATTTGTCTTTTGATTTTTTTTGAGGCTTAATAACCGCAAAATTATGGTCTATACTTCTCTTTTATGCTTTTGAAATCGCGGTTATCATGAACGGGAGATATTTGTGTTTTTTTTTTTAATTCTCTTACGGTTTCGAAGAGTTAGGAATTCTTTGTCTTGCTCGCGACGTGAGATGGCTTATTATTATTTATTTTGGTATTCTTGTTTTTGACTAGATATGCACTATTATTTATTATGGCTATGAATGAATCACATTTGATTTGTTCCAATAATTGCAAATTTTATTAAAAAAAATAAAATAAAAATTCAGATTGATGGATTTCTTTTTTTTTTTTTTTTACGAAAATTACTTTAAAAAAAAAAAAAGAGAGCATATTTTTGTTATGGATATGAATTATAGGAAAGTGGATTGTCTTGTTGAATTTATATATTCAAAGTTCATATATATATATATGCGTATATATATGTATGTATATATATCTTCAAAATCTGTTTTAAATTTGGTAAGAATTCCAATTGGTGAAGAGATTTGAAAATATGTTTTTTTTTTTTTTTTTTTCAATCATTAAATTTTCATAATGGATTGTCTTGGTTGAAAATTCAAACTGTTATTTGAATGCGTAGTTTAAGATTTGTAAATTTGCTTTAAAATCCAATATGGTGGTCTTGAATCGGGGGTTTTTTTTTTATGGCGAGATAGTTAATTTTTGGGTTTTCTTTTGACTTTTAAAGCTTTATTTGGAGAAAATAATTAGTTGGGCTAATTTTCCCATTTGTAATCAAGTGTAAATCGATTGAATACTCTATTTATTTTATTTTGATCGATTAGGAATAACATAAGGAAACCAACTTATTCCATTAGGTTTACACTTGATTGTCTTGTGTTTTAAAATAAATTAATTGACATAACATGTTGCCAAAGTAACCTCTGTTGTGAAGATTGATATATTTTGAAACACAAAGATGGGTATATCGTTGTTCATGCAAATTAAAGATTGGCCCAAAGGAAAGTCATTAGTTTGGCCGAACAACTGATATACATGTGGTAATAGATATGTGATTATTATAAAGTTTTCCATGTGAGCAATAACCGGCCCAAAGGACGGGTGTTGTTTGACAGGATTTATTTTCAATATTTGATTACCACGTTGAGAGTACCAATAACAAATTAATATTTTAGTCCAAAGATTAAGTATTAATGTTTGTGCTAGGTATCTTGTTAAATGGGCCCACAATAATGTTTCGAATATTTTTGTGTCATATATATAATTATATTAGTCTCCAATATGACATAAATATTGAGCATGTAAATTTTTTTTGTGTATACAGTTGTTAATGCTAATAATGTGTCTGCTCAACTTGCGAGAATCCCTACTTTGAACGGGACGAATTATGCAATATGGAAGGAGAGCGTTGAAATTGTTCTCGGTTGCATGGATTTGGACCATGCACTTCGGATGGAGCGACCCATTTCCACTACGGAAAATCCAAACACGGATAAAATCGAGAAGTGGGATCGCTCTAATCGCATGTGTCTGATGATTATGAAACGCTCTATTCCGAGCACATTCAGGGGCTCTATCACTGAGGGCACTAATGCCAAGAACTTCCTTAAGGAAATTGAGCAATTCTTTGCTAAGAATGCCAAAACGGAAGCGAGTAACACCTTAATGAAACTCGTTACCATGAGGTATAAGGAGAAAGGGAACATAAGGGAGTACATCATGGAGATGTCTAATCTCAATGGGAAACTCAAGGAACTAAAGTTAGAGCTTTCGGATGACTTGCTCGTTCACTTGATTCTCATCTCTCTTCCTGCACAGTTTGGGCAATTTGTGGTGAGTTACAATACTCAGAAGGATAAATGGACTCTTAATGAGCTCATGTCACATCTTGTGCAAGAGGAAGAGAGACTAAAGCGAGATAAGACGGAAAGTGCTCACTTGGCATCAACCTCTCAGGATAAGAAAAAGAAGAGAGCTAAGGGAACTGCAGAAAATGTGCCAAAGCAGAAGAAACATAAGAAACAGGATAAGGAATTCACCTGTTTCTTTTGCAAGAAAGCGGGACACATAAAGAAAGAGTGTCCCAAGTATGCTGCTTGGCGAGAGAAACATGGTAAGTATCTCACTTTTGTTTGTACTGAGGTTAATTTGGCTTTTGTATCTGAGGATACTTGGTGGGTAGATTCTGGTGCTACTGCTCACATAAGTATGTCTATGCAGGGTTGCCTATGGAGCCGGCCGCCAACTAATGATGAAAAATTCATATACGTGGGTGACGGCGCTAAAGTCAAAGTTAAAGCTATTGGGACTTTTAGATTATTATTAAAGACTGGTGTTTATTTGGATTTAGTTGAAACTTTTATTGTACCGTCATTTAGGCGGAATTTAATTTCTGTTTCCTGTTTGGACAAATTTGGTTACTCTTGTCTTTTGGGAAATAATAAGGCTGGTTTCTACTTAAATTCAAATTTAGTTGGTACTGGTTCTTTAATTGATAAACTATATATGCTTGAAACTGTTGCTTTAGATAATGAAGTTTTGCACTCTGTAACTAAAGGTAATAAGCGAAAATTAAATGAGGATTCCGCCATCCTGTGGCACAAGCGTTTAGGACATATCTCTAAACAGAGAATTCAAAGGCTTATTGATGAAAGAATCCTCAATTCGATAGATTTAACCAATTTTCAAGTTTGTGTTGAATGTATAAAAGGAAAACAAACAAATGCAAGGAGATTAGGTTCCAATAGAGCTACGGATGTCTTAGAATTGATTCATACTGATATATGTGGACCATTCCCTACGGCTTCTTGGAACGGTCAACGGTATTTTATCACATTCATAGACGATTACTCTAGATATGGATACCTATATTTGATACATGAGAAATCTCAATCCTTGGACGTATTTAAGGATTTCAAAGCCGAAGTTGAACTTCAACTGGGCAAGAAAATATAAGGCTGTTAGATCTGATCGTGGTGGTGAATACTACGGTAGATATGACGGATCAGGGGAACAACGTCCAGGACCATTCGCCCTTTTCCTAAAGGAGTGTGGAATCGTCCCACAGTACACCATGCCAGGTTCACCTAGAATGAATGGTGTTGCTGAAAGACGAAACCGAACTCTTAAAGATATGGTTAGAAGTATGATTAGTCATACCTCTTTACCTGAACCACTTTGGGGAGAGGCACTAAAGACTGCAGTTTATATCCTTAATAGAGTTCCATCAAAAGCAGTAGCTAAAACCCCATATGAGCTTTGGACGGGTAAGAAACCTAGTCTAAATCACTTGCATGTTTGGGGATGTCCAGCTGAGGCAAGGGCTTACAACCCGCATGAAAGGAAACTGGACTCAAGAACCATTAGTTGCTACTTTGTTGGATATCCAGAACGCTCTCGGGCTTTAAGTTTTATAATCCCACTACCAAATCCTTTTTTGAGTCTGGAAACGCAAGGTTTCTTGAGGATGTTGAGTTTGGGGGGGAAGATAAAATAAGGAACGTTGTCTTTGAGGAAGAAGAAGACCAGGTTCATAGTTCTTCTATTCCTACCTCTGCTATTGACAATGATCAGGTCTTGATACCAATCGTTGTTCAAGATGCAACTCCAGTTCAAAACACCAATGAAGGTGTACCTCTAGTACAAGACAACAATGAAGTTCTTCCAACTGTTGAACAAACTCAACAAACTCAAGAAGTGCCATTAAGGAGATCCACTAGAGAAAGAAGAAGTGCGATTCCAGATGATTATATCGTCTTTCTTCAAGAACATGAGACACAAATAGGCATAAGGGAAGATGATCCAATCAACTTGAAAGAAGCCTTGTCTAGTTCTAATTCTCAAAAATGGATCGATGCCATGGCAGATGAGATGAAATCCATGAAGGACAATGATGTTTGGGATCTTGTCGAGTTACCGAAGGATGCGAAACCTATTGGTTATAAATGGATATTTAAAACCAAGAAGGATTCAAATGGTAACATCGAAAGGTATAAAGCACGTCTTGTCGCAAAAGGATTCACTCAAAAGGAAGGCATTGATTATAAAGAGACTTTCTCTCCGGTTTCATCGAAAGACTCTTTTAGGACAATCATGGCACTAGTAGCTCATTATGATCTAGAGTTACACCAGATGGACGTAAAAACGGCGTTTCTTAATGGAAACATTGATGAAACGATTTATATGACACAACCAGAAAACTTTGCATTGGGTGATTCAAAGTCTATGGTGTGCAGATTAAAGAAGTCCATCTATGGTCTCAAACAAGCATCCAGACAATGGTATCTCAAATTTCATCAAGTAATTACCTCATTTGGTTATGAAGTAAATTTGGTGGAAGATTGTGTATATCATAAGTTCAGTGGGAGTAGTGTTATTTTCCTGATATTGTATGTTGATGACATACTGATTGCCACTAATGACTTGGCTTTGTTACATGACACCAAGAAATTTCTCGCTAAGAATTTTGAGATGAAGGATCTTGGTGATGCCTCTTTTGTATTAGGAATTCAAATTCTACGAGACCGTTCTCGTGGAATTCTAAGGTTATCACAAAGGAGTTACATTGATAAAGTCCTTGATAGATTTGGCATGCTGGATAGCAAATCAGGAGATACGCCCATAGCTAAAGGAGACAAGTTTAGTCTCAAACAGTGCCCCAAGAATGAACTTGAGATCAAGGAAATGCAAAAGATTCCCTATGCATCCGCTGTGGGAAGTCTTATGTATGCTCAGGTTTGTACTCGTCCCGATATAGCTTTCATAGTGGGAGTTCTGGGCAGATACCTAAGCAACCCGGGAATGGATCATTGGAGAGCAGCCAAACGGGTCATGCGGTACTTGAAGAAACGAGGGACTACATGCTCACATACAGGAAATCGGACTCGCTGGAGATCGTTGGGTATTCAGATTCCGATTTTGGTGGATGCCAAGACACCGGTCGATCCACATCAGGCTACGTGTATATTCTAGCTGGAGGGGCTATTTCCTGGAAAAGTGTCAAACAGACACTTGTAGCTTCTTCAACTATGGCGGCAGAATTCATAGCTTGTTACGAGGCATCCAATCATGGGATATGGCTACGGAACTTTGTCACGGGGCTGCGCATTGTTAAGGGTGTCGAAAGACCCCTGAAGTTATTTTGTGACAATAACTCGGCCGTGCTATATTCAAATAACAACAGAAGCACTATAAAGTCGAAACATATAGATATAAAGTTTCTGGTTGTTAAAGAAAGGGTTCAGAATGGTCAGATCCTGATAGAACACATCGGGACAAACTCAATGCTTGCGGATCCGCTAACCAAAGCCTTGGTGCCTAAGGTCTTTCATGAGCACACTAAGAATATGGGTGTTGTTTTGGATGACACAATGGTTTAGTGGGAGTTTGTAATTTTGGGTGTTTTGTGAACAATAATTCTTTTATGTTCTGCAGACTTTTGGATTAAGTGAATTATTGGTTGATTATTTCTGAATGTGTAAAATTTCTAATTTTGTTTGTCTTGGAAATTTAAATTATGATCTCATAAGGTTAAAGTTGAACCAGTTGGAAATAGGCATGATTTTAATCACATTCCATGTAATTTCCATGCCTCTCATCCATACTTGATCTATGTCATTGAAATATGTTGGTATGGTGACCATGGAAGGTTTAGTTATGTTATTAAAATAACAAAAGCCGCCATGATCTCATACTAATGTACTAGATGGACCAGATTGTGCCATAAGGAATTCTAAATAAATGAATAGCATAAAGATGAGCTCTAAGGAAATTTTGATATAATTGATAAAGAATAACATGTAGCCCAAGTGGGAGATTGTTAGGATTTATTTAATAAATCCTATAATTAATGGGCTTACATATTATTAATCTAATTATATTAGGCTATTTTATAATATGGACTAATTAAAGTGATTAATTAGGAGAAGTCCATTTAGAATTAATAATAGGTGGTATGGGCCAAGTGGGAGGAAGCCCATTAGGTTTAATTAGAGTTTGATGGGAACCCTAATTATAACCTATATAAAGACGACTAGGGTTATGGTTCCCAACACACCAAAATCATATCGTTCATACTCTCCCCATTGGAAGAACATTCGGGATTTTGCGTTGAGGAAAACCGTAGCCGGGAATCTACGAATCAAGTTCAAGCCTAACTAATGGATTCGGGTATGTTCGTTCTTTTCTAATATTCTTGATGGTTCAATGTGATAAACGATTCAACAATATATTCTAACATTTAAGGCTTTGTCTTTGTTTGTTAATTCATAGGGTTTTGGAGATTAGATTCTACCGATTAGGCTTCATGTGAAAGTGATATGCATAGTGTCTTTTTGAAGATTGATCAGGTATGGTTTGTATTTTCCATTTCGGTTTTATGATCAATTTTACGTGCTTGGAAATTGAAATAAGCTTATACAAACTTCACAAGTCTTGCCCATTTGTTTGGTACCAAAAATCCACTAAGCTTTTCAATCAAGCATTTAGTAAACTTATGTTGTGGTTTTTCCTTTATTTTTATATATTACATGCAAGGAAGTAATTAACATCTCTTCCCTACTTTAACAACCTTTTTACCATCAAAATCTTCAAATTCATGGTAATTACTTTTAATCCTAATTTGTACCACCACTCTTGGATATTCAGAACCCAATTTAGGATCAAGTTTCAATTGGAACCTATACAACATGCAGTATCCAAAAATTTAGTAAGAAATTTATTTTACTATTTTTAAGTGTTTAAGTTAATTATGTTGAATTTGTGTTTCATTATATTTTGTATAATAATAACAATAACAATGACAACAACAACAACAACAATTATAAATGGTGGTTTGAATTTTAAATATTTATTCTCCATGTTAAGACATTTTTTGTTAAATAAATGGTAATTGCGATTTATCTTTCATCTTAATTACAAATTCAAAGACATTGATATGAATTTTATTTCAAATTGGGTTTATTTCTTGAACTTTTAATTTGCATAATTACAAATAAAGATCATATGAATCATGTAAAGTTGAAATATAATGAATGTTGAAGTATTAAGGTAAGAGTTGTGGGAGTCCTTGAACTAAAATAATGGAGAATTAGTCACTTTAGACATGGTCTTCATTGATCAAATGGAATGTTGGTGTTGTAATATGGATCAATGTGATCCAATCCTTTATAAATTAGAATTTTTTATATGGGAGCTCTACGATTATTTTCTATTTTCATGTTGTTTTCAATATTGAATGAAGGTTTAGTGCATGTTATGAAAAACTTAAGTTGATTATGATTAATGAAGAGTATAAAGTTGTTAATTCGAAATTAATCATGTGAATAGAGTTGTACTTCTCCCGAATTATTGTGTTATGTTTCTTATTTTATTTTATTATTGCTAAACCCCGTTGTTCTTAAAAAGTAGATATACGTGTAGACATTATTGAATGTTTGACACAATTTGGTGATCTAGAGACAATTGACGGCGGTTATACAAAAGGGATTTGAAAATTATTTTGGATTATTAAGTTAGTTAAGTAGTTATATAAAATTCTTAACATTTTTAACCAAAGTTTTAATAGAACGTATAACTTAACATGACATTTTGATATTCATCTTTGCGTAGCTCGATAGTTTGCAAAGTTGCATTACATGGAGAACTTGATGAGATGGATGAACATTCGATTGACAACTGAAAACCCTTTGATTTATTTTCGTTGCCTCTTACGCAAAAAGTTCCTATTAAAAGTTCCAAGAATTTTTAATTGTTTCCAATTTGTATATTTTCAAAAATTTCTGTAGTTAATAATAAATGTATGTGTTACGTTCGTTGGAATATAGTAAGTTTTCATCAATTTCTCTATGTCATAAGTATATGTATCCTTGGCATCTCAAGGAAAAAAAAGACTCTAATTGATTTGTTATTAATTTCCTAATTCTACATTAGTTTCACAATTTCACCAGATGTTGATATAACATTGATATATACAACAATGGTTTAAACTAATTAACACAACAACATTTTAAAGTACTCAAAAGTAGAAGAGTAATGTTTACAATTTTTCTCAAATATTGAGAAACTAATTACCCAAGTAATTTTAAAATCCGAAAACAAATATTAAATTTTATCATTATAAATATTACATATAGATTTGTAACACAATTTTTTTACATTAAAAACAATGATAGTATTTTAAAAAAAATCTTGGAATGATTTTTACATACCGCGCAACGCGCGGTACGCGCTCCTAGTTATAATAAAGAAAGAAAAAGGAAGTGTTTAATACCATAAAGAATCAAAAACAAAATGTTTATTAACATAGAACACAATAAATGAATATTTATCAAAATAATTATTGGACATAAATTGCAATAGATGTATAAAACTAATGATAAAATTTTTATTTCTAAATAAATCAAAATTGTGAGAAAAAAAAATGAGAATAGAACCTTCTTATGATGCCATCTATGTTTTGCTTATATATAAATATAAAAATATAGAGGAAAGTTCAAATATGAACCACTTTTTGGTTGTGAACGTGAGGACAACCGAGAGCGCGACACATGGCGACTTTGAGTGTGGTCCCCCTCTTTAATTCAATGCCCTTCCATGAATCGCACCTAGTCATCCGCCGTGGATCTGACGTGACGCCTAGTCATCCGCCACGTGTCGTGCTCTCGGTTGTCTTCACGTTCACAACCAAAAAGTGGTTCACATTTGAACCCACCCCTCTAAATATAAATATAAATATAGATTAGAAAAAAGAGTAATTTAATGTTTAACATAAAAGCAACCTTATGTTTTGTTGGGAATTTGAGGCAACAAAACATACACGCAGCGGAATAAAAACCCCAGATTCCCAAGAACGGATCCAATCCCAAACCATGACAGATAAAATATAGGGTGTTTTAGACAATTACCTTATAGCGAGAAATCAGACTGGATTGCTGGCAGGGGTTACACCGCTACTGACAATACGTGAGAGGGTTGCTAGACCACCGTGATTGGAAGAACAAAAACCGCCTGGTTTGTGTGTGTGTGCTTGCCGTCGATCAAGGGGAAGAGAGGGAGAGAGAGAATTTTTCTTGAAGGTTAAGTTATTAATCATCTATTATTATTACCCCAAAGCCTTTATTTATAATCATAAATTAGGCAGTGTTTGATTCTAATTAGGTAACCTTTATAATTATCCTTTAGGGAAAAGTACACCAAAATGTATCCAACTTGTCACGTTTTATCATTGTATGTACTCAACTTTCAAACTTACCATTTAATGTATCGAACTTGCTAAAACTTGCCATTGTATGTATCCGGTGACCTACTAAGAAGGTAACAGGTAACATTGCCACGTAGGACGCCACGTAGGATGACACATAGGATGCCAAGTCACTATTAGTTTAATAAATTACAACTTTTGTCCCTCTACTTTACTGATTAAGTCCCAAGGACCTGTTTTGCCTCATTTGAAAAACCAAACCCACCTCCAAACCACCACCACCACCACCACCACCACCACCACTGCTACCGCCTCTATAGCAGCCGCCGCCACCATCTCTACACCCCACCACCACCACCACATGCACCACCACCACCACATCCACCACCCCCACCACCACAGCTGCCACCACCACCACCACCACCACCACCACCACACCCACCACCACCAAACCACCACCATCTCTACAGCAGCCACCGCCACCATCTCCACACCCACCACCACCACATCGATTTCCACAACCGCCGCCACCACCACCACCACGCAATCTCCACCACCACCATCACCAAACCCACCACCAACACCGGCACCGCCATCGTTGCTTCCAGCACCCACCACCACCTGCACCGCCACTACCAAACCCCCACCACCACCAACGCCACCACCACCACTCTAAACCAACCACCACCAAATCAATAAAACCCTCAAATCAACAAAACCCCCAAACCACCACCGGCGTTGATTTTGCAGGGGTTTCCAGATCAGGTTGGTGGAACGAGAGAGGGAGAGACGTTGCCGGATCTGGACCACCACCACCGGCGGCGATTTCGTCCAGATCCTCCTAGAGGTTGAACGAGAAAGAGAGAAATAGCGAGAGGGGGGAGAGAGAGATGATACCGGAGATGGGGGTGGTGTCGCCGGCCACCGGAGTGGTGTTACGGGGGTGGTGTCGCCGGTCGCCGGCCGCCGGAGATGAAGCCAACGACATTCTTCAGTCGCAAATGAGAGAGAAAGAACAAAATGTGGTGGTTGGACAATTTAACCCTCAATTTGTTGGGTTTTGTAGAATTTAAACCCTAGGGACCAAAATTGTTGGTTTTTGTAAACCTCATGGACCAATCTGTAGTTTACTCTTTTTTTTTAAAAAAAAATTATTCCACATCAGATATAATTTGTTCCACGTCAGCGACACGTCAGCATTTTTCCGGTAACAAGTCACCGGATACATACAATGGCAAGTTTTAGCAAGTTCGATACATTAAATGGTAAGTTTGAAAGTTGAGTACATACAATGATAAAACGTGACAAGTTGGATACATTTTGGTGTACTTTTCCCTATCCTTTAATCAAACTGATTAATTAATTATATAATTCTCTTTTATTATTTCCCCTTAATTAATCAAACTGATTAATTGATTAATAAATAATTTCACTAATTATTTATTTTTCCCTTTAAATAATTAATAACCAATTAATTATTTCTCTCACACACATATTCCAAATATTCTCAATTTATTGTGCAGCGTGTGACCTACTAGTGTCTTATAACATTGGACATGGTAACCCTGTTACTATCTCGCACATAATCTTAACAGACTCCCACTTGTGCTAGACATGTAACTACACTGTCACCATTAGCCTAAGGAGGTCCCTAGCTAGACACTTAGGTTAACCAGGTTATAAGATCTCTTATATCCAAGGATACAATTCACGCTTGAATTTGTACACAGGTTCATTACTTTTGCACGCGATATTTCTAAAATGTTTTTGAGACATGGAGTGGAGGATTCATTTCTCAAAGACAAGTATTTCTTGACTCTGATTCAGATTGCTTGCAGTAACGGATATTACTGAATAACAACTGTTATTCTATCCGAGCGTGGCCACGCGTTTTCTGCCAATCTTAATCGTCAAGGGGCCCGGAAATATCTCTCTTTTAGTAAAGAGGTGCAAATCCCTTCTTGACTACTTGCATTTGGATCCAAGGCTTCCGCTGCATCTAGTCACGTCCCGTATAGCCACCCTGTTATGGTGCAGCGTTAGAATGCACTAAGAGTACGGTAGTCCTCGTGTTCCCAAACCAAATATCTCAGGTCTAAGGACAACCTTTCAAGTCGATGCTTATGACTGAGGCTCCATGAAGCAGACTTGATACTGGTCACTTCCAATACCCAAGCACTCTGATGAGTATCTATAAATACTTGGTCACATCACTTGTGCTTTTATTCTCTACTTCGAATAAATCATCAAGTATTTATAATAGCGTTAAACTCCCTATTGAAATTCCCATTTCAATAAGTGGCTACGGAATTTTAGATTTCATACAAAACTTTGTAAAATCATGGATATGTTAAATATGCGAAAAATAGTTAATTTAAAACAATCATGAATTAAAACCTCCATTTATTTCCATTAAGAACTTTACATGATTGAATTGTTCTAAATTAAACTATAGTAATAATTAATAAACTAAAACTAGCTACTGGCGTCCAGGTACTGCATCCCAATGGAGCTTGCATGAGCCTCATGCTTCACCCTTGCTAGTGGCTTTGTCAGCGGATCTGCGACATTTTCTTCTGTTGGAATCTTGCATATTCTTACATCTCCTCTTCCAATGATCTCTCGGATAAGGTGATATTTTCTGAGCACATGTCTTGACTTGTGATGCTCTCTAGGTTCCTTTGCTTGCGCCACGGCTCCTGAGTTATCACAGAATATATCGATCGGTCTAGAGACACTGGCAACCACTCTGAGATCCGACAGAAAATTCCTTAGCCAGACAGCTTCTTTTGCAGCATCGGATGCTGCAATGTACTCCGCTTCTGTAGTTGAGTCTGCAATCGTGTCCTGCTTCGAGCTCTTCCATGAGATCGCGCCTCCGTTTAGGGTGAAAACGTACCCTGACTGTGATCTAAAATCATCTCTGTCGGTCTGGAAAGTAGCGTCAGAATAGCCGTTGACACTAATTTCATCCTCAGAACCTCCAAAGACCAAGAACAAATCTTTCGTTCTTCTCAGGTACTTGAGAATGTTCTTGACATCCACCCAATGAGGTTCTCCTGGATTCTGTTGATATCTACTCGTAACACTTACTGAGTAAGCAACATCGGGCCTAGTACATAACATGGCATACATAATCGATCCAATTGCTGATGCATATGGAACCGATTTCATCTTGTCCTGATCTTGACTAGAAGCAGGACACTGTGTTTTACTTAACACTATGCCATGTTGCATCGGGATAAATCCTTTCTTGGATTCATCCATCCTGAATTTCTTCAGGATTTTATCAATGTACGTACTTTGGCTAAGTCCGATAAGCCGCTTAGATCTATTTCTGTAGATCTTTATGCCAAGTATATAAGCGGCTTCTCCAAGGTGTTTCATCTGGAAACATTTGCTTAACCAACTCTTTACACTCTGTAAAGTTGGTACATCATTTCCTATGAGTAGAATGTCATCTACGTACAAGACCAAGAAGGTTACTATGCTCCCATTGAACTTAGTGTAAACACATGGCTCGAACTCACTTTTGGCGAAACCAAATTCTTTGATTCGCTCATCAAAGTGTAAGTTCCAGCTTCGAGATGCTTGCTTTAATCCATAAATGGATTTTAGCAGTTTACACACCTTATTAGGATTCTTAGGATCTATAAATCCCTCTGGTTGTTCCATATAGACGTCTTCTGTTAACTTTCCGTTCAGAAAGGCTGTCTTGACGTCCATTTGTCAGATCTCGTAATTGAAATACGCTGAAATGGCCATCAGGATCCTAATTGATTTCAACATGGCCACTGGCGAAAAGGTTTCATCATAGTCGATACCATGGGTTTGCATGAATCCTTTTGCGACCAGTCTGGCCTTGAAAGTGTGTACATTCCCATCCATGTCGGTTTTCTTCTTGAAAACCCATTTGCGTCCAACAGCTCTACTGTGTTGGGGCAAATCAGTCAACTCCCATACTTGGTTGTCGTACATGGATTGCATCTCGGCCTTCATGGCTTCTTGCCATTGTTCAGACTCACTGCCTGACATAGCTTTTCCATAGGATGTTGGTTCATTCAAGTCTCCGCTGTCTTGAGAGACTAGAAACCCAAGATACCTATCTGGTTCTTGTCTCACCCTACTGGATCTGCGAAGGTCCTGTGTTTGCACTTCCTCAATCGGTTCTGATTGAGGTTCAACATTTTCATGTTGAATTTCTGGCTCAACAATTGGTGTAGTGTTTTCTTCGTCTACTACCTGTAGATCTACATCCTTTCTGGTGTTCCCAGAACTGAGAAACTTTTCTTCCAGAAATTTTCCATTTCGAGCAACTTAGAAAAGATATATTGGGTTTCTTACCCTTCCATAGCTCGTATGGTGTCTTTTCTACTGACTTTGTTGGCGCTCTGTTCAGTATATGTGATGCTGTTTCGAGCGCAAGTCCCTAGAATGATATTGGTAGCTTCGAGTGACACATCATCGATCGTACCATGTCAAGTAAAGTACGATTTCTCCTTTCTGACACACCATTCATCTGAGGTGTATACGGAGGTGTGAGTTGGGATACAATCCCACACTCCATCAGATGATTGTCAAACTCATCACTAAGATATTCGCCTCCGTGATCCGACCTTAAAAACTTGATCTTTCTGCCAAGTTGATTCTGTACTTCATTTTGAAATTCTCTGAATCTTTCAAAGCTTTCAGATTTATGTCTCATAAGGTAGACATAACCATACCTACTGAAATCGTCAGTAAAGGTAATGAAGTACCGGTATCCTCCTCTCGCCACATGACTAAATGGTCCACACACGTCTGTGTGAATTATTTCTAGCAAGTCAGTAGCCATTTCATTTTCTTTGTTGAAAGGTTGTTTTGTCATTTTGCCAGATAAACAAGACTCGCAATTATCAAAAGGTTTATAATCGAAAGTGCCAAGAAAACCTCCTTTTAGGAGTAGCTCAATGCGTTTCTTGTTTATGTGGCCTAAACGACAATGCCAGAGGTAAGTCTGATCCTCAATGTCTTTGGATCGTTTACTTATATGATAGATCTCACTACTGTTGTCTTGTAGATTTACTGTATATAGACCATTCACAAGTGTTGCTTTAAAATAGAAAATATTGTTTTTAAAGACTGAAATCATTTTATAATCGTATTTGTAATAAAAACCTTGGTCTACTAACAAATCAAAAGACAGTACATTCTTAATCATGATTGGAATATAATAACAATTTTCCAGTTCCAAAACCAGACCCGAGGGTAAACTAAGACTATAAGATCCTACAGCTTCAGCTGTCAGCGGAGTGCCTTCGCCAACTCGTAGGTTCGAACGGTCCTTCCTCAAAGTCTTTCTTCTAGTGAATCCCTGTAAATGATTACAAATGTGGTTACCACTGCCTGTATCAATTACCCATGATTCATAAGAAGTGATTAAGCAATCTATCATAAAGATACCTGGAGCATCGGGTAAACCATCTCTATCTGGTCGATATTCATCGAGTGCTCGCAAATATCCTTGCTACCGCATTCTGGGCAACTCAGATCCCCCAGCTCATCAATCCAATCAGTATCCATGAGATCAGCAGGTGCTGGCTTCGGCTCTAGACTGGCCAGAATGTCCTCATGTAGTGCTGCCACGTCAGTCTTTGGTTCTTTCATGTAGGCACCAGCTGTGTCACATATCTCCTTCGGGAGTGAGTACCACATGAGATACACTAACTCTTCCTGAGTCATCTTGTACCCCAAACGTGTCAAGCATTTAAAGAGCCTCCTCATTTCCATAAGATGGTCTTTAACTGACTGGTCCTTTTTCAGTTTTAGTGAAAGTATCTCTTTCATGATTAAAAGCTTACCTGTATGTCTATAGAAACCTAACTGGCTTTCTATATCTTTCACGACCTCGTGGCAGGATTTATCTCTTAATCTATCCGCGAACTCGGATGATATAGAGAAAATCAGAATTGACATGACATCCGATTCATCCGCCATGTACTTAAAGTACTGAGTAAATTCCTCTTCAGGAGAATTACTCTTAGGTCGTGATACAGGTTTTTCTAAAACGTAAAACTTACCCTGTGCACGCAAGATATTATCAAGGTGCATTTTCCAAACTGGAAAATTTTGTCCTGTAAGTTTCCATTTTCATTGATGAGTCGTAGTGATTCCTCAGGTGTATAAAACGGGATTACAGAAAAAGACATCTACAATAAAGAATAAAATTCCAAGCTTAGTTTATAATTATAAAAAACTTCTAATAAATTATTACCCTCAAAATAAATTTATTAGACTAGAATCCATATTTCACATGTGTCGGGAAGCATGTGATCATGTCAAACCGACTCATGTGATCTATGGTAGGTAATAACTATACCAATCGCATTTTAATTCGAAAAACACGATTTCTAGATCGCCGGGACATCGGATATTTAATCCGTGCATATTTAGTCCCTCTAGTGCATTTTGGCCCGGTACCACCCGGTGAATAAATAATTACCAAAATAGACTGCACCACCCGGGACCTGGACAAACCCTGGCCGGTACCACCCGGAGATAATTCGCAGAGTTTTATCACCCTCCAGTTTCGGTTTGAACACGGGCGTTCATAGTGTGTTCACTTACAACGCCCTATGTACCTTACACCGGAGGTGCCCTAAAGTGGGTTGCACTTACTAATCTATGATTTTGATAAGGGTTAAAAATGCCAGTTTTCAAAAACTTGGATCCAAACACAAACTGTATTTGTATCCAATTTTTCTTTTAAAACATTGAATTTTAAAACCGTTTATATTTAATTTAAAAAGAAATTACGTAACTAAACAACCACGCAATTCATATAACAATTATATATAAACAACCACACATTTAAAACATGTCATAGTCAAATCCCTTAAACTATGTCATTTTGTGAGCCAACACAAAACGACGGCCTTATCCCTAGGTGACAACATAAAACTTAATCTTCTTGGCGCTCCCACTAGCTCCAAGCTCCATGGTTGTCTCCTTGGCTCCGTCTTCAATTTCTTCGGTTATTTTATTTATTAAAACATATTACAATCAAAGCGGGTTGTAAATGGCACGCAGACCTCCCGAAACCAACAATAAATAAATAAAACATTCGCACAATTAAAAACATAACTATGGGTCAAAAGGGTTTGACTATGACGACAAAAACTAAATTTAACTAAATTTAATTTTAGCTATATCAATTAAACCAAAAATTTAATTAAAACTAAGATTTTAACCTTATCTGATTAAAAACTTGTCACATGAAACTTGTCTCGCAAGAAACAAAAACAACAACCATTGTCAGCCGCTGTTCGCGGCGCGAGTCCTTTGCTCGCGGCGCGAGCCGGTTTGCAACGGCTGACGACGACAGCAGCCCTAAAGCCACCATCGCCGCCCTCTCATTCAATCGAAAACCTGCAGTGGCCGACACCCCATTGCGGTGGTTGTCGACCACCGCTACCATCACCACCATGCCGCCGTCGCCGCCTCTGATCAATCGGCGACAGCAGCGACTCATCGTCATCGCCATCGCCGTGATCGGCGCACAACAGCAATAAACATCGCCACCACTGTTTATGCCAAAAATTGCACAAATTACGTCGTAAGATTATTTGTGAGGCTAAACCGTCGAGAGAAAGAAACATTTTCGATAAAACGTACGTAAAACGAAGAAAACGAAGTAAAATGAGACAAAAGATTTGATGACGCAGGAAAAACCTCAAGACGAGGAAAAAACCTGCGGTCGACTTAGGATCAAGTCGACATTCCACTATGTATCACCAACCAGGGGTGATATCCTTGTTGTTACAGCATTGATCGTACGTTTACATGTAGAAAATGGTATCAATCGTACGATAATTACAGTAGATAGTATACTAATCTAGGAAAAAGTAGTAGAATTGTTGATCGTCGAGAGAGAGAACGTGTTGTTGTGTGTAGAAGGGTTGTCCTTGAGAATGAGCTTCAATCCCTTTTTATAGTTGATCATCTTGTAACCGCTTTGGGAGTTAATGCTCATTAATGGTGATGTTTGTAACGGTCGTAACTGTCGTTGTGCATTAATTGCTCTTAATGTAGTCGGTTGTAACGGTCGATCTCCATAATTGCTTCTTTATTTGGTCGTCGGTTATGTCCGTTGAGCATTAAGTGTCTTTAAATGATCTTGGACCAAGTCTTTAACTGAAGGTGGGATATCCGGTAACTGACGATCTCCTGTAAAAAATAAGAAAACTCACGATAGAGGTTACCGTTAGTAATATGTCGTACGTCTTTGCATATACGTCGTAAGACATTCATGTATTATTGTTCGACATTTACTCGAGGGTATTATTTAGGTTTATCTCAGGACCTTATCTTAATACGGGATTATTATCCAGGAATATGTCTTACGATTATAGTCGGTCGTCGTGCGATCGTAGATTTTTACCCAAACAATTTGCCCCTAAAATTCAAAAAGCAAATTTGCTAATTTGGATTTTGGATTTTAAAACTTAGACACATGCATACGTGCGCGGTTGCGATGATTACTCGTGATTGACGTACGTTTCTTGCCCCAGTTTTGGAGAGTGTTGAGCATTGTGGAACACTCGTCATCTAAATGAGATACGTTATTCACTGCCTCGAGTCTTTTACCGTTTACCTTGAAGGAACTTAGGCAATTGAGGGGTGATCTTGAGAAGAAGGATATTGTTGCCTTGTCTAAATCAAGACTTTGGAAGAAGAGGCAGAGTTGACTCATACCTTATCCTGGTTGTCGATGGTTATGGCTCTGAATTATATATCACCAATCAGGGGTGACGTCTTTCGTTGTACAGTAGCCTGTCTTACGTTATAAACATAAGTCATACGAAAGTAACGTGTGTCGTAAGTACAAACATCGTACGTAAACATTAAAGTATGAAAAGTAGATGATTCGAATGTCGGGGGTCTCTTCCAAATAACATGGAGTCTCACTGTATAGTGCAAAAGTTGTAACCACTTGAGAGTTAATGCTCTTAATGATTATATTCGTAACTATCAACCACCATTAATGGGGCTTAATTTCCATCGTCGGTTGCATCTACTAAGAATTCATGAGCTTTAATCATTGCATTCAAGCGAACGTTAAAGCAGCAGTTTAGATAATCGTGGTCTTAAGAAATCTTAAGACGGTTGTATGAGATCTTAAGACAGTCATACGATATCATCGTAAGACGAATGATAAAATCATAAGACGATTATTTCTGCTGTATTCGGTCTTTAAGAACCCTGTTTTAAATACAAGATATGCCCTGTAATATCTGATCTTACAATTTCGTCGGTCGGGTGTTTAGAATTTCATCTCTTGTTTGAAGAGCTTTAATCAAATTATTGACCTTTGAGGTCGTCGTATCACTTATAATATTAACGCAAGTGATTGCATATCATGCATATATGTGGTGCAAACAATGCGTAATTTGTGTCATGATCGAAATTGGTCTTTAAGACCAAAAATATACGATATGCTTTGAATCGCATATTCTCGCGACAAGGCTTTTCAGAATAATGCATGTACGAAGTAAAGCATAAGAAGTTGAATGTTTTAGGGAATGAAGCATTCAAGTAAAGATAACTTTAGATCGTGCGATTAGCACCATTGCGACTAAGGCAACTGACTTTACTCCTGTAAAAATAATATATGGAGCCGTATGTTCTAAGAAATTATTCATGCGTTTGAAGCACAGTAAATCAAGCAAATGTGAATGAGTCGTGCATTTCAAGCGAATCTTGCGTTCAAGCTAACCGTGTGTTCAAGCGAACCTTGTGTTCAAGCAAATTTTGCGTTCAAGCAAATCGTGCGTTCAAGCGAATCGTGCGTTCAAGTGATATGTCGTGCGTTTTAGCTTTATTGTGTAACTAAGGCCTTAGGAGTTTTTAGAAACTCTTTGTACTCATAAGAGTATTCATGCGACTGGCGAGTTGTCTTGCGCACTTGCGAAATAATCGAGCATTTAGAGCATTTAACTTGCAATTCACGCACTTTTAATCTTGCGATTCTTGTGATAATCGTGTGATACTTACGATGGTCGCGCGATACTTGCGATACGTGCGTTGTAGCATTCGTTGGTCGTGCGAAACTTGCAGTGCATGCGTTATAGCATTCGTTGATCTTGTGATGCGTTCGTTATAGCATTCGTTGATCTTGCGAAACCTGCGAAGCATATAATTGCTATGGGGTGGCCGTTGGTTTGACCAACGGCGCTCCGATGCTTAAGTCAGTAATGGTCGTAGGAAATAATCGTGTGTAAAAAATGAATCAGAAGTAATACCTTTTGAGGTGTGTTGCGTTCCAACTCCATGGGATGATTTTGTTATTCATGGTCTTAAGTTTATAAGCACCATTTCCTATAACGTGTGAAATTCGATAGGGACCTTCATGTTTGGTAGATAATTTACCTGCCTTGAGTTCTTGTGTGTTTTGGAAGACACGTCGTAAGACATAATCTCCAACTTGGAAGGTCTTGGTTCTTACGTTTTTGTTGAAATATCGTTCGACCATGCTTTTTTGTGAAAAGCATCTTAAGTAATGCTGATTCTCAGAGTTTTTCTAAGGCATCCACATCGTAGTCGAGGTCGACAGAGTTTCGATTGACGTTGGCGCGTCTTTCAATTGGTACTTGCGATTCTATCGGTAGTATTGCTTCACTAACGAAAATGAAGTCTGACATGTGGATATTTTTGGAGTTATACGATTAGCATATAGAACGGATGGTAGCTCTTCGGCCTATCTTCCTTTGGCCGATTTTAGCCTTTTTTGGATGGTATTGGTTATCGTCTTATTGCTGGATTCGACCAACCCGTTGGACTGAATGCCATTGGCAAACATCACATCTCTGATTGCATCTTCTCGTAGGGTCGGCCAGTAGTACCCTTGTCGTGAGATTCGATTGGTGAGGCTTCTGCCCCTTGAATGATTTCCGTGAATGGTTTCCGCATTCGCCATCGTATGGAGTACGTCATATTGCCCCTTGTGATGATTTGAAGGCGACAGCTAGAGCCGATCGTCTTATATTAGAGGATCCATCGACGTGCATAAATCCATATTGTGTTGTCTTGAATCATCACCTTATTGACTTCGGCTTGTGTCGTTGATTCTAGTTCAGAATTGAACTATGCCACAAAATTTACAAGTACTTGCGACTTTACCATTGTTCGAAGTTTATATTCGATTCTGCTAAGGTATATGCTCCACTTAGGCAATCATCCTGTCAATTCTGACTTATGTAAAACAATCTTAAGAGGATAGTTAGTTAAAACAAACTTAAGATGTGTGTAAATGAACAAAGTCATGTATCTTAAGATGAGCTCTGTTGTCGAACGTTTGAGCCCTGTTGTCGAACGTTTGAACAATTGATCATTGAAAATCATATTTTTGGAAGCTTCGAATTTTGTCTTTCGTGCTTCCTTGTGGTGATCTTGTGACGACTTCAAACCTCTTTGTGTTGGCTGGTGCGTCATCCACGTTGTGTCGTCTTGGATCGCCACGGTACGTATCTTAAGTTGTGCTTCGATGTTAGGTTCGGGACTACAATTAAAAGTTTATGGCGAAGTTCACCGGAACTGGTGACTTGATCGTTGTTTTGCGATCGATGTCGTAACTACTAGGGTAGATGTTCTTTTTGACTAATGGCCTATAAGCTCATGCTTTCTTAAGACGGATTTAAGAAGAAAGTTAGTTACGACATAAATAAAATGTGGTTCGAAAATTTGTCGAAAATTTTTAGCGATTATGGTTAAAAGTATACCTAGTTTCAGCATAGGGAAGTGGTTTACTTACATAGTAGATTGGAACTCGTTGTACATCGTGTTGTCATACCAAGACGACACTTATTATATTTGAAATGACGACCAAATATAACCGTAGGATTTCCTTGTCGTGTGTTTTGGACGACAAAGGAGGTGACATCGTACGTTCGCGATCGTCCATCCAATGATAGTCTTTATTTTCACGTAAGACGTTTATAAAATAAATTTTATTTGAGAACTGATAGATGAACCTGTTTAGATATTTCCCGGTGACTTGACCTCGTCAATAACCTTGACTTTGATTTGGATTGGCCTCAATTCCCGTCGTACGATCGTGTAGCCCAAAAGCTTACTAGTGCGAACGAAGGAGCCCTTATTAAGATTGAGCTTTATATGCAACTTGCACATGATTGATGCAAATACTTTATTTGCTATTTTTCTCTTTGGATTTTTCCTTTGAATCGTTGTTCCCGTTGGGCTTTTTAGGTCATCGCACGATTGCGCGTATGGCTCTTAAAGGCTTGAAGCGGTCTTACGCCACAATATCTTTCGATGTACCTGTAAGTTCATAAGATAAAAATTTTAGAAGTTATGTATAATTGACATATGAACTTACTGTTGTCAAATATACTGTTCCAAGATTTTGTCGAAAAATTTCTCGACTCGGATGTTCTTTGAGCTTTGGATTCTGTTTTCTTGATTTTGTCAAGAAATTTCCGGTTGCCCCAAGTTGCGTGTTCATTGTCTGACAACGCGGCTCGAGGTGGTCTTCCACTAGTTTGGTGTTGTAGTTGAGTAAGAACTTTATTGTGATTTTCTTGGAAAATCATGTTCTGCGAAAAAGAGTGCAAACCTCGAAAAAGATGATTAGTACGGACATACGTTTTATCAAAGAAAGTTTTTCTCAAAACGGAGCCCCACGGTGGGCGCCAAATTGTTTATGCCAAAAATTGCACAAATTACGTCGTAAGATTATTTGTGAGGCTAAACCGTCGAGAGAAAGAAACATTTTCGATAAAACGTACGTAAAACGAAGAAAACGAAGTAAAATGAGACAAAAGATTTGATGACGCAGGAAAAACCTCAAGACGAGGAAAAAACCTGCGGTCGACTTAGGATCAAGTCGACATTCCACTATGTATCACCAACCAGGGGTGATATCCTTGTTGTTACAGCATTGATCGTACGTTTACATGTAGAAAATGGTATCAATCGTACGATAATTACAGTAGATAGTATACTAATCTAGGAAAAAGTAGTAGAATTGTTGATCGTCGAGAGAGAGAACGTGTTGTTGTGTGTAGAAGGGTTGTCCTTGAGAATGAGCTTCAATCCCTTTTTATAGTTGATCATCTTGTAACCGCTTTGGGAGTTAATGCTCATTAATGGTGATGTTTGTAACGGTCGTAACTGTCGTTGTGCATTAATTGCTCTTAATGTAGTCGGTTGTAACGGTCGATCTCCATAATTGCTTCTTTATTTGGTCGTCGGTTATGTCCGTTGAGCATTAAGTGTCTTTAAATGATCTTGGACCAAGTCTTTAACTGAAGGTGGGATATCCGGTAACTGACGATCTCCTGTAATAAATAAGAAAACTCACGATAGAGGTTACCGTTAGTAATATGTCGTACGTCTTTGCATATACGTCGTAAGACATTCATGTATTATTGTTCGACATTTACTCGAGGGTATTATTTAGGTTTATCTCAGGACCTTATCTTAATACGGGATTATTATCCAGGAATATGTCTTACGATTATAGTCGGTCGTCGTGCGATCGTAGATTTTTACCCAAACAGCCACCACCACAATCGGTGGTGTGGCGGTCAACTCGGAGAACGACGGCAGCAGCGGCTGCTGCCACCACCACCGCCGCCTCCGGCGGTGCGTATCAACAAAACGTCATCGCCACCACCACCATAAACGGTGGTGTGGTGGCCAATTGGAAGTACGACGGCAGCAACGGCACGACGCCATCACCACTGCCGCCTCCCGGCGGTTGAACAGACGGCGATCGCCACCACCACGCGACTGTGGTGTGGCTTCTCGCCTCCGATCTATGCAATCAACGCCACCACCACCACGTACGGTGGTGTGGTGGTTGCGATTCGTTTTTACCACCGCCACTGTGACCGATCGCCACCGCCACCACAATCGGTGGTGCGGTGGTACTCGTCGACCACAGCCGCGACCACCAACTGTGGTGCGGCGTGGTGGTTGTTTCGATGGACAGCCGCCGGCCACCACAATCTGTGGTTTCGCCGGCGGTGGTTGCGGTGGTTCGGTCGGCTAACTGCCGCCGTTCCACCGCCACATAAAAATCCAATTTTTAAAAAACTTAAACGCGTAAAAATCGAATTTTTTAGCAAAAACCAATACGCAGATAAACCTGATCTGCAGGTTTTGGGAAGTGGCTCTGATACCACTGTTGGGAATTTGAGGCAACAAAACATACACGCAGCGGAATAAAAACCCCAGATTCCCAAGAACGGATCCAATCCCAAACCATAACAGATACAATATAGGGTGTTTTAGACAATTACCTTATAGCGAGAAATCAGACTGGATTGCTGGCAGGGGTTACACCGCTACTGACAATACGTGAGAGGGTTGCTAGACCACCGTGATTGGAAGAACAAAAACCGCCTGGTTTGAGTGTGTGTGCTTGCCGTCGATCAAGGGGAAGAGAGGGAGAGAGGGAATTTTTCTTGAGGGTTAAGTTATTAATCATCTATTATTATTACCCCAAAGCCTTTATTTATAATCATAAATTAGGCAGTGTTTGATTCTAATTAGGTAACCTTTATAATTATCCTTTAATCAAACTGATTAATTAATTATATAATTCTCTTTTATTATTTCCCCTTAATTAATCAAACTGATTAATTGATTAATAAATAATTTCACTAATTATTTATTTTTCCCGTTAAATAATTAATAACCAATTAATTATTTCTCTGACACACATATTCCAAATATTCTCAATTTATTGTGCAACGGTGTGACCTACTAGTGTCTTATAAAATTGGACATGGTAACCCTGTTACTGTCTCGCACATAATCTTAACATGTTTTGCTTTTAAGTATGTTACTGAGTAATTTTTTTTGTGTTTAATATTGCTACTCTCAATCAGCCAGGTAATTGTAATTCTACTCCCTCTGAACCAAATCACAATCATCTGCTGAAAATCCCCTTTCCTTTCCTTACTAGCGATTAATCAGCAATTTCCTAAACCCTAAATCACCACCACCACCATCTCCGCTTAAGGATTACAATTTGGGTGGGTTTTCAACTTTTTGAGAAATGGCTTCCATGGTTAAAAAAGTGAAACAATCTACTTGTTTCACCGTTGACCAGGTTACATTTTCTCCATGCAACTATATAGCCTATTTGGATCACAATCACAAGTTTCCAGACTTTTGCATCGTTGCTGATTTTCTACGTAAGTCCCCTCTTTACAAAGCTCTTACTTATTCTCCAAAAATGAGTAGGCATCTTCTTGCCAACTTTTGGGCAACATGTGAGTCTACCAAAGAGGTCCGTGCCTCTGTTCTCTCTACCAAAGATGTCTCATTTACGGTTGATGATCTGAGAAGGGTTTTGGATCTTCCTACTTTCGATCCTTACGAGAAGCTTCCTACGAATCAAGATCTTAAAATGGTTGCTACCACTATTGGCTATGTGCAAGGCACTGAGTTCAAGGATCATACGGCACTACGTCGAAAATACATGGGTGGTGTTTGGAATTTCTTTTTCTCGCATCTTCTTCATTGTTTGAGCTCCATGGCCGCTAGGACCGGAGGTATGGATCACACTAACACTTCTATCAAACAACTTGCTTATGTACTTATCTTTCAAAAGAAGGTTGACTTTGCTGCCTATTTTTTCTGGGAGTTGGTTAAGAAGATGGATTCTTCCAAGAATCATAACGTCCCTTTCGTTAGATTTATTTCCATGTTAATAGCGGACAAACTTGGAAGTAAAATGCCAGCCGATGTGGACAATTATTATGATCTAAAAGTCACGCAAATCGGCTTACAAGCTCTAAAGAAAGAATCCTTGCCTACGGATCGTCCACTCCCCTTGAGTATGGTTTCTTTTGCTACTTGTCTCAATCCTGTTTGGGGAGACTACTTCTCAAAGAGAAAGATGAAGTTACAGTATCATCCCACCTCAAAACCTTCCAAATCTAGGAAGAGGCTGCTTTCTGAGTTAAACCCTTTTGGTTTTTCCTCAAAGAAACCAAGGACCCCTAAAAACAAGGATTCTCGACCTTCAACCAAGGTTGTTGAACTTGGCCCTATTGAAACTAGGGAATCTGATAGCCCCTTAGTGCCTTCCCAAAAGGACATTGCTGGTGATGGCTCGGATATGTCCCCTTTCCTTGGTCACTCTTCTCCACCACATGCTCACGGCCTACCACCCGAGATTGATAATCTCGATGATATAAACATTGGGCCTCATGTCGATGTAGTTGATGATATAAACATTGAGCCTCGTGTCGATGTTGTTGATAAAGACGTCCAACAAGCTCAAGTTTCTGAGAGATATGATTCAACCTCTGAGATACCTCAATCTTCTTTGGCTGATCTTATTGCCCGTGTCAATGCTCTATCTGATTCTCAGTCGGCCATTCTTCAGTCTTTAGCAGATTTACATGCACGTTCAAATGCTCAAACCGAGGTTAATCGGTCCATTCTACGTTCTCTTGAAGATTTGCATGTTAAAGTTGATTCACATACCAAGATCTCTAACACGGTTTTGGAGAAGACTGCCACTGGATTGGGTGCAAGTCGGTTTACTGAGTTGGATCGTAAGTTACTGAATCAAATTGGTCAACGTGTTCAGAACAATCATGATCTTTTGGACGGTATTCACAACAATGTTTCTAAGTTACTTGATGATAGTGACAACAGGGAGGACTCAACAAAATCTGTTTCTTTATCTGGTGATGAGGATGAGGCACCTGATGAAGATGGGGATGCAACCACTTTAGTTGTTGAGGGGGACCAAAAGCAACCCATTTCTCAACCTATCGATGTATCTGTTGCTGCTGAACCCAATAAGTCTCTGTTAGCAAAGGGCAAGGCTGATACGACTGGATTAGAAAAGGTTGATCTGAAAAGGGAAGAGGAAGCACAGGTCAAGAAAGCAGAACGGATCAAGTGGTATAATGACACGATTCTCCATCGATGTATCACTTCTTCGATTACGAGTGTCGAAATCAAAGGTCCTGAAAAATTGACTCAGGATTCAGATCAGATTTTTCTAATCATTGGTCGAGCTAATGGAGTGGTGAGAACTGAAAAACTTTCTGGGATGCATGAATACGGAGCATCTGAATGGATGGAGACGACCACATTTGTGAAGCAAAGTGAAAGCATGTATCGTGAGTATGTGTTGAGTCATTTTGATGAGCTGAGGAAAAAGATGCGTATCATTAAGAATCATTACAAACCAGGTCCTCCTTCACGACCTGCTTTTGATGCTTCTGTAACTTAATTAATCTGCTAATTAAGAAGCTAGATTCTATTTAATCTCAAAGGAAGGTAAGATCCCAGTGTATGAGTCTTAAATAAAATCGTACCCTACCTACTCTCATCCAGATGGTATGTATAGTATACTAAAGCATAACATTTTTCTTTTG
This sequence comes from Centaurea solstitialis, assembly GCA_030169165.1. NCBI lineage: Eukaryota > Viridiplantae > Streptophyta > Magnoliopsida > Asterales > Asteraceae > Centaurea > Centaurea solstitialis. The sequence continues at coordinate 29,298,828 of CM058047.1, forward strand.
GGATGCAGGTAGTCGTTTTTGAATTTCACCGAGAGCTGATTATCAGCTACTTTCTGCGATTGGTGGTATTATCAGCTACTTTGGTGTTACTTTGATGAATTGGAGAAAAGAAATGAAGTTGGGGCTACCTATAGATGGAAGGTGTTGGGTTGAGTCATGTATGATGAATTGAAAATATAAATGTATATATTATGGAAAATACTTACTTGATATGTAGCTAAGAATTAGGTGATGATTAGCTTTTCTGATAAACGTCTTGCAGGTAATTTTGCATTGGCAGTGAAAATAGAAGATGATTTCCAAAACTTAGCTTGCTAGCATTCAGTATATTGTTGCAATCCTAGTTTCTTGGTGATGTGTCCTTTATTAGTAGGAATTCTGATGCAGCAGCTGAGCTGTTTAGGCAAATAAGCATCAATTAGGTAGTTACAGGCAGTTGCTGCTTGTTTTCAATTCAATTGATTTCAAGCACTAGAAGCTCTGACAACTGCTTAATAAAACAGTTGCCATTAGTTACCACAACAAAGAAGTAGTAACTAGTGATTATTGATACCACTAATTCTAGATATGATAAAATGTTTCTGTACAAGATTATTATCTTTAGGGAGTAAATTATGTATAAGTTTCAGATCATTAATGTAGTGAGTTTGTTGGAATAGTTGGTTGAGAAAGATATTAAAGAGGAGGATTGAATAAATATGGTGTTACAAGTTTAAAGTTTAGCAATTATGCAATTTTTTTCTCTAATTTCATCTGTGTTGAAGAGAAGAGGCAAGTAGAAGATAAAGCAAATGAAAAAACATCAATCGCTCCTTTAAAATGTTGGCAATCAAATGTTGTAATGTGATGTTTGCAAAAGCAGATAAGAGACGAAAGCCCTAATAAAGTAGGTACAATTGAATCAAGAAAGAATCCTATTTGATTTGATTCGGGAGGGATATATTAAAGAGAATAAGTCTGTTTTAATACGTCTCTTAAAATAGAATGAATCTAGAACCCAACACTGAGAGAGTCGATGCTCCACTGTTCACCGTCAAATAGTTGCCATAACCGTTTCGTTTGTTGAAACTAAGAGCATCTCCATTGCATGCTTATTGTAAAGCTTATTACTATTTGAAAATCTGTAGCATTATAGCCAGAGGTTTTTTTTAACTTATTAAAGAAAAGCTTATTTGTGCTAACTCATTGAGAATAGCTATGATATCTTACATAGGTATATATTAAATGTTAAATATTAAATCTAAAAAGTTATTAAAAAGGTTAGTCACATTAGAGATGAACGTTTAAAATAAGTTTTTGTTAGATATAATTAGCGGAAATCTGATACGTCATAAGAAAAAAGTCATTTCATGACATATCTATCCATTGCATATTCACGGGAATCACGGCTGTGCAAGTGAAAATCAACAAACGCAATGTTGGATAAAAGTCGTCTATCTTAAACTTTCGTGTGTCATACGCGTCCATCAATCAGATGAATATATGTTATTAGAGAGAGAACTTAAATAAAATAAATAAAAAATATACAAAAATATAAGTTGTAATCATTTCATTGGTTGATAGGATTAACACATGAGAATTTGGTACAGGTGATTTCTATCCCACAATGTTGATAGATTTCTATCCCACAATGTTGATAGAAATCACTTTTTGGTAAGGGTGGGTTCAAATGTGAACCACTTTTTGGTTGTGAACGTGAGGACAACCGAGAGCGCGACATGTGACGGATGACTAGGCGCCACGTCAGGTCCACGGCGAGTGACTAGGCGCGATTCATGGGAGGGCATTGAATTAAAGGGGGGGACCACACTCAAAGCCGTCATGTGCCGCGCTCTCGACTGTCCTCACATTCACAACCAAAAAGTGGTTCACATTTGTGTTAGGAATTATGTGCAGACTTGACAAACCAAGTAATTACACATCCAATATTACAAGACACTTGAGGGTCACACCTGTGAGGACCTATAAATCGAATAAGTTAAATGAAACCCCGAAATGGAGAGTTAGGATTTATAATAGTGAATTATAAATCAATTGGGTATTTTCAGTCAGAAATCTCAAAGTTGGAGGGCTATTAATTAATTAGATACATTATATATTTATTTGATAAAATAAATATATAAAAGTTAATTAATAAGTAATATATATATTAGATAAATATATATAGAATTATCATAAGCAAATTCTTTTCCAGTAATTAAAAGGGAAAAAGATTTGAGATAATTACAATATGGAAACTGGATCCTATTCAAACTGTATTTTTCCTCCATATAAATAAGGCTTATGGGTTAAGGAAAAATTAAGGCTTTCAATTAAATCAATCCATAATCAGTTTCCAGTTCCCTCTCTCCCTCTCTCCCAATCGGCGCCGCCATCTCCCTCTCTCGGATTCCAGCTTCGGTTTTCCAGTCTTCGGGTTTTCATTCAGTTCAGCTAGAAGAACATTCGTTGGTCAATCACCGGTGGATCAATTCTCAAGCAATCCAGGTAAACCATCTAAACTATTAGAATTAATTAAACTAAACGATTAAAGATCTGTAAGCTTTTTAGGGGTTTTTAGCTTAAACACTTCCACATAAGAAAAATCAAATCAGTGTGTGTTTGATCGCATAGGCTTTTATCAGTTTGGATATTAAACCTATGGGATTTATCGAACCAGTGAGGTTTCGAAGATCCACGATGATCCTCGAGTCAGTTTGACCCGAGGGATCCCATAAAATCCCAACAGTGGTATCAGAGCGCCTGGTCCAATCGTTTTAGTTTTGTTTATTCTCGTGTGATCCGTTAAAAATTGATTCTTGTTGCTTGTGTATCAAGTTTTTAATCTTTGATAAATCGTTTTTTTTTTTTGTTTAATGATTCACATAAAAGATTCGATTTTTATCGTACGAAAACCCGAACTCGAATCCGACCACTTGGTGGCCGTTTGCCCCGAACATAAACCACCACCAGATCGGTGGTGGCCGAAGGCCGGACCAGATCACGGCTGCACCACCGTTCGTGGTTGCGGCTATGATTGGTCGTGGTGGCGGTATTAACCGTAGTCGTCATCGGATAAACCAAGTAACCGACCACCAGGCCGCACCACAGCGCAGTGGTTGCGGCGAATGGTGGTGGCCATGGATGAAACGCCGCTCAGCGGTGGCCACGTGACGGTAGCCGAGCGAACAACCAAGCCACGGCAGCAAGACCAATTGTCGCTGCTGTCCGTGGCGGCCGGCGATGGTGGTGACTTTCGTTGCTGTCGTTGCCGGTCGTTGGTGGCAAGTGGCAGTAGCCGCAGTACGGCATCGGTGGCGGTGGTGTCGTCGTTCATGCTATCATCGTCACCCGTAGCAACAATCGCACCACCAGCATGATGGAGACGGTTTTTAGCGATGATCGTATCCAAATCACCACCAAACCACGGCCACGGCTACACCACAGTTAGTGGTGGCATAACCGCCGGTGATCGAAACCACACCACCAGTTCGGTGGTGGCGGATGAGCCTTGATCGAACGACAGTGGGGATGGTGGCGTAGTTCCGCTGCCGTCGCCGCCGAGTAGTCGCACGAAAGATCAGACCGCCGTGGCTACACCACCAGCAAGGTGGTGGAGGCATTTACGATGGCCACGGCCAAACCACCAGCGCGGTGGTGGTTGGCGGTTTCCAGAAACGGAAGCGATAGTGGCGGTGGTCGAGTGGCAAGGTGGTGGCGGCGATTTCGCGACCGCCCGGCCAAACCACCAGCAAGGTGGTGGCGGCAATTCCGCGATCACCCAGCCGGACCACCAACAAAACGTTGGTGGGTGATCGACGGTCTTAAACGATAAAGGGCGACGGTGATGGTGGCCGACGACCGCGACAGTAGCCGCGGTGATGAGTGGTGAGGACGATGAGCCTTCGCGGCTCGAAGCCAACCATCGCGACGCAAGCCGAACCTTCGCGGCGCGAGCGAAGGCTTCCGATCCATCTAGGGTTTTTTTTCGTTCGGGCCAAGTTTTTGTTATCAGGCCCAAAGCCCAATTCTTTGGACCAAGTTATGGCCCAATAAGGGATTTGTTTGGTTTTAAGCATTTTATCCGAATTTAAAAAAATAAAGTTTAATTGGAATTTTTTATTCAAACCAGTTGAGCTGAATTGTCCGGTTTGATAAGCTTTTATAAAAATTAGAGCTTTTCAAATAAGCCTAATATCGTGTTTTTACACAAAGGCCAGTACTTTAAATTTTTGATCGATGAACCCGGTTTGATATATTTTTGGATAAATTATAAATATTTTAGAAAATTGTTTTTTGATTTATAAGATTTATAGTCTATAAATCTAGATGAGTTTATAAATCAGGTAAAAACTGTTTTCAGATTAAAATATTATTTAGGCTTATAAAACAGTTTGTTTTTATAAACCAATTAAAACCAAGTTTTTCGATAATTGAGACAAGATAATTTTAACGGATCTAGGTTTATTTCTCGCTTTTATCGCTTATTTATGCTTTATATAATTGCGTGATTACTATATACTTTCTTGTATATATGATTATTATAGATTTTGCCAACTTAGACCTTTGACATATTTACGGGGAGGCCTGCGAGCCATTTACAACCCCTTATGTAATAATGACCTTAGGATAGATGTTCGGGATAGCGAGGCCAGTGGGAGCTGCTAAAGTTCATCCTCTTACCGGAGTACTGACAAACATGGCGAGGCCAGTGGGAGCTACGCAAGTTTTGAAGCTTTTAGTAAAATAGGTCATTATTGGACCCTAGGAAACCAACGTTGGCAAAAACTATAATTGGCTATTATGTGATTAACTGTTATTTAATTGCATGATTAAATGTTTATTTGTGATATCTTGTATGTTAGTAAGTTTTAAATAGTTTCTTTTAAAACTAGGTTGTATCACAAAGTATATAGGTTTTTGTATTTAAAATTACCAGTTTTTCAAACATTTCAAAAACGGTAGATTTTATTCTAAAACCTATAAATGATTGTTCTATATAAAAGGCAAGCTGACAAAAACAATTAGTTTTTAATCAACTAGGTATGCTATTAAAACAGTTAGTTTTAATTAGCAAGTGATTTTAAAACAGTTGATTTTAAAATAGCATGTATGTTTAAAACAGTCGGTTTAAAACATCAGTAACCTTTATGACAATCAGTTTTTCCAAAATTATATTTTGACAAAAATCCTGGAAATAAAGTTTTTCAAAACCCCGAAAATCATAGATCAGTAGTGCAACCCATCTAGGGCACCTTCGGCGTAAGGTACACAGGCGTTGTAAGTGATCACACATTCAACGTCCATGTTCAAACTGAAGCTGGAGGGGTTACATAACTCTGCGAATTATCTCCGGGTGGTACCGGCCAGAGTATAGTGATCAGGTCCCCAAAATGGTGAGATCTATTTTGGTACTATTAAGTTCACCAGGAGGTACCGGGCCAAAATGCACTTAGAAGGACTGAAACATGCACAAGTAGTTAGCGTGGTCCCGAAAAGATCTAGGAGTCATATCAGGTAGATATGATTGGTAAAAGTCCTTACCTACCGAAATAAATACGGGCCTGGTGGAGCAAGAACAATCCGCACATTAGGACGTATGAAATAAGGATCCTAGTCCAATAAATTGATCATTTAAGGGTTTATTGATATTTATTGGAATTTAATCTATTTACAGTTGCTAAAGACCAAAAGTTTTAATTTGTGTAGATGGCAAGCACTGTTACCAGCACTAACAATCTTTCCCTCCGCTCTATCCTAGAAAAGGACAAGTTAACTGGCTCCAATTTCCTTGACTGGGAGCGCAATCTGATGATTGTGCTCAGACATGAGAGGAAATGGTATGTCCTTGAAGAGCCTCTTGGGGAGGCACCTCCGGCAAATGCTCCGGCTGCTGCTAGAAATGCCCACAAGAAGCACTCAGATGATCTACTGGATGTCGCCTGTCTGATGCTTGCAACTATGAGCCCAGATCTGCAAGCAAGGCTCATAAATACAAATGCTTATGACATGATCCGCTAGCTGAGGGACATGTTCCAGACCCAGGCTCGTACAGAACGTTACGATGCCACAAAAGCATTTAATGAGTGCAAGATGGTAAAAGGGACATCAGTGAGTGACCACATCATGAAAATGAAAAGGCACTTGGATCATCTGGAAAGGCTTGGTCACCCAGTTCCGTTGCAGCTAGCAACAGATACAATTCTCAACTCACTGTCAGAAGACTACAGGCCTTTTGTAGTCAATTACAATATGAATAACATGGAGAAGTCAATAGCAGAATTACACTCCATGCTTAAGACAGCTGAGTTGAATCTGGGCAACAAGAACAAGACCAAGGATGTCTTGATGGTAAGAGACGGAGGGGTGAAAAAGAAGAATGGCCATGCTAGCACCAGCAAAGGAAAGGGACCAGTCCAGGCCATCCAGAGTGCACCCAAGAAAGGCAAAGGCAAGGGCAAGGGCAAGAAAGTTAAGCCAAACAAAGCTTGGACCGAGAACCGCTGCTTCACATGCAATGAGGTCAGTCACTGGAGGCAGAACTGCCCAAAGCGTCATGAAGCAGGTATGTAAACCTCAGATATTTATGATTGCTTTAAACTTGTCACTTTTTACTTGTTAGTTTACAAGTGTACTGATACCTAGAGCAAATGTCTATTGCAGGAGGTCAGAAGTGATGTGCCCGTGAGTTGCAAAGGATCCAAATGAAAGCTCTTCTTAGACATTTATTTTTCAAGACAATTTATGAAACAGTTGTTTTATTTTGGGTTATTTTTGAAATACTTATAATTTATTAAATGTTTTTTTTAAATGTTATAAGTTATTGTCTTGAATAAATATCTGTTATGCATGAAGTTTTAATTTTTGATAAAGTCAAGTTTTGACTTAATTAGATCTTAGATATTGCCTATTATAGTTACTTCAAAAGACTCTTTGAAGTAATTTATATGAAAACTATCAAAACACACAAAATTCTAAGAGAATGTGTTTTGGGAATAAAACATATATGAATAATATTGTGACCAAAGTTTAATTATTCAAATGTTTAGATGAGAATCTGGGATATTAACTTAGACAAGGTTAATAACAGTATTTATAAAACTAGGAAAATTCCAAGTTCTGGAATTAGGATTTAATAGAATCCAGTTGAGTTTTATAAATAGAATTCTCAAGTATATTACTTAAAATAGAATTGACTGATCAAAGTTTTGACTAAGTCAATAGTGAATTTTGAGTAATAGATGGTTTTCATATAGGATAGTGGGAGCCCAATTTATTCTCTATCTAGTCTAAGGTAAAGAATAAAAGAAATAATTATTGATTCAATATATCTCGGAATTCATAATCCAGATAGGATAAGAATTCATAAGATATAATTTACTTAGTAGTCAAAAGGATAAAAGTTTCAAAGATTCTTGAATCAAAGAAAAAAAATGATTGACTTTAAAATCAATAATTAAAGTGTTGGATTAAATATAGAATTCCAGTAAATTTACCAGCAAGGTAAAATGGAATCTGATTTCAGGTAGAAATCATTCATCTACACAGCAACTAAGGAAAGTTGCAGTTTAGTTTTACATATTCAGGAACTGGTAGTTAGTCCAGGTCTCCAAGTTCATGGAATATGAGAAAAGTATAATTATTGTTTTTAAAAGGGTGTTTGCAATAAACAATGATTAGCAGATACAAGTATCAACAAACTTGTATTATTTGGTCATCACTTTGATTAAAATGGTAAACTTTAATCAAAGGGTTTAAACTGAAGATAGGTGATACTTCACTTTAGACCAATATTTAACAAACGTTAAATAGATATCATAAAAGTTATTAAGAAAAGTCATTAATTTTGTTATTATTACAGCGTGTAGTATGGAGTATACAAAATTGATTTCTTTATCACTTTTATATTTTGCATGTTTTATAATCCAGGAATGAAACTAGTTTCCAGTTTTTCATTCGAAACGTGTCCGTGACAACTTATCATTGTGGGAACATGATAAGGTGTTAAAGTCATTGTGAACTTTTAGGTAGTTATGATCAGTTGCTGAATAACAGCTACAAGCGTTGTAGACTAAAAGTTGCACAGATATTTGATAGAGTAGCAGATATCGGACGTGATCCGCAGTTGAGATTACTTCTTGGAAACAGTCATAAGTAAATCTCACAGTGGTTGTCCCTGTCACCTGAGGTATCTGATTTGATATCATGAGGACTACTGAATACTTAGTACACTCAACCGCTACACCGTAACAGGGTGGCTATAAAGGGCGTAACTAGATTCAGCGGAAGCCGTGGTGTTAAAGGCAGATATGCAAGATGGGATTTGCACCTCTTATCTGAAGAGAGATATTTCTGGGCCCATCTTGACTGACTGAATATACTGATGAAGTGCATGGCCATGCCCAAACGAACTGATTAGTTCTTTGTCGTTTACCTATCAGTAAAAGTCGGATAGTCGAGAAAAACAGAATCTTGAGTATTTAGAGTTGACACTTTCCAAGCTCATACTCACAGATGAAATATCGTGATGCAAAGGGAAAAGCCAAGATATACCCAATAAATGAACAGTAGTTTCATAGATACTATTTCCTTACGGAATGTTTATATCACCAGTCTGGGTATAAGAGTTCTTGTAACCTGGTCAGCCTAAGTGCCTGTCTAGGGGCCTCCTTAGGTCCGTGTAATCAAAGCGGTATTGCCAACTTGCACAAGTGGGAGTCTGTTAGGAATTATGTGCAGAGTTGACAAACCAAGTAATTACACATCCAATGTTACAAGACACTTGAGGGTCACACCTGTGAGGACCTATAAATCGAATAAGTTAAATGAAACCCCGAAATGGAGAGTTAGGATTTATAATAGTGAATTATAAATCAATTGGGTATTTTCAGTCAGAAATCCCAAAGTTGGAGGGCTATTAATTAATTAGATACATTATATATTTATTTGATAAAATAAATATATAATAGTTAATTAATAAGTAATATATATATTAGATAAATATATATAGAATTATCATAAGCAAATTCTTTTCCAGTAATTAAAAGGGAAAAAGATTTGAGGTAATTACAATATGGAAATTGGATCCTATTCAAACTGTATTTTGCCTCCATATAAATAAGGCTTATGGGTTAAGGAAAAATTAAGGCTTTCAATTAAATCAATCCATAATCAGTTTCCAGTTCCCTCTCTCCCTCTCTCCCAATCGGCGCCGCCATCTCCCTCTCTCGGATTCCAGCTTCGGTTTTCCAGTCTTCGGGTTTTCATTCAGTTCAGCTAGAAGAACATTCGTTGGTCAATCACCGGTGGATCAATTCTCAAGCAATCCAGGTAAACCATCTAAACTATTAGAATTGATTAAACTAAACGATTAAAGATCTGTAAGCTTTTTAGGGGTTTTTAGCTTAAACACTTCCGCATAAGAAAAATCAAATCAGTGTGTGTTTGATCGCATAGGCTTTTATCAGTTTGGATATTAAACCTATGGGATTTATCGAACCAGTGAGGTTTCGAAGATCCACGATGATCCTCGAGTCAGTTTGACCCGAGGGATCCCATAAAATCCCAACAATTTGAACTTTCCTCTAGCTATATATATTATATATATATAGCTAGAGGAAAGTTCAAATGTGAACCACTTTTTGGTTGTGAACGTGAGGACAAGCGAGAACGCGACATGTAGCGGAGACTAATCAATAAAAGCGGCTTTGAGTGTGGTCCCCCCCCCCTTTAATTCAATGTCCTCTCATGAATCGCGCCTAGTCATCCGCCATGGACCTGACGTAGCGCCTAGTCATCCGCCACATGTCACGCTCTCGGTTGTTCTCACGTTCACAACCAAAAAGTTGGTTCACATTTGAACCCACCCCTGTATATATATATATACTATATATTAAAGAGAACTAGGTTTTAACCCGTGTAGTACACCGGGTAATTTTAGAAAAATAAATTACGTCAAAAAACTTATATTGCAAATATAAAAGATCAGCAAAAGTACGAACGTTACTTTTCTAACTCTTCACATGAAACGAACGTGCTATGCATTTTTTTAAAAGTTAATAAAAATATGATCAAATATTTAGAGTTTGTAAAACAAAATTCATAATAGAACTTAAACAAAATTATGGAAAATTAGCTAGCTATTAATTAGGTTTTAATATTAATTGTGAATTTTAATATTATTTTCTTATAAACTCATAAGTAAAAATTAATTCATATGTATTTTAATATTTAATATATACTATATATTTCTAGCTATCATTCGGTTACTACTCGCTGACCACGTTCTCTCTCTCCAAAACATACACACTACATGCATAGGAGAAGATCTCCCTCTCTGAACCAAATCAAATCACCACCATCTGCTGAACTCAAAAAAAAACCCTTTCCTTTCCTTTCCATTCTAGCTGAATCAATCAGCCATTTCCTAAACCCTAACCCATCACCATCTTAGCTTAAGGAAGGAAACATCTTCACAAATGTCTTCCAAAGTTACATTTTCTCAATGCAACCATGTAGCCTATTTGGATCACAATCACATGTATCCAGACCTCTACATCATTGCTGATTTCCTTCGTAAGTCCCCTCTTTACAAAGCTCTAACTTATCGTCCAAAAATGAGTAAGCATCTTCTTACCAACTTTTGGGCAACATGTGAGTATGATGGCAATACCAAAGAGGTTCGTGCCTCTGTTCTCTCTACCAATGATGTCTCATTTACGGTTGATGATGTGAGAAGGGTTTTGGATCTTCCTACTTTCGATCCTTACGACAAGCTTCCTTCGACCGAAGATCTTAATATGGTTGCTACCATTATGGGCTATGTGCAAGGCCCTGACGTCAAGGCTCATACAACACTCTATCGAAAATACATGGGTGGTGTTTGGAATTTCTTTTTCTCGCATCTTCTTCATTGTTTCAGCTCCAAGACTGCCAAGACCGGAGGTATGGGTCGGGCTGACACTTCTATCAAACAACTTGCTTATGTACTTATCTTTCAAAAGAAGATTGATTTTGCTGCCTATTTTTTCTGGGAGTTGGTTAAGAAGATGGATTCTTCCAAGAATCATAACATCCCTTTCGTTAGATTTATTTCCATGTTAATAGAGGACAAACTTGGAAGTAAAATGCCCGCGGATGTGGACAATTATTATAATCTAAAAGTCACGCAAATATGCGGATGTATACAAGCTCTAAAGAAAGAATCCTTGCCTACGGATCGTCCACTCCCCTTAAGTATGGTTTCTTTTGCTACTTGTCCCAATCCTGTTTGGGGAGACTACTTCTCAAAGAGAAAAAGAAAGTTAGAGTCTCATCCCACTTTAAAACCTTGTAAATCTAGGAAGAGGCTGCTTTCTGAGTTAACCGCTTTTGGTTTTTCCTCAAAGAAATCAACGACGGCTAAAAACACGGATTCTCGACCTTCGTCCAAGGTTGTTGAACTTGGCCCTATTGAAACAAGGGAATCTGGTAACTCCTTAGTGCCTTCCCAAAAGGACATTGCTGGTGATGACTCGGATATGTCCCCTTTCCTTGGTCACTCTTCTCCAGCACATGCTCACAGCCTACCACCCGAGATTGATAATCTCGATGATATAAACATTGAGCGTCATGTCGATGTTGTTGATGATATAAACATTGAGCCTCGTGTCGATGTTGTTGATGATATAAACATTGAGCCTCGTGTCAATGTTGTTGATGATATAAACATTGAGCCTCGTGTCGATGTTGTTGATAAAGACGTCCAACAAACTCAAGTTTCTGATAGATATGATTCAACCTCTGAGATACCTCAATCTTCTTTGGCCGACCTTATTGCCGTGTGACTGCACTATCTGATTCTCAGTCGGCCATTCTTCAGTCTCTAGCAGATTTATATGAACGTTCAAATGCTCAAACTGAGGTTAATCGGGCCATTCTACGTTCTCTTGAAGATTTGCATGTTAAAGTTGATGCACAGACCAAGATCTCTAACATGGTTTTGGAGAAGACTACCGCTGGATTGGGCACAAGTGGGTTTACTGAGTTGGATCGTGAGTTACTGAATCAAATTGGTAAACGTGTTGAGGATCATCATGGTCTTTTGGACAGTATTCACAGCAGTGTTTCTCAGTTACTTGATGATAGTGACAACAGGGAGGACCCAAAATCTGTTTCTTCTTCTGATCATTCTTCTCCTGGTGATGAGGATGAGGCACCTGATGAAGATGGGGATGCAACCACTTTAGTTGTTGAGGAGGAGCAACCCATTTCTCAGCCTCCTATCGATTTCTCTGTTGCTGCTGAACCCAATAAGTCTCGGTTGGCAAGGGACGAGGCTGATACGACTGAATTAGAAAAGGTTGATCTGAAAAGGAAAGGGGAACAGGTCAAGATAGAAAAACGAATCAAGTGGTATAATGACACGATTCTCCATCGATGTATCACTGCTTTGATTACGAGTGTCGAAATCAAAGGTCCTGAAAAATTTACTCAGGATTCAGATCAGATCTTTCTGATCATTGGTCGAGCTAATGGAGTGGTGAGAACTGAAAAACTTTCTGGGATGCATGCATACGGAGTATCTGAATGGATGGAGACGACCACGTTTGTGAAGCAAAGTGAAAGCATGTATCGTGAGTATGTGTTGAGTCATTTTGATGAGCTGAGGAAAAAGATGCGTATCATTAAGAATCATTACAAGCCAAGTGCTCCTACTTCACGACCTGCTTTTGATGCTTCTACATCTTAATTTACCTGCTAATTAAGAAGCTAGATTGTATTCGATCTCAAAGGAAGGTAAGATCCCGATGTCTCACTCTTAAATCGTACCCTACCTACTTATCCAGATGGTAAGTATATTATACTAAAGCATGACATTTTTCTTTTGGGACGCAGGTAGTTGTTCTCAATTTCACCAAGATGCAAATAGTTGATTATCCGCTACTTTCATCGAAATGCAGTTGCGGCTACCTATACATGGAAGGTGTTGAGTTAAGTCATAATATAAATGTATATATTATGGAAAATACTTTACTTGATATGTGACTAAGTATGTGAACAAGTTAGGTGATGATTAGCTATTCTGATAAACATCTTGCAGGTAATTTTGCATTGGCAGTAAAAATAGAAGATGATTTCCAGAACATGCTAGCATTCAGTATATTCATTCTTGCAATCCTAGTTTTATTGGTGATGTATCCTTTATTAGTAGGAATTCTCATGCAGCAGCTGAGCTGTTTAGGCAATGAACATCAATTAGTTGCATTTATAGTTGCTTGTTTTCAATTCAATTGATTTCAAGTAATTAAGCACTAGAAGCTCTCACCACCGCTTAATGCTTTTTCCAACAGTTGCCATTAATTACCACAACAAAGAAGTAACTACTGATTATTATTGATTCCACTAATTTTGGATATGATAAAAAGCAAGTTTTGTTGTTTCTGTAAAAGATTATATATCTTTGAGTAAATTATGTATTAGTTTGATGATTAATAATGTAGTGAGTTTAATTGTTGAAAAATTATTTACCCCATTAATGTATTCGTATAAATTAAAATCTACACAATCATTAACAAAAAAAACTGCCATAATTATCTTCCCCATTAATGTAGGAGATATTCAAAATTAAATTGTAAATAAGAGATTACAAAAATGCCCCTACATTAATTGTAAGTTTGTAACCGCCAAACCAAACGAATGAATCCTATTGGCTGGATGATGGTTCACATGGTTAACACAACATATGTGGTTCACAAATCACAACGGAATACTACTCTATATATATAGAGAGAGAAAAGTTCAAATGTGAACCACTTTTTGGTTGTGAACGTGAGGACAACCGAGGGCATGACACGTGGCGACTTTGAGTGCGGTCCCCCTCTTTAATTCAATGCCCTCCCATGAATCGCGCCTAGTCATATGTCGTGGATCTGATGTGGCGCCTAGTCATCCGCCACGTGTCGCGCTCTCGGTTGTCCTCACGTTCACAACCAAAAAGTGGTTCACATTTGAGCCCACCCCTATATATATATATATATATATATATATATGAACCTCCCTCTATATATATATAGGGGTCGTATCCGTTACAAACCACATAGTTTGTACAAACTATACAAACCAATCTTGACCATACATGTAGATGATGTGTAGATTAATTCACTTCCTAAATTTTCTCTAAACCACATTTGAAAACCACCTAAATTTTAGGAGATAAACAAAATCAATGGTTATGAAAACAAAATCAATGGCTAAGATTAGATTTGTATAGTTTGTACAATCTACCTGGTTTGCAACTGATACTTCCCCTATATATATATATATACACTTTTACATGCCTTTCTAATTTTTAATTAACTTAACTATTTCAGTATCGACAAAAGGTCCAATCCAGATATTATCATTGTCCTCCTCATTATTTATAAATGTTGAACTAAAATAATAAATAGTTATTGTCAATCAATCTACAATCATGTATGCTTTAACTTGTTTGTTACAAACAACATAGACATGTTTAAAAAAATTTGTGAACTTTCTCCAAAACGACGATTTCATAGGTTAAAGTAATGAAATTGGTTCATGAAATTGTTTAATATGATGAAATTATATCATATGATACATTTTTTGTTGAAATTGTTTCATATTTTGGTGGTTTTACGTGAAATCAAAAGGTTTTATAAAAATATATGAAACAGTTTCATAAGAATGAAAAAGTTACGTAAAAAATAACGAAATATGAAACATTTTCATCAAAAAATGAATCATATGATATAATTTCATCATATTAAACAATTTCATGAATCAATTTCATTAATTTAACCTATCAAATAGTCGTTTTGAAGAAAGTTCACAAGTTCACACAAAAAAAAAGTTCACAAAAGAAAATCCCTCTATATATATGAACCTCCCTCTATATATATATAGGGGTCGTATCCGTTACAAACCACATAGTTTGTACAAACTATACAAACCAATCTTGACCATACATGTAGATGATCAATGGTGTAGATTAATTCACTTCCTAAATTTTCTCTAAACCACATTTGAAAACCACCTAAATTTTAGGAGATAAACAAAATCAATGGCTAAGATTAGATTTGTATAGTTTGTACAATCTACCTGGTTTGCAACGGATATATATATAGAGAGTCACCTTCTTTTGTTAACCGGTTAATTTGTGTTAACTGTGTTAACCCATCACAACCACTCATCATATAAATCTACGGTCCAGATTAAATTCCTATTATTAAGGAACTTTGAATAATTTTTTTTTTTAAATACATTTAACATACATGCACAAGGGCATTTTGGGAAAACACGGTAAAATATAATACATTCAAATTTTAACAAACAACTCAGACTTCAACCAACACGCGTGCACCCCGGCCAACACAAGAGCACTCCGGTGCAACACCGGTGCTCTCCGACTCAACACATGTGCACTCCGTCGCATCACATGTGCACTCCGACCCACCATCAGTGTAGTCCGTCGCAACACCTGTGCACTCCGGCGCAACCCGGTGCACACAGCAGAGGAGGAATTCGGATGAGGAAGTCGGCAGCGATGAACGATGACAGTAGCAAGCGGCGACGGCCGATTGGCAGTTTATCCACGATGGCTGAATATCCACAATGGCAGGCAGCGACGACCAGCACGCAACGACTGTAGCAAGCGGCGACGGTTGAACGACGACAATCGGCGGTGGATGTTGGCAGAAGTAGAAACACTATGATGCAGGCGATGGTGGGCGCGTGGCGGTGGGAGAGCAGCGGCAGCGGTGGGAGCGCAGCGACGGCGGTGAATAAGCGGCGGGCGGTGGAAAAGCATCAACGACGGCGGTGGGAGAGCAGCCGATCGGCTGGAGGATGAATAAATTGAGCGGCTGGAGAAGAAAAGGAAGTTGAATTCATTCCTTATTTGTTTCCTACATATAAGGAAACTGAATTTTTTATTGGCCTCAAACATAAATGACGAAAATGCCCCTACATGGTTTAAACCAATTCAAATTAAATACTGAATTCTGATTGGCTGATTGGTAGTTCACAGAGTTTACACAAATAAGGAGGTTCACAAAAGATGGAATCTCTATATATATATATATGGTCCTACAAGGTTAAAGTTTAGCAATATGCAATATTTTTTTTTCTCTAATTTCACCTGTGTTGAAGAGAAGAGGTAACTAGAACAAAACGCAAATGAAAAACATCAATTCCTCCTTTAAAATAGACGCAATTAAGCAATTGAATGTTGTAATGCAATGTGATGTTTTTAAAAGCAAATAAGAGACGAAAGCAAGCCCTAATTAAGTGGATACATACAGATACAATTGCATCCTGTTTGATTTGATTTGAGTTTAGAGGGATAAAGAAGCTTACGAAACCGATAAATTTGGGAGCTGTTTGAAGCAAAATACAATGAATCCAGAACTCAACACTCCACTGTTCACCGTCGTTTGAAGCCAGCAAATAGCTGCCATAACCGTTTCCTTTATTTCTCTTTCATTCTATCTTCCATTAATTTTAACAATTGTCTTGATATAAAGAAAGAGAATAAGTGAAAGTCGAAATCAACAAACGCAATGTTGATGAACGACTAAGTGGTTGTTTGGCATCTGTTGAATGGTTTGTGTTTGATAAAAGTAAGCTATTTTATAAAGGGAAATTACAAGGGTGTTGTTAAGTAGACCTCCTTTGACCCTTCCTTCTCTCACATAAATATAGACTCCTTGTACTGGGTCCCACCTGTGTACTCACACAAATAACCCCATTGACTTAGCAAGGGGGTCCATTTATAATTCCCCAAATTATAAATGGACCCCTTGTAAGTAAAGTAGGTAAGGTTGTGTGAGTGTACAGGTGGGACCCAATATGAGGGGGTCTATATTTAGGTGAGTGCATGAAATATTAAGGGGGTCCATATAACAATACCCCTTTTTGTAGCTTTTTCCAATTATACTCTTATTAATATTAATTATTAAATTCAAATATTTTTTTTGGTCATTTTATATACTCATAAGCTAGTTTTTGTCAAACATAATTTGTTCATAAGCTAGCTTATCAGCTACTATTACTAATCAGGTTCAATCAACAGCTAGCTTATCAGCTATCAGCTATCAACTACCAGCTACCAGCTAGCTTATCAGCTAGTTTACCAAGCATAACCTAAGTGGTCAAAATGATTAAGAGGTTTTTGTGATATGGTGCAAAATGAAATATGTTGTTTGGTAATTGTTGAGTATAAAATCAGAACTCTAAATAGTTAAGAGACATCTAAGATACTTAATCATTCAGAGAGTTTTAGAACCATTAAAAGATAGTCCATTTTTTACCAATTTAAAAAAAAAGTATATATATATATATAGAGGGAAGTTATTTTGTAAACCAGTTTTTGGTTGTAAAACCGTGTAAACTCATGGTTGCACAGATTAAATCAACGAAATTGGTTCATGGAGTTGTTTAATATGATGAAAATATTTCATATACTAAAATTTTTGACGAAATTGTTTCATATGAAGGTGTTTTTTACGTAGAAATGAAAAAATTTCACAGAAATAAGAAAAAAGTTTCATATGAATAAAAACACCGAAATGTAAAACAATTTCGTCACAAATTTTAGTATATGAAACATTTTTAACATATTAACAACTCCATGAACCAATTTCGTTGATTTAATCTGTGCAACCATGAGTTTACACGGTTTACAACCAAAAACTGGTTGACATATATATAGAGGATGTTTGGATAAGCTTCTTGAGAGTGCTTATTGACCAATTGATTTCTCAGAAAGTTGATAAGCTAAATCAAACACCCCTGAAAAATAACTTATTGGTTTTTAACACCACAAAAGTTAATCCAATTTTTTTAAAAAAACTTCTTTTTCAACCACTATAAGTCAGTAAACACTTTTAAGCAAAAACACTTTTGAACCTTAAATAATTATCCAAAAACCCTTGTAATATGAAAATAACTTCATATAAAAGAGTTGGAAAATGACGAACGTCGCTTTGAGTGGTTAAGGCTGTGTGCCTGCGAGAGTTCGAATATCTTAACGTTTCACCTTTTAATTTTCTCAATTTCATGAAAATAGCTACATTTGCAAACCATTTTTAGAACATAAATTTGAATTTTATAAGTAACATTTTTTTTTATCAATGTCGTTTTCTTTTCTGATTCATAAACATGTTCATAAATAGGGGTGAGTTTTCTGATTTTGATATCACTATTCACTTTTGGTATATTTATCTTCTATTTCCTTTTTACCTTCCTTATGAATAACGTGTTTGTCTAGATTTTCTAACATATACATACATATATATATAAGTATAAAATTCGATATTTATCCCATTTATCTATATTTTATAAACTAGACATTTTCTATTGTTGTAATGAAATGGCTTTAATATAACACATTAGTCTTTTTCAAGTTTGAAAGCGTTATTGTTATACTCTTAAATTCTTGAATTCAAAAATATATATGTTGTATAAATGATAGATCCATATTAACACTAAAATTATTAAAATGATATATTTAATATAGGATCAACCCTGTAAATAAAACTTTATCAATCTTCAAATATAAAAGTTTCATAGCAAT
>CM058047.1:29317480-29371097 GCA_030169165.1 Centaurea solstitialis
TATCTTGTGATTATCTACTTGTAACTCATCCCTATTTAAAGGGCTTATAATCATTAACGAGAATAACATATTCTCTCTCTCTTTCTCTCTCTCTCTCTCTCTCTCTCTCACACACACACACACACACACACACTCTCTCTCTCTCTCTCTCTCTCTCTCCTCCTGCTATAATACTTTGCTATTATTTACTTGATAACTTGTGATTGGTTGAACCACAAACTATAACCGATAACTATAAATACATCACACAAAACGTTACCAACCCATGACTCGTGTACATGTGTTAGGACAACAAATGTCCTAATATGTTGAAAGTTTTATAAAGATAGCTTTTATATAAATAAGAAGAGTGTGATGGCTTAGTGTGTAAATTCTGTATAGTTAGAGGGCTTTGTGTGTAGACGTATAAATAGAGATGGATTGGCAATCTAGAATATAATGAGAGTCGTCTAAGAGCTTAAGTATGTGTTTTCCGAGGTGTTATTTGTACTTAGTTCCACCGTGGATGAATAAGATGAATCTTTGACTCTCTTCCTCTAATTCATCTTTAATTATTTGATTTGTTGCACTAACAACATGTACTTTAGAATGTAGCCAATTCGCCAACAACACATGAGATTATTATACTTTTCAATCCAAGACCATTAATTTTGGCAACGTTAAGTGCAAAAAATCCTCCTAGAAAAGGTTTCTTCATGAATTTCAATGAAGCTTAATTGGAACAAAAACAGTCGAAATCATGAGGTGGTACTTGAGAATTATGGGTACTTTGTAGATTTGGTGGCATTCCAACTTGTGTCAAACCGATATTGTCTCCATGTACAAAGTGATCAAAGGAAGATGAGTGTTCTTCAAGTCCGTTAAAATTCCAAGAATTTGTCACCATCATAGAAGAGAAAGCATGTCGACCATCCATCATGTCCCTTGAGTTCGAGTTTACCTCGAAACCTATGAAAATTAACAAAAAAACCATTATGGTGTTTACAAAATCTTTCTTGATTTTCACAACAACAAAATAGAGTTTATAGTACGCCTAAAACATTTCTCCCGAAACATTTCTTAAAATATCTTCCCATGAATTAGTAACCGAGGTTGTTCAAACAAGCATAGGGCAACATAACAGCATTATAGTAGCAATTGGAGTTATGGATTTTCAGTTTTTTTTGGGCGCGGGGGGGGGGGGGGGGGGGGGGGTGGTGTGGAGCGGTAGTCCGCATTGTTCACAAAATTTCGGGTCTTCTTTCTTATCTTCGATTACTCACTATATTAATAACCGAGCTGGATCCGGTGTATCATAAGAGATTTGCCGTTCCTATTGATTCCTACATATTGCATCCAAAACAAATTTTGAATGGGAAAATAAATGTCTTAACATAATTGCTTTACAGGATCCAAGTTTATAGGACCAAACAAAAAAGCATCATACCCAAAATGGTTGCAATTAGTTTATATGATGCTTTTATACGCCGTAATAAGTTTTTTAGAACATTTTCCAAATAAAGCGTCATATTAACTATTTTGTAAGACACAATTTGAAAAAAAAAGCGTCCTATAAACACAAGTAACCTTTATAAAAATGGGATTATAGGACAATTATCAAAAGGTTCTATAAAAGTAGCTAATACGATACTTTATTTTAAAAATGTTCTAAAAAAAACTTCTTAAGACATTCAAAGAGATCCAATAAACTTATTATAACACTTTGAGATAAGACCCTTTTTGGTTTAGTCCTATAAAATTGTGCCCTTATAAACGCTTTATTATGACACTTATTATTTTGGACATCCTATAAACTCAATTTTCTTGTCATATGCCTTAATTATGGATTGGCCCTTTGCCAAATATTGTTAGATCTAGATTGTTGTTACAGTAAAAAAAAGCGATAGTTCGTTTAGAAAACTTACTTTCATGGTTAACGTTTCTTGGCATGACCCCATGGAATGACGTAGAGCTATTAGATAACGTGCCATTTGACATCATATCAACACTTCCATCTTTGAACATCGAGGAACTTTGGGGACTTGAATTTTGGGACCGGATCGAGGTGTGATTCGCTAGAAAACCCACACGCGGTTTACGATCTGTTGAGGTTTTGAAAGATAAGTTACAACAGGAAAAAAGGATCTAACTTGTCACGAGACTAAATGCAAACGTACGTGTGGAACTAAACTGAATGTCCTCTGACTGCGGCCTACGTCGTCTAGCATTGTGAGCATAGAGGCGCCTACGACAACTACGCTTCCTATCGTCGAACTCCGATAAATCATGCAACCTTCAAACTCACCAATTAAATTAATTGTTACACGTTACTAGATCTCTTGAAAGAACCAAATGTCACCACATCATCATCATCACGACATATACCGGTTGATCCCAACTTCCATTAAAGTTTAGGGTTCAAGCCTCATCAAATATAAAGATTGTGGGTGAAATTTTGCCATATGTAGTGTTTTTCCAAAATCGTTTAAAAAAATGGTCAGGAAAAATCGTCTCGTTAAAATTGCCATAATTAATTTCCGGTGACGGAAAACTGTCACAGCACCAATAACCAAATCAACATATTTTGTATTCATCCTCGACAAGATCGATCATCTTACCAAAAACCCCATTTCCGAACGAAAAAAGGTGTCACATAAAATAAATTACAATGAATAGGGTGTCATTATAAAGTCGTTCAGCAACAAGTTTAGCTGTTTGGGAACAGTTTTCATGGTACAAAACATGGACGGCGCTATTGTGGGGTATATGGTGGCACATGCCATCGTATTATTTCTTCGATGAACTGTAAAAAAATTAATTTTTGTAAAGGTACAACCGTATTATTTTGGAGGGTGCTATCCTATTATTTTCGAAATTTCAAAGAGTACGTATAAACCAAAAATTCTTTTGAAACCAAAAAAAACAAAAAATTCTCTCGAAATCAAACAACAAAAACCGAAAATTTGTCTCGAAATCAACCAAAAAATCGAAAACCTCTCTCAAAATCAACTAAAAGTTGAAAAATGATCTTTAAATCAATCAAAACCCTAAAAAATTTGTCGGTTCAACAAAAAAAAAAATAACGTCTATCGAAATCAACAAAAAAATAAAACTTATAAAAAAATCTCTCAAAATCAACCAAAAGATTAATTCTTTTTATCAAAATCAACCAAAAGATTAATTCTTTTTATCAAAATCAACCAAAAAACAAAAACAAAAAACTCTGTCAAAATCAACTAAAAGCCGAAAAATATCTTGAAATCAATCAAAACCCTAAAAAAATTCTCTCGATTCAACAAAAAAACCAATAAAAAATCTCTCAAAATCAACCAAAAGATTACTTTTTTTTGTTTTATCGAAATCAACCAAACACTTATATAAGTTCACCGTTTGAAAAATGTCTCGGTTGCGTCCCTGATACAAAAACCTCTTTTGGGTAACAATACCAACGACTGTAGCGAAACTGATTGCAAAAGAAGGGAAATCGTAATTACCTACTACATTGCTGACAAAACCGTCGTTCCATCCCATCAACAACCACTGTCGCGCTCTTCGAATGATCCGAGCAAATCCTATGACGACGATGGTAATCTTTAGCCGACGCAAGGTCAAGATTGCACCCTTCAACTTGGCAATGTGGAGAATGAGAACTCTGATTCAACGCTCGAGATCTCTTCATGATCGGAGAACACGAAGAGGAATTAGAAACAAACGGAAATGAACCCATCGCTGGCCTCACCTTATCTCGAGAATCATACGTCTGGCGCCCAAGGTTCAACCCGATCATGGTTTCACCCGACAACACTGACCCTTCTTCCACCATCCCACCCCGATCTTCAAACCCCAAAAACCCACACCCGCCATTAACCAAACTCTCGGGCATTTCGACCTCCCACTCCCATTCGGAACGTGAGTTCAAGTTCCACTCCATCTCTCTATATAAACCCTAAAGTTTCCAAGATTTTCTTGAAATTTTCACAGGAAAACCAAGAATCATTGTAGTAGCTAGCTAGGTAGCAAATAGATTTTGTGTTCCCTTGAAATGAACAGAAAATGTATATAAGAAGAGAAGTAAGTTAATTAATGGGGGTTGCTTACGGGTGATGAGTTTGGTGACTGAAAATCAAGTGTCGTAAATCATTCCGTCAGATTTGAACATGTATGGATCCTTGAGTTACCAGAATTAGCCAAGACAGATTAAACGAAGAACATGCTTCCGCATGTCTTTGTCAATCCCATCATCCACATTTTTACGAACCCGGTCAGGTTCAAATGAAAAACTCATCTTTTACTGCGAGCGCGAGGACAACCGAGAGCGTGCCATGTGGCATATTCAGCTGAATAATCATGTATTATTATTACTGAATATTGTGTTGTTTACTCTGGATACCACGTGGTGCACTCTCGGTTCACAATCAGATTTGAGTTAGTAGCTGAATTTTCGTCTATATATATAACTCAAATCTGATTGCGAACATGAGTAGAGCTGAGAGCGTGTTATGTGGCACATTCACTCTGAATAATCCATGATTATTCAGAGTGAACATACCACATGGTGCACTCTCTGCTATTCTTAAACCTCACCCTTTACAAACAAAAAGCTGCTTTTTTGAATTTACAGTCCAATTATTACTGTCATTCACAATAACTGCAATAAAAGGAAGGTTGTTGAAGCCGCCATTAATACCATCCAAGAATACTCACCATCTTCGCTGTAATTGATTGGTCATGCTCTTTCGTTTTCTGTCTGCAGTTCAGTAAATGTAATCAACAGTTAAGATGCCCATGTGTTTTTAACGTTGTATCAAAGCTTATCATCATATGATCCACCAAAACGTTAAAAAACCTGCCAGAAGTTGCCACGTAGGCCAAGTGAAAGATTTTTAATTAACTTAATAAAATTAGAAAGTCACATATATATGTTCTTAATTAAGAGACCTAGTGGACGGTAACATTTTTAGGAGAAACAATGGATGGCATCCCTGTCTAGCTGGGTTCGATTCATGATGGATTGAGCATGCATGTGGCGATACTTAGACTACGTGTCGGCTTTCGGAACAGTTCATGATCGCGGAGGATTAGTCGGTTGTCCGTATAGATCCCGTCTACCTCGTCGACTTCATGTCGGAACGTCCGCAGGTGTTATCTGCGGTTCAAAAAAAAGACAGCATTTAAAATTATTTAATAAAATGACGTTGGTGTTATGCAAGTAAGTATCGGGCGTCTGATAATATATGCCACAACCGATGTAGTAAAGATATATCAAATCAATTTTTACATAACATCATCTAAAATATACTATGATATATCTTTACTACATAGATTAACATCATTTGTGGTCACAAGGTTGACTATTAAGAATAACACTCTATCTTGTTTAAAGATAGAAATGTTAAGATTAATGCACTCAATATTAGATAATAAAAAATAACAATGTATAAAAAAATAATGATAGTTTCGAAACCTTAAATATAAATATAGAGTAAACTACAATTTTGGTTTTTGAGGCTTACAAAAATCAATGAAAATGGTCTCTGAACTTCAAAAACTACACGCATGGTCCTATTGTTTGCATTTTGCTTTGAATCAAGTCCCTGCTCACTAATACCGTTAGAAAACTCGGTTAGATGAGGAGTACTTTTAATCTTTTTGTTTTACAAAGATATTTGTATACTTTTGTATAAACCAAAGGACCAAATAGTAATTAATCTAATCATCACCACAACCCCCATCTCCAAACCACCGTCGCCGCCGCCGCCGCCTGCCCACACAACCACCATTCATTAATTTAGGGTTTCTACACACAACCACCTACAAATCCGATTTTAGGGGCGAGGGAACAGGTGGCACTGAACTCACCACCGGTGATGTAGACGTAGGAGGATCGAACTTCGACGGCATTTTCTTCTCCGGCGACATCGAACTTTTGCGGCATTTTCTTCTCGATGAGTTCGTGTGATGGATGCTAAGGTTTTGTGGTTTTAGGGTTTGGGGGAAGGGGAAACGGTGACTGGAGTAGGGAGGATCGTCGAAGACGGTGGCGGGAGCAGGGAGGGGTTGTCGGATGATGTCGCCGAAGGTGGTGATGTCTTCGGTGGGGGGAAACGATGAGGGACGAGTCTTGGTCCTTTGGTTTTTACAAGTTAGAGTTATAAAAAATTACAATTTGGTCATTTGGTTTATAAAAATGAGTAAACTACAATTTTAGTCCCTGTGGTAAAAATATCCCTCGTTTAACCGAGTTTCTAACGAGGTTAGTGAGCAGAGACTTCATTCAAAGCAAAATGCAAATAGCAAGGACCATCCGTGTAGTTTTTGAAGTTCAGGACCATTTTGTTGATTTTTGTAAACCTCAGGGACGAAAATTGTAGTTTAGTCATAAATATAAATTAGGCCGTATCATAAGATTGATAAATTTTTTTTCAAAAGACATGAGTTTTCTTAATTAATCACATGAAATCTACTATATCTAAATACATATATAGAATTCATGCGGATGGAATAATTAAAACAATCGCTAGTGGGTGGATGACGGAGTATATATCACGGTTTCCAGGCAAATAATTTTAGACTTTGTTACTCGATAAAAAACATAGAAAAACTATAAGTAATACTATAAAATGAACAACCTATTAACATTTTTACATATTTTATTTTCCAATGTAATTAAAAATACATATTTGAGCTCTTAATACAATACAAAATTAATTGGATCATTTTAGATACTAATAAAATTTGGAGTAAATTACGGATTTGGTCCTCGTGGTTTGGTGGTTTTTATGGATTTAGTCCCTAAACTTTAATAATTATGGATTTGGTCCTTGCGGTTTGCAAATTCTATTGGATTTGGTCCCTGGTAGTGCCAATAGGCAAGGACCAAATCCAATGGAATTTGCAAACCATAATGACTAAATCCAATAGAATTTGCAAACCACAAGGACCAAATCCAATAGAATTTGCAAACTACAAGGACCAAATTCGTAATTATTAAAGCTTAGGGACCAAATCTATAAAAACCACCAAACCACGAGGATCAAATCCGTAATTTACTCTAAAATTTGTGAACTTTATTTACTTTTTTTTACTACTACAATATACTTAAAGATTTGGGCTTTTATAATATTTGGGCCTTTGAGCGTATAGACCCACCCTTCCTAGGGACGATACTATGCAAAATAGCTTAGACACTCTCACACAGTTGCACTCATAGTTAATGTATCGATTTTGTGAATCGATTTGATGTATCGATTTTGTGAATCGATTTGATGTATCGATTTTGCCATTGCTTGCCGTCGACACCACCGCCGCTGCTCGCCGTCGACACCACCGCCACTGCTCGCCGTCGACACCACCACCATTGCTCAAGTAATCGATTTTGATTCCTGATTTTTGTACCTAATTTGATAACCTTAGATTTTGTTGGTTCCTGATTTGATTTTGTGCAAATGATTTTTTGTTCATGAATTTGATAATCTATATGAATTTGATAATCTTTATGAATCGATTTTGATTCCTAGATTTGTTAATTTGTATGAATTTCATCATCTGTATGAATTTTGATTCCTGATTTTAGTTTCTGAATTTGATAATCAGTATGAATCAATTTTGCAATTGTTGACTAGGGTTAAATTGGTCATTTAACCTGTTCTCTCCAGTCCTGTCCCATGATATTATGGCTTACCAAACACTGAACAACTGTCCAGTCCTGTCCTGTCCGTACCAAACGCACCCTTAGTGTCTACTTCCAAAGTGTATTAATAAGTGTAATTTCACTAGCTATTGACAAGAGAAGAGAGCACTACAAGAAAAATGTTAATTGGTGAACAATATTAAAATTTTGGTCACTAACCATGACGTCAATGACAATAATTTTTGGTCACTAATATAAATTTTTGTGATAGACCTTAGCTTCGAGAATACGTGGAATTCTATTTGATTACTTTTCATATAAGCCCCAGAAATTCGAAGAGAATGGTTTGTCTAGCTGAATTGGGCCTTACTAGTCACTAGTCTACTCTCCAAAAGAGCTCTTGAGAAAAGAGATTTTTTGACATATACGAGGAGAAACGGTTCAAGTCAAGCCTACATAAGACTCCAACACAAACGATCGTATGACTTGTTCGTTGAGTTGTTGAAACGGAGTAGAGTTGGTTGAGGGACAAATTCTTTTATCAGTACCTTTTTGTTCCCATCTAAAATATCCAAGTTTTATCTTTTTAGACATGAAAGTTTACATTATTTCCACACTTGGTATCTATTAATTAATGGTATCTCGAAGTTGGATACTTTTAAACGGATTTACAACAAACCAAAATATCATTAGCATGTGAGAAAATTGATCAAACAATAAAATTGATCAAACCATCTTTTTTTCACTAGAAAAATAGATAAAAAAAATGCTATAAGACATTAAGACGAAATAACCTAATAAATAATTTCTTATAATACAGTGACCACAACTTATTTTACACTATAAAATTGAGGGGGTCAACGTGCTATTTCATAAACACATAGCTGAAACAAAAAGCTAGAGATAAAAATTTGCTATCTTAAATTCATCTATCTCATTCCCATCCAACCACTAAAATATAGATAAATCAGATTTTATATTTTAAATTTATTTATTTAACTTTATATTCTATCTCTGATGATGTGTATTTCTCTGATTGGTGGATATAAATGGGAGATAAGAATTTAGCACGTGTGATTTTTACCGCTCCGTGCCCATCACCTAAGCTATGGTACCACTTTCCGATCCAAAATGCTGGGAATTTGAGTCGAATAATGCTGCGAATGCAATTTCAACACACTCAATTCTTCGACCCAATTCATGTAGCTCGAGTTTTTGGACAGAACATCGATCGAGACCTCCTTCCGCTCGACCAAACCCCTCGCGTACTGCTCGAATTTCTTGATGTTGGCCCACAACGCCATCACTCGCCTCGGCTCACTCTCGCTCCTAACCATCTCCACCCACTCTCGAGCCTCCTCTAGTTTGGCCCAGAAACACGAGTCCTGTGTTAGACTCGCAAACTTACTACGCCTACCGTTACTGCTACTGATACTGTTACTGATACTGTTATCGTTTTCCCTGAAAGCTTCTCGTTCTTTCCACCACTTGTCGAAGATCTCGTACCGCCTCTCTCGCCCGTGTTTCACATATTGTCCCTTGGTACGGTGCTTGCCGCTTCGATAGTACTCGGCGATCTCGAGCGGCTCGACGAGGAGTTTGTAGAATTGGGAGGCGTTCACCCACTTGGCTCGCTTGTGGAAATCGTGGGGAAGTTGGTTATTTTCTAACATCTTGATTACACTGTCCCAGAAGCCGCCGAGTTTGGTTACGTTCATGTACACTTTGAAATCACGCTTAGATGCGCCCCTTAACTTGAAGGAATCATAGTATCCAAGTTGGTCGTCGGATTTGTCGCATGAAGCTTTGTACCACTCTATTTGGGCTCGCAACGGTGTGATCTTTGCCAAACTGATAGCTAGGCCTGCACTATTGAGGTTTGGCGTTCGCCCAATTCGCCTAGCCATCTTTAGACAATCTTTTGCCATCTCCTCATCCTATAAACAACATCAAGATTAAGTTAAGCCGTTTAGTTTTTGAGCTTAATGAAAAAGACCCATTTAATAGGTTATTGAAATATTAGTGTTTCATAAGTTGCGATAAATGACTAAGAACATCTCCAACAGCTTTGCTAAATAGAAAAAAAAATGGGCGTTTTGTCTGTTGAAAAGCTCCAATGGCGTTCTTGAAAGTTTTTAAAAAGATTTTCGGAATACTAAATGTAGTCTATATTTTAATAATATAAATACAGAAGAATTCTTATTAATAGAAAAACTATTAGAGTTAGAAAGTCTTTAAGATTTCGACTTTTTGTTCGATATTTTTTTTAAACGGCACACACACGCTCCAGCGGTATCGGCCTCCAATTGGGCAATCCCACTAATCCGTTGTGACCCGACCCAACCTATGGTTGAACCTGAGCGGCAGGGAAGTGGATCCCATAGACTGGATCCTCCCATACCGGCCCCGAACCCGGCCCTGAAGGACCAAATCCAAAGTCTGGATATCTCAGAAATGTCCCCCGTGGGAATCGAACCCTGGTAGTGTGACTTTCACCCACACCCCAGGGATGTTATCAATCCAACTGAGCCAACACCCTTTGATTTTTTGTTCAACATCTTAGAAAAATTATAGCAAAGTTGTTGAAGATGCTCTAAAAAGCTAGTATTTTTTGGTAATTTTATAATGTCATCTGACTTATAAGTTAGTTTTACATAACATTACTACTTTATAAGCGAGCAGTTAGCCTATCGGCTAGTTTTGTAACTTACATGACCCGATGATATCGATTTTGATGCGAGTGTAACCCCGGCTTCATACGTGTTGGATTCAAGTAGCTCTTCCTCCGTTCGGTTCAAAAACTGTAAGCTAATCTTTCCGACATAATTCCCGTACTCGAGATGATCATCGATGCCAGAACTTGGAGTTCCGGACGCAAATGTCAAATAAAGCATTCGAACAACAGCGGTAACATCATCGATGCACACTGCCCCATCACTAGAGCAAAACATGAAGTTCCCAAACGGCACAAACAATGAATTCTTTGAAGCCACACCGGGTGGTGATCTCGCGGTCGCTTCGACGTAACTAAGAACGAAACGGAACAGCTCGGATTTCTCGTGATCGGTGAGCTGAGTGCCGAGATCCCGGAAGTAGAACGGGGAGCTCATGGTTGTGTGCCATGATTTCAGGAGGTTGTGTAGATGGGCAGTGATGGGGGCCAGGGGAGCGAACAACAGCCGTGGAAGGATGTCGAATTTGGAGACGAGGTGGCAGAAGTTTCCACCCCATCTTTGCCGTTGGATGGCCCGAGAAAGTGCTTCGTTTCCGATCATGGGTGACCCAAAGGTGAAGCAAATCACGGTGGGCGGAGATGAGATCGATTGGAGATATGAGAGAAGCCAAAGCGATGAGAGGGCCGCTATGGCGCCACCAATAGAGTGGCCGGTGAACACCACTGGTTTTTGTTTCTTTTTGATCTCGAACATCTGCAAGATTAGATTCAGCGAGGGTTAGGATTTAACAAATTAAAACTACGTTTAATCCAATTATGCAGAAGATATTACGTATATAGAGAGACGAAAGTTCAGCCGAAAACTCAATTGACATAATTATTCAGATGCATTATTCATGATAATAATTACAGCATTCAATCTGAAGAATGCATTATTCACACCGAATGTTGTGTGTTATTCATCATAACAATGCTTCAACATTCGGTTCGGTCTGAATAATCTTGTATGAATAATAATGTATTATTCAGACTCAATATGACACGTGTTGTGCTCTCGGTTGTCCTTATGTTCGCAATCAGATTTGAGTTTCCATTTGAACCTGTCCATATTTATAAAAACTCAAATCTAATTGTCAACGTAACGATAGGTCGATACCCGAAAGCGCCACATGGCATATTCTATCTGTATTCAGTATTATTTAGTCCGAATAATACTCAATGTTGTATTATTCATCCTAAGTAATACATGTTTATGCCACGTGCCACACTCTCGGCTGTTCTCACGTTCGCAATCAGATTTGACTTTGCAGCCGAACTTTTTTTCTCTCTCCATATACCCTCTCTTTCTCTCTCTCTCTCTCTCTCTCTCTCTCTCTCTATATATATATATATATATATATATATTACCAGAAAACTGATCGGAAAATGGAACACAAAGAGGAAAGAAACCTGGTTTTGGAAAACAGGGGTATGGTAAATGGTCAAAAACAGGTGAAGTAATCCGGCATCCACCATAACCGTATTATCATCCTCCTGTTTCTGTAACGCCGGAAACATCCCGCCTACGTCCACGGAACTAACTCCGGCGGTAACCGCCAGCGGCACCAGATTCCCACAAAACGGATCCAACCCATCGATCGACTGGACGCCCGAAAACGCCACGTAAGTAACACCTCCGACTTCATCGGTCAAGAACCCCTGGGCCGCCATGACGTTCGATCGGGCACACAGGTTCCATGATTCCGGCAAAAGAGACGTTGACCCCAAAAACCTCGCCAGCATCTCACTAGTCTCAAACCTGCCCAATTAATATCAATCATCAATAAATAAGGAAAAAACTGTCGACCAGGTGTTCGACGAAATTTCCCAATGAAATTTTGTTGAATTTTCAAAGCCAGAAAAGATTTATCTGTAAAAAAAAGAAAGGGAAAGAGGAGTTGGGGACTTACGATGAAGCTTCTGCTTCCATCTTGGGGACGAATTTGGTTTATTTTTTGTTTGTTTTTTGTCTTCAATTTTGGATTGAAATTGGGGGGATTGAGCTTGAAAGTTATCATCTTTGTGGAAAATAATGCAGCAAAGTCTTATAGCAGGCGGCTGGCTGGCTAGCTTCCGGAAAGTCAGAGTCGTCGATGGTGGGGTCAACCGGTAAACAGTCCATTCGTTTTTTTTTTAAATGTTAAAGTAGTGAGTACGATATCAACAAAACAATAAAATAAATATGTGAAATGGTGGGTGTTGTTATGTTTAATTAAAGAATGTTATGTTAGGGTGGTGGCTAGCTGCATTCTTAGGCCATCCTTTATGCGCCCGGTATGGGAGCGGTACCGGTGGCGGTACCGGCGGCAACACCGCCGTGCCTGGCCGGTATGCGCACCGGTACGCGCTTGATCGGTGCGTCCATGCCGGTCTGCTTCTCCAACCTCACACTTTCTTCCTTTGTCAAATTTACCCCCCCCCCCCCCCCCCCCCAACGGTAATATAGCCGTTGGGGTAAAAAAAAAAAAGATTTTTTTTTTTTTTTTACTTTTTAAACATTCCCTATATATTTATCTCTTTATCTCTATATATTTATCTCTTTATCTCTTTAAAAACCATCTTCATCTCTACATCTCCATCTTTTTCTCTATACTATCTTCATCTTCATCAACATCTTCATCTCATCAATGGATCCATACGGCACCCCCTCCGGTTCGAGACGTACCAACCCGAACCAACCGAACCAACCGAACCAACCTAACCAACCGAACCAACCGAACCAACCGTATCACCAACCGTATCACGTACCGAACCTCTCGTATCACCCACCGAACGTAGCGCAAGATTATTGGATGTATGCGCACTTGCTTGCGCAACAACAACCACCACCACCACCACCATCACAACACTCCGGTTTCCACCAACCTACCGGTTCGCACCAAGCTACGGGTTCGCACCAAAACCCGACGACGGGAAGGTGGGCACTCCGAGATGAGGAATACGTCGACGACGACGACGAGGAACTTGTACCCGAAACGCAACCTTTGTCGTCGCCGTCACCGCCACCACCACCACCACCACAAAAAAACAAACGTGGATAACTATTGGACTTCGATCAAGGCTTCTTTCGACAAGCGCATGAACTACGGCCCAAAAGTGCGGTCCGGCGATGCCCTTCCGTCGAAGGTGAGGACGCTCATTTCTAGAGTCTCGAAGTTCGCATGCGTTTACAATAACGTGTTGAACTCGCGAGGTAGCGGGGAAAACGACGTTATACTTCTTGACCGAGCCAAGGACCGATACCATCGCGAGACCGGCAAAAGCTTTCCTTACGAACACGCTTGGAGAGTTGTCAAAGGCTCTCCTAAGTTCGACCCGGTCGTCTTGATGGACCTACGAAACATATGCGCGCCGAAAAATAAACGGTCGCGAACTTCCGAAACCCCAATCGATTCCCCCAACGAATCCGATGCCCGCACTAATTTCGTGAACCTCGATACCGACTCCCCCTCAAACCCGGAGCGCACACGACCGATGGGTCGAAATGCCGCAAGACGTGCGGCGTCTTCCTCTACGGCAACCGCGTCATCCGAAGCCGTGTCGATGGTTGCGACCGAACTAGGTTCCCTCACGACCACGAATAATAGGCTAATCGATGCGATTTCCCAACGACAACGAAGTATCGATTACAAGATCTACATGAAACCGCATCGGCACCTCGAGGGTTTAGAGTTGGAGGCCGCTATTGAAGAAAAAGAACGGTTACGCGAAACGTGGGGTTTTAAAAAATATTATTAGTTATTTTAGTTTTTTTAGTTTTTATGAAATGTTAATTTTAATTTTTATTATGAAATGTTTTTTTTTAGTTTTTATGTTAATGTAATTTTTACTTAATTTAATTAATGTTACTTTAATTTTAATTTTAATTTTAATTTTAATTGTTTAGTTAATGTTTATTTTAAAAAAATAAAATGAAGGGTTTGAGATAAAAATAAAATAAAATGAAGGGTATGAAATGAAAATTAAAAAAATAAAGGGAAGGGTATGAGGGGTATGATAGTGGATGAAAGGTATGGAGTTGGTAGGGTAGTGGGAAAGCTGATGTGGCAGCTAATGTGGCAGCAGGTATGGCAGGTTCCATAGAGGATGACCTTACATAAATAAGAATAGAATCAAATAAATAGACTATAGAAGTAACCGGATTGCTGTTTGAACCTTTTTACTAGAGTTTTTGACCAAATGGGTGTTTTTAAAAAAACATATTTACCAAATGGCTGTTGTTTTAAATATATTTACCATTTAAGTATACTTTTCTATTTAATGGACTTTTAATGCCTAAACATATTTACCATTTAGGTGTAGTTTTCTATTTAATGAGCTTTTAATGCCTTTTTTCTACCTTTTATTATTTTTTTGTTGCTGATTTTTTTAATGTTTTTTAAAGATCATATAAATAAAAAGCTTATGTACGGTTAAGTAAAAAAATATATAAAACAATAATACGGTTCTGAAAAAAATCATATAAAAACAAACCCGTCCGAATACCCGAACATTAAAAATGGTATAAAAATGGTGAGGAGTTTGGGTTCAGTTTGGGTTGGCATTTTCAGAACCAAACCTACCGAAAAACCCGAACATTTTAAATATACTTTTATTAATGTGAGTATTAATATATACTATTAATATGTTTCGAAAAAATATACTGAAAAAAAAATCTCAAGTACAGTTAAGTTTTTATTGAAAAAACAACAATAAAACTCAAGTACAATTCAGGTTTAAGTACGATTCAAGTTTCGGTTAATGTTTTCAAGTACGGTTAATGTTTTTATAAAATTCAATTAAATTGGGTTTTCGGGTCTTGGTTTTAAAGTTTAAGTACGATTCAAGTTTCAAATGTGTAGTTTGGGTTGGACGGGTTTTGCTCACCCAAAAAACATTAACCGAAAACCTGAATCGTACTTAAACTTTAATAAAAACATTAACTGTACTTGAGTTTTATTGTTGTTTTTTCAATAAAAACTTAACCGTACTTGAGATTTTTTTTCCAATATATTAATAGTATATATTAATACTCACATTAATAGAAAAATATCTAAAATGTTCGGGTTTTTCGGTAGGTTTGGTTCTGAAAATGCCAACCCAAACTCCTCACCATTTTTATACCATTTTTAATTTTTGGGTTTTTCGGTAGGTTTGGTTCTGAAAATGCCAACCCAAACTCCTCACCATTTTTATACAATTTTTAATTTTCGGGTTTTCGGACGGGTTTGTTTTTATATGATTTTTTTCATAATCGTATTATTGTTTTATATATTTTTTTACTTAACCGTACATAAGCTTTTTATTTATATGATCTTTAAAAAAAATTAAAAAAATCATCAACAAAAAAATAATAATAAATAGTAAAGAAAAGTAGGAAAAAGACATTAAAAACCCATTAAATAAAAAACTACACCTAAATGGTAAATATGTTTAGGCATTAAAAGTTCATTAAATAGAAAACTACACCTAAATGGTAAATATGTTTAAAACAACACCCATTTGGTAAATATGTTTTTTAAAAACACCCATTTGATCAAAAACTCCTTTTTACTATGGGTGTAAATGCATTGGGAATGTAAAAAGTACCATTTGATATGGGGAATTATAAATAGACCCCTTTGCTAAGTTAATGGGTTATTTGTGTGAGTACACAGGTGGGACCCAGTACAAGGGGGTCTACATTTATGTGAGAGGAGGAAGGGTCAAAGGGGGTCTACTTAACAACACCCTTTGATATTGATGTGTGTGTAAGGAACAATTCACCTTTTAGGGTGTGGATAGTAATTCAAATAGTGCAATTAGCCTTTTCTTATTAATATTAATTCGAGCTTGAGCTCGAATTGATCTCGAACACAAAATAGAGCTCGTTTAACTTAACGAGCCGAGCTTTATGACACCAACTTTTGACTCGACTCGTTCGAAAACTCAATTAAATTTTTCGAGTCGAGCCGAGCAATTCGAGCATACCTATTTTCGAGCCAAACATGTTTATATATTTATTAATAATAGTATAAAAATATATAATTTATCAGGTTCAAGTTGATAAACGAGATAATCGATAGCAAATTCGAACCCGTAAACAAGTTTCGAGCTCGAGCCCGATAAACCCAAAATATTCCAATAAAAAGGTTAATCGAGTTTGAGTCAAGCTCGAACCAAATATTATTTTTTGAGCTCGATTCGATTAATCTATTACTCGACTCGACTTGAGTCGTTAAGACCCTAAATAGATTGAATAATAATAGGAGCTCATTCAATGCATACATATTTATGTCAAAATGAAGTGGAATTACGCATTAAAAAATGTAAAAAGTAAGAGCATCCGTAATGGTCATGTCTTTAAAAGACTATATCTATTTGCCACAGATTTTCAGTGATAAAAAAGCTCATCTTTAAATACTAATTGAAATGGTCAAGTTTTTCAAAAGCTATATTGTATTATTAATTCATTTTCATACATAAATTAATCCAATCTATTTAAAATGTTTGTTAAAACTCATGTTTATGCCAAAAAATTAACTTTGCAAAAATAATTTGAGATCGTTGTGGAAATTTAACAACCAATACCGAACCCTTCAAGAAACTATGACAATAATAAAAGAGTAAATGAGATACAATTCAGTGATGCAGAAAATGTTAATGCCAAAAATCGGTCTTAACAAAATTCAGTTTAAGGTTTAAGTTGAACTTTATCAATTAAAAACCGTGTCATTCGATAAACAAACAATAAAAGGAAAATAGTAAGAACATAGGAAATTAGTGACACTAAAAACCTCTTTCGATAGTAAAAACTACGGACGATGCTTAAGATCGTCGATGCACTAGTGAAAAGTGACGTCAAACAGGGACGTCGTCCTTGTGAGACAATGATTTTAAGCACAAACATTACAATGCAAGTAAAAACAAAAAAATCGTAAGTAAATTGCTGATGTCACTAGTTGCAAGTCGAAAGATGCAATCGGTGTCCTGAGTTAACACTGTCGTGAGTTCTTGAGAGCTTCGAGGGAATTTCTAGCGAATTGCCTTGTGCCTTTAGTGAAACTCTTTGCCTGATATTATATGCATTCTGTATCATTAATGCGTCCTTAAGGACCTTTAATTGTCTTGACGGTTTCAACAGTCGTACGGGTTCGAGCGAGTTAATGATTTATATTGTGATCCGTTAATTATGCTCCTTTTTTGTTTGGAAAAACTCATTGTAAGATGTATTCTCCTTCTTGAAATACACTTTGATTTGCACATTTTTGTTTAAGTGTCGAGCGACAATTTGTTGTTGGGACGTTATTAGGGTTAAGGTGGCTTCCCTTAATTCTTCTAGTATGTCAATATTGTAACTTAGATAAACTAAGTTATGGTCGACAGATGTGTGTCACGCGATAGGCAAGTTAACTTCAACCGGTCATTAAGATGACTCATCTATGGCCATGAAGCCTATAAAAGAAAATCGTTCAACCTATTAATCATCTAGATCATATATCAACAAACGAATCAGAAATAAAAGCAATACACTCAAAGCATTCTAATAGCTCTCAAGCAAATTCATGAATCACTCATAAGTTCATTACTTACACTCATTTTGTAATGTTACGATCAATGTACTCAAAGGATAACGTTTGAATAAAAAAATAACACCCGCGATTCACGAGGATAATATCCACGATCGTCATAACCCTCTCATACATTAATAAGCACAGTAGTTGGTTATCTAAAGACATGTTGTGCCAATAGTTATTCGAGATGGCGTCTTACCATCTCGTTTCTTTTATGTTCTTCTTCAAAAGAAACTGGACACTTTCTTTTGTTAGAAAAGTTATGGATTTTTTTTTGAACTAGCAACGTTTGGTTACAACATTTTTCCTTGTATTTTGTTAGGTCCAATCTTATTGTATTCGAGATCACAAGATAAGGAGACAAAATTGAAGTCAAAGCAAGTCAAAGTTGGAATTCAAAAATGTCAAGATTAAGCTTTAAAGTCAAAGTCTTGTATTAGTTTGTTGTTAGTTGTTTTGTAACGTCAACCATATAAATAGGAAGTTGATAGTTAGTTGTATGCGGAGAGCCTTCATTCTAAACATCTAGATTGAGAGAGTTTAGAGAGAAAAACATTATTGTAGAGAGAATTCTAATCAATATGCATATGATTTGATCTTCTCATTCTATTTTGTCATTTTGATTTATTATTACCTACTCATTTAGGACCTAACAATTGGTATCAAAATAAAATCAATTTGATTTCAAAGAAGATTTGATTGATTTTTGAAAGAAAAAAAAATCAAGAAAACCATTTTTGAGTGATTTGGAGTTTGGAGGATTTTCGGAGTGTAATTCCTGTACAAAGTTGGTCGATTTGTATCAAGGATTCATTCCTATCAATCAATTTTCCAGTTCGATTCATAATTTGAAGAATTTTGTGAAATTTTCAGTTTTCGATAAAACTGATTGCGGTTGTTGAAAGTCGTTTTTCTGTTGTTTTGGCCAAATCCTTCTTCATGAAACCAAATCAGATGTCATTTTCGAACATGTCTGCAAAGTTTCACTGGATTTGGATCAGTTTTGAGCGATTTCTAGACTTTGAAATTTTTTGGCTCGAAAATTCATCTTGGGTCGGTCAAAGCTTAAATCAGTCAAATTGTGCTTGTTGAAATCAATCAACCTTTGACTGTGTTCATTTTTTAAGTTTACCGTTGCTCGAGTATGGTTACAAGTCGGTCACATTTCTCTCGAGTTAGTACTGTTCACAGGTCCATATTTATTTGAATTGGGAGAGTTGCCCAATTTGACTCATTTCTCGATCAAGCTTTGATCGAGTAATTATTGTTCATCAGTCACCATTTGACCAAAACAGTTAATTTATTTATTTTTTTTTTTCATTTTTTACTAGTTGATTTTTAGATTGTTTACCTGATTTTCTCCTTAAAAAATATAATTCATTTTCTAGAAAACCATATTTTCCGATATCTGACCACTTTTGTTGACTTTTTGAGACTATACATTTTTGGGTAGGATTTCAAATTTTAATTTCAAAAATATTATTCAAATTTTAGAAAAAACTTTCCGGGGTTTGACTTTTTCATACTTGACTTTTGGTCAAAATTTTTTAATCTTTTGAAAATCATTTAGATTAACGATCATTTGGTCAGGTAGCAATGTCTACACAAGAAGAGGTTTTTATAGCTCTTAAGGAAGAAATGAGAGATTCAAAAGGATCTTTTTCAATGTCAAGATAGAAAATGTTGAACTAAAAGAATTTGGTTGAACATTTCGGAAAATAAAGAGAAACGTTTGACTCTCAACTAAAAACGATGAAAGATTAACTTTCTAAAATGGAGACAAACCTTTCAAGTGCGAGACATGATAAACAAATAGTTTAGTTGAGGCTTAATACTTGCAAGAAATTTAATGTTAGTCTGCTTGAGAAGATTAAAGGTTTGGAAGCAGACAATGCTAGGAAATAAGAGCTCAAAGTGAGGCTAGACAGAGTTATAGAGCTTGAAAGAGATAATGAAGCTTTCAAACTCAAGGAAAATAATATTTGTGAACTCGACAAGTCTCTTGAAGAAAAAAGCTAAAGTTTACTCAGACCAGATCAAAAAGTCAAAAGAATGTATGGATACTTTGAAAGCTTGTATCTATTTTTTGGAGAAAGATAATAAGGCTTTACAAGAGCATAATTTTGGTTTGAAGAAGGAAGTAGATTTTGATTCATAGTCAAAATCATGTGTTTCTTTGCAAAAAGAGAGAGTTGAATTGAAAAAGAAAGTTATGCTTTTGAAAAAGAGGCAGATAAAGACAAGAAGAGACTGAAAAATTGATAAAGAAAATTTTTTAATAAGAGAAAGAGAAAAAGAACAACAATACTAAAATAGAAAAAATTGTAAAACTTGTAAAGTCTTTACAAGACAATTTGAGCTCAAGTGAATCGAAACATGCAGCTTATCTAGGCAAATGAAGGGATCCTAAGTGTAACAACTCATTTTTTAAAACATAATTTTTTTTACAGGAAATTTAACAAAATAAGCGGAAGCTCTGTCAATCATTGTTTCAAACTAACAAAAATCATAAATTGTCATTATCAAAAGAAGGGGGTTGCAATATCCATATAAGAAACCATCCAATTTGCCTCAATATCAAATTTCTTAGAAAAAACATGCATAAATACTGCTCAATCGTATCAATCCAAAACAATAGTCTTTTCCAAATCCACAAAGTAAAAACATCATGTGACTAAGCTGCTTGACCTCCAGAGCTTCACACGATGACTTTTCCTTTGCTATTAGAAGATGTACATCACTAAAAAGATAAAACAACTGGTAAGCTTTAAGCTTAGTAAGCACACATCTAATACCATATACACCCATGCATACATAACCATCATTACATAGCAATTACAAGCACAAAACATAACCTTTTTTCCTTACGGCTCAGTACCATCAAGGAAAACAAATGATACCGGTACCAGGCCTCTTAATCTGTTATCTCTTCCCTAGAGGTATTACTACCATCAAACTGACACGAGTCAATTGTGGATCTCAAAACTAACTGATATGAGATAAACGGTACAAACCTTGTGATCAAACTGACCCCCAAGTTCAATCAAACCTAACTGGTTTGATTAGCGGAAGCGATTACGTGATAAAACCCGAAAACACACAGATATTTATATTTATTTAATTTTATACATATAACATTAAGGTTAGAATAATACCTTGGAAGCTCGAGATCAGTCCACCCGTGATGAGACCACACGAATTCCTTCTAGCCGAATTAAACCCCAAGTTCACGAACAAGTTGTACGCAAAGAATTGATCGAATAAACTCAAAACCGAAAGTAGTTTCGGGTTTATTGTTGAAATTGACCAAGGGAGAGAGTTTTGCAGGTTTCTTTTTAGACTGAAAAACAAATTGTGTTTTCTGGTTAACCCTAATTATCTGTTTATATGGAAAAAGGTTACCATATTCCAGTAGTTTCCGTAACCTTTAATATTTATCTTTATGGAAATTAAAAACATATCTTTTCTTATTCCCAAAGAAAAGAATATTCCATTATATATTTACTTTATATAACAATTTCCATTTTATTTTAGATAAATATTAAACTAATTAATTAAATCTGTTATATATTTATTTAACTAATAAATTATAAACTCTGTTAATTAATCTCTTTTAATAAGAAACCTTTAACTTTGGACTTTCTTACAGGAAACACTCAACTGATTTATATTTAACTATTATAAATCCAAACTCTCCAAACCGGGGTTATTTTACTTATTCGAATTACATGTCCTCACAGGTGTGACCCTCAAGTATCTTATAACGTTGGATGTGCGATCACTGGTTTGTCAATTTCTGCACATAATTTCTAACAGTATTCACATAAAGCTTTACACATAACCACATATGCATAACAATTACATAGACATAACCATATACGGTACAGATAGAGTACTCATCTGGTAGTAGATTAATATCACACACACACACACACACACACACACACACACTTGTAATTCGTAAGATACTCAAGATGGGTCACCTATAACATTTACATGCACAACATATCAATATATAACCCAAAAGTGGGTTCTAAAGTCTAACCCGACCCCTTTACCGAAATGACATAGCAAATCTACTTCAATTTCTACCAAACTTCACCAAACATCCTATTTCCTCATCCCTTAGGGGAGTACATTCAACAAACCCCAAAAGAACCCAATTGGAAAAAGTGGAAAAATCGAGACAGTGGTATCGGCAGCTCATCGGCGGGTCCCCACCTGCGGCTCACCCGCCGATACCCGCAAATCGAATTCCCAATCGCGGGTTGCGACCAAAAGCCGGGGTGTTCACCCCAAACTCCAATTTCGACAATTACCAACCAAAACATGATCATACATGCTACCCAATCATAATAGAACCGTTCTATAACATATTCTATCACTAACTCGTCCGATTGATGATCAATTGAACACCAATTCTCAACAAATTCACCAAAACAAAGTTCTAACTTCTGATCTCACTAATTTGACTCAACAATTAGAAGAATAGTTACGTATGTTTGATGTTACTGAAAACACCAAATCAATTGCTTACGAATCCCCTTCCAATTGCTCTCCAAAATCGCCAATTTCTCCAAGCCCTAGTCGCTCCCTCTCCAAAATACTGAAACTGGGAGTTTCATTCCCTTTATATACTTGTCTCCTCTAAGCCCTGCCTTTTTATTTTAACAAAACAGCCCCTAAACTTCTAAAAGTATACGAAACCACCAAAAGTTAACTTAATCCCATTAAGACAGTTAAGTACGTAACTTGAGAAACGGGGCGTTACACTGAGAAGAGGAATATAAAGCTTTCAAAACAACTTGTTGATTTTGAGAAGAAACAACTTGTTGATATTGAGAAGATAGTGATTGTTGAAAGAAGCATATTTGGAAAAGAAAGAGAAGGATATAAGAAAGAGATTTTGGAGCTTATAAATAAAGTTTATGATCTTCAAAAAACTATAGAAAAGAAACAAGAGAGGTTGAGAATAAAAGGAAGAGTCTCGAAAAGAGCAAAATTTTGAATAAAGATGTAACACCCCAAAATTTGGAGCAAACAAAAACCTTCGTTAACGAAAGGTGTTAGTACAAATATACGCCAAAGCGTGAGCTCTTCCCAAAAACAGGGGTATAAGTAGTGTATAATTACAATGTCTGTACTTTAATGGAGTGGTATAATAACCAACAAGTCTAATTCCTAACAAGGAAAAAGATTACAAAAGGATCAACAGTTTCTACTATCAACTCGCGGTCTAGATGGACCGGTCTCTTCACACATCCCGCAAAGCTCACTCTCAATCCCGACAACTACTTGGGAACAGCGTCCCTAGTACCTGAGAGACACATTGACACCACACAAGTGTTAGGCCAAAGGAGCCTAGTGAGTTGTATCAACATAATACCGCACATATAAAAGCATGTTAAGACATGTGAGATATACAAGAGTATACAAACAACAAAATGTAGCATGTTAAACCGGTTTATCTTTTATCTTTTATCTTCGGAAACAGTGGGAGCGACCCACCTCCACCAACCAATATCCCTACACTCGTTACTTCCAAACACCTCGATGTCCCGAATTTAGCATGGCAACATCATCCGAGGCCCGCGCACCCCGGAGCCACCCGAGATGCCGGCGACATAGGTACAAACCCCAAGACTGTTGGTGTGGACATATTGCGTTGGTTCGTCCATTATTATTTATATAGTCGTATATCCGCCACCAGCCCCATCACTCTTTACTTCCAAACACCTCGATGCCGAATTTAGCATGGCACCATCTGAGGGCCGCGCACTTCGGAGCAACCCAAATGCCGACGACATAGGTACACACCCCAAGACTGTTTGGTGTGGAAACATGGCGCGGAATATACTTAATTACACATACGTACTGTCTAGAAGGACTCATACAATTATCTTAACCTTTCATAGGTATTGATCGAGGGTCTCAAGCCCTTTATCCATTTCATATTAGGCCAACATGCTCGGGACTCAATCCCTTCACATAATTCCGTGGCACTCGTAATAACTCATGTTCCAAGTATGCATTTATCATATACTTCATGGAGTTAATTCATACTTTTCATGGCAACATAATAACACGTATTTCTCATAAATACATTCATCATATTTCATTTCATATAAGCCAACATGCTCGGGATTCAATTCCTTCGCATCATTCCGTGGCATGCATATTAACACGTATTTCTCATAAATACATTCATCATATAATCACATGGATTTAACTCATGCATTAGTAGCATACGACAATCTACTCCACGTATAAAATAATCCCAAGTCAAGCCATTCATACAAGCATCATTTCTCATTCTTTTCATGGCAATCCTTAAACCTAACAATTTAGGCATTTCATCCAAAATCATGTTTATTCACAATGACCAAGCAAGATATGTAAATCAAACAAGATGATGTGCTTTCAGTTTTAACAAAACGGGTTTAGCAACTCACCTTAGGGCTTATAAAGCCAAAAGCCCCAAATATTATAAAACCCTAGCTTCCAAGATGGTGAAGGTTTTAGATCTACCAACATCTACCTCTTGAAACTTTATCTGGGTCATCACCAACACCTAGGAATGTACCAAAAGTAACCTTAAACTCAAAACCATAATCAAATCTTAGTTGAATCCTTACTCATCCAAAATACCCAAATTAGGTCAAAACTTCAAAGCATGGATGATACCTTAAAATAAATGCTCTAGAAGGTTAAATCAAAGGTTTTAAGAAGAATAGAGGCTTAGAAATGGTTAGAATAACTTACAAATGAGTTTTCATGAAAACCCCCAAATATGGGTAACAATGGTGGAAATGGTGATTGGAGAATATGAAGATGGTGTGAAGCTTGGATTCATGATTCTTAACTCTTGATCTCAAACCATTCTTGAAGAAATCAATATAGTTAAATGGATGTGTTTGGAAGAAGTTTGAGAGAGAAGAAATGAGTTAGGAGATGAGGAATAATGGGGTAAAGGCTTGAAACTCGAGTTTTAAGGTCAGCAGACCCGTGCTCGACTGGACCTGCTCCAACTCGACTGGATCCCGCTCCTACTCGACTGGACCATTCTTCTTTGAAAGAAAGTCTGCTGGAATGCTCGACTGGCTCCAGTCTTTCCCGACTGGTCCGGTCGAGAAGGCCTGAAACTAAATTTTGGTTTGTTCTCTTAAATCAAAACCACAACTACTCAATCCTAATATATAATTAAACTAGTAAACACATAAGAATCTCATAATGCACTTAGCTAGAATTATGGGTGTTACAAAAGAATCACCGGAAGAGAAAGATGTGGAGAAAAAGTTTGAGGAAGAAAAGAAAATTTTTTGAGTCGGAGATTAAGAAGCTTACAAGCAAATTATTTTGACTCTCAATTGACATAATGAAGGAATAGAGATCAAAATCTGATTTAGAGATGAAGGGCAATCAGATTGATGCAAAAAGAAACAAGATGACTGCAAAAGTGAAAGAATTGAAGATTTACTCAACTCAAGGTATTAATATGCAAATATCTATTCAAAGAGCAATCAAATGCGTCCTTCAAATCTATTCTACCATTACTCAAAGGATAGTTTAGGTAATGAAATAGAGAAGTAGTTTTCCATTATAACACTTGTCTTATATTTGTAGTTGGAAAGACCGTGTAGGTTAACTGATTAAGCAATGTACAATGATTTTCATGATTACTTGAAAGAGGAATTTGAAATAAATAAACTATAAATGGGTTTTGTTTGGTTGTTTTTGAAAGTGAGAATGGTCCCTTTAACAATGTGTTCCATTTACAAGCATTTACAAATCATGAAACCGATCAAGTGTTTCATAACACCTTCATGGTTCCTTTATATTGTTTACAATTAA
Source organism: Centaurea solstitialis (assembly GCA_030169165.1). Classification (NCBI taxonomy): domain Eukaryota; kingdom Viridiplantae; phylum Streptophyta; class Magnoliopsida; order Asterales; family Asteraceae; genus Centaurea; species Centaurea solstitialis. The sequence continues at coordinate 29,343,186 of CM058047.1, forward strand.
AACACATGTTTCATTTTGTCCAAGTGTTTCATGCCTAGTGAAAGACTTTCATGTTCCCTGTGAAACTGTTATATTCATGGTAAAATACTTTTATAACACTAGTGAAACACATTCATGCATGATGAAATAATTTGATTGTCAAGTAAACTTAAAACGCAAACAGGAAGTAAAATTTACCATCAGCCTCATTCGAGGTTGGTCAATCAACTTCGGAATTATTTAACAAAAGCCAACTTCTACGTCAAAATTCTTTGAATGGTGCTACTGTCACAAACATTATGAACAAAAGTTTCATTTACCAATACACAATCAACGGTGTTTGTTCCTCCCAATCCTCCATTGATGAAAATGTCAATAAAAGTTTGTAGAAAATACGAATTATTCTGATCAAAAAATGAATAATTCTCTTCTATTCTCAAAACGTTTAGAACGGCAGGGAAACCCTAACCCTGTGGTCCTTTCGACCCAACTGACCCTCCACCAAGGACCAGCCCCATGCAATGTTCCCTTGTTCCCGCGCCTAGCACAGGGAGTGAGCCCGGATTCGAACCCTGGACCTGCTTCTCAAAAATCCCTCCTTAACTAGGTCAATGGAGCATTTGCGGGAGGTGGCTATGCCACTGGACCAAAGGCCCGTTGGCTAATTCTCTTCTATTCAGTCACCTAAAATGGAGGGAAAATGAATGACTTCATTAGCTTAAGATAAAATGAACATGACAAAATTTAAACATATCATGAAAAATCAGCAACGAATTATAAGATCAAAAGAATTGTTAACCTTTGTTAACGTAAATATAAAAAAAAATCATAAACAATTAATTTCAACAGTTTAATTTGCAAAAGATGAAATCCTTTTTTATAAAATAATATTAATATAATAATAAAAGGATGGTGGAAAATTTTTAACATCATGAAAATTATTATATGAGACCTAAATTACAAGAAAAAGATATCTTACTACTCATCCAAAACAAGAGAAGCTATTCACTCCATAGTCCATACAACACGGTTGATCAATAACTATTTTCCAAAATAAATAAAAATACTTATATGATTTAAAACATAAAGACAATTCTACCCTTGTATATAAAAAAACAGAAAACAAATGAAATTATATGATTGAATGGTTAAAATTTATTCAATTTGTATTATAATAATGATTTGCAAATTATCACTCCCTTCCTTCTACATGTAATCATAAATATATAATAAGAAAATCATTAAAGTTTTAAGTTTAAATAGCAATATCAAATTACTAAAACATTCTTTACTTAATAAAGTTTAAGTTAACAAAGTTAGGACTTAGAGCATCCCCAATGGTGGGTTTATAAAGCCACCTGTCATGCTATAAACTGGTTTATTAAAAATGAATGCCATTGAGAAGGAGCTTAGCTGGCAAACCGCTCCATGCAGATGGAGCGGTTCATGTCTTCCTTAAGCAGGGCCCACCACCAAATCAATGCATTAGAATATAGAAATTTCCATTATAATTTAATAATATAATAAATTTTATTAGTTAATATAAATATATCCATCGATGAGTCCACAACATTTAAATTTAATATAAAAATAAGTCCTAAAACAATTTAAATTTTAGTTATAAAAAGTAAGTTTTATATATTTTTATTTTTAAAATAAATTAGCTGCATAATTAGTTAGTTATTTTTATATATTTTATTTTCTATTTTAATATATTGTATTATTCTTTTAGGGAAGTATCAAATACAAACGGGAGTTTGTACAAATCCTACAAACCTAATCTTAACTATTGATTTTGTTTAGACTTTGTTTATCTCCTAATTTTTAGGTGGATTTCAAATATGGTTGAGAAAAGATTTAGAAACTGAATTAATCCACACCATTCATGTATGATTGAGATTAGTTTGTATAACTTGTACAAACTATCCGGTTTGTAATGGATACAACCCCTATTCTTTTATACTTATTGTAATTATAATTTATAATCATTTGTTTTTTAATTATAATAAGTAGTTTTTAGTTGTTATAATAGTAATTTTATAGTATTTTATTATATAAATCATGAACCGGTTAATGATTGAGAGTAAAAAGTTTATAAAATGAGTAGGAAAGAGAAAACTGATGTGGCAGAGAGAGAAAACTGATGTGGCAGTATCATAAACCTCTTCAGAGGTTTATGACTGCGGATGCTCTTACGACAATAATTTTAATCTATAGCAAAAGTAAAATCAAGATCATTATGACTAATTTCTTTGCTTGAGGGTACCTTATGTTATAATTTTCATATAACCACAAAGACTTAAATTTGTAATTTAAATTACATATTAAATCAAATCGTTTTTAATCAATGCATACCACATGAATCATGACGGGAGATTTATTCCTTGGGTAGCTTTGCCACCATGAAAACGTCACTGGTCGTTGACCGTTGACCAGATGAAGTCTTGGTCAATTTATATAAAACCCTTTTAACATAAAAAAAATACCAATTCAACATCCATTTATTTAAAGCCCAAATTTAATTTAAATGAATCGTTTTTCTTTTTTTTTTCTGTGTCGGTTCTTATTTTGAGTAGTTATACTACATTGTGTTTGAAAAAGTGTTTTAGAAACATTATTTAGGCTATCAGTGGCGTTGTCTATTGTGCTTATAGACTCACTCTGTCATATTAACACCACATTAGTTTTATCATAAATCGAGTTAATGTAGTTTTTGCTATGGTCAATATCTCTGGTTAACTATAACATTGAAATTAGGATTATATTTGAATTTCTAGAAGCCTAAACCCAAAAAAAAAAAAAAATCATCTTTTCTATTACGAAACATATTCGTATTACATTCTTTGATTTCTAACATATAACATAACATTGAACACATTTGATTAAGTTTGAAATTTTACCAAACACTAATAAAGGAAACATAAAATCTTTTTTTACCAAACATTTGTCACGAATACAAGAACATTCGATTAGAAAATAACGATACTAACGGAATTAGAAGTGTCATGAAAATTGTATTTTATCTTTTGCTACTGTATATCTTTTAAATTTAAAGAAGTTTAGGGTTGAGATTATTTTTTAGAGTTTTTTTTTTCTTAATGATGGTGTAAAATATATAATTGATGTATTTGGGTTGCGTTATATGTACTAAACGGATAAAAGAAAAGAAGTAAATAAAAAAAATGAATTAATGAGATATTTTAAGGAGGAGTGAGTATGTGTGAGATAATTGAACATCTAATATAAATTGCGTCTACATACATGTTTAAGCAAAAAAATGGTGAAACCGGCTTACAAGATGTTGACACGTGACAAATATGTAGTATTAAAATACAATATAGAAAGAAAAAGTAGTAAATAAAGTTTATAGGTAATATTTAAAAATCTAAAAAACAAAATTAAATAAAAAAGAAGTAAAAACAGGATAAGCTATTGTAGCTTATGAATAGTTACCAATTTTTAGTAGGGTAAAATATGATTTAACCCCTAAACTTTGCACCTAAAAATGGTTTAACCCCTAAACTTTTTTAATGAGTTATTTATTCCCTAAACTTGTTATAATAAATGTTTTAATCCCTAAAGTTGTTATAATTAATTGTTTTAGCCATTTGACCTGCTATAGCAGGTTACCACACTTTTAAAAATCATTTTAATCCCTAAACTTATTGATAAAATATGATTTAACCCTTAAACTTTTTACTTAAAATGGTTTAACCCTCAAACACTTTAAACAAATGTTATAATCCTTAAACTTTTTATAGCATTTGATTAAATACCTAAATTTGTTGAACCTAATTATTTTTAATCCTAACATAATTTAATACAACATTCCGCCGGCTAAACCCGTTACCATCCATTCATAATTGGAAAAACCCTACATCCATTCGTCTCTAGTCCAGTATAATTTGCAACTTGGTCAAATCGATCTTTTTCGCCAATAATCTCTTCATAAATTCACAGGTACATTTCATTTCTGTCATTTATGTGCTTGATTTGGTCCGCATTTGATGTTCGTCGTGAAATCTACGCAATAAATTTTAGGTAATTTTGCATCGCAATGAACACAAAATCACCAAACGTCTTATGATTATTTTTTTGTTAAATTTTTGGTTAATTTGATTCATTAGTCTATTGTTGTTTCATACCCTAAATTTTATTGATTACATCCGATCAAGGGATATGAAAATCAAAAAATGCAAGTTAGAGATATTCAAGATCATGTGTTTTTGAAGTACTTCAAACAAATGTTAAACATTCATTAGAGATAAAAATAATAATTAGGTTAATAAGTTTAGGTATTTAATCAAAAACTATATAAAGTTTAAGGATTATAACGTTCATTAAAAAGTTTTGGGGTTAAACCATTTAAAATTAAAAGGTTTAAGGCTTAAATCATATATTGTCAATAAGTTTAGGGATTAAAGTGATTTTTAAAAGTATGTTAACTTGCTATAGCATGTCAAGTGGCTAAAACAATTAATTATAACAAATTTAGAGATTAAAACATTCATTATAACAACTTTAGGAATTAAAACACTCACTAAAAAAGTTTAAGGGTTAAACCATTTTTTAGCATAAAGTTTAGGGGTTAAATTATATTTTACCCTTTTTAATAAATGTTAGAACTTTTATTATCAATCTATTCTTTTAGATTTACAAGGTTTTTAGATTTATGTTTCATTTAAATATATAAAGTTTTCTCTTTCTGAGAATCCCATACTATTATAAAATCGACATAGATAAAAAAAAATAGAAAACATCGAAATCAAGAAATATTATGTTAACTTCTAATTTTTTATTCAAAACATATTTTAACTGTCAACAATAAGTAAACAATACATTTACAAATAACTTTTTCTTAATTTTAAAATAAATACAATGTTCGGAAAAGGTTCAAACGAGAAGTGTTAAAAAAATATAAAATAGAGAACATATCTTAATTGTTGATACGGTTGAGATCATAGTTGACTAGTCAAAGCCACCATTATTGACCAATTCACGGAGAACACGATTCACCGAGGATTCGCGATTCACAGAGGGTGGCCACAATTCAAGGAGGGTGATCGGTCAAATCCGCATTATTGACCGTATGAGTGGTGGATAACACTTCTCTACTTCGTATTTTTTTAGCACTTCTCATTTGAACCTAATACTACAATGTTATAAGCTAAATTCCAGTTGGAATTTGATATAGTAAGTTGAATGAAGAATAGATCTGATCTTTGATTAATGAAATAACAAGTAGATCTAATAGACTTCTAGATTTAACTCAATAACTTAAAGAATTGGAGTTTTCATAAATAAGAACATAATCAAAGCAATTGAGTGCTCATTGACAGGATCAATCTGCAAATCATATTGAATTGATTTAGAAGAAACCAATCAATTGTAATACTTGTTAGCTCCAAAATTACTCAATTGATGATATAAATAGAATCAATAGAGTTGAGGAAGTAATTTATATCAATAAGGGGATAGCATAGGCTCTAATTGGTTTGCTGAGAAGCAGTGGGTGAGCCTTCTTGATCATCATCTGTAAAGTGTTCTTTGATTAGCTTAATCAGAAAGATTTGTAACTGTTCCTTGATCAGCATCTATAAGTGTTCTTTGTGTATCCTTACACTTGAGGAAAGAAAGATTTGCATCTAAAGAAGATCAGAGTTGCCTTCTATAGACAGTGGCGAATCTAGAACACAAAACCACGTGGTTCCCTAATTAAGTTTAGCCGGAAAAAAAAATAAAAGTGTCAACTATACTTTTGTCGGGTCCGGCCATTAAAATTAAAAATCAAACATTGAAGCCGTGATTTATTGTTTGGTGTGGTTTTTTTTTGTTTAGTATTTAGGTCAGACTTAAAATTGTTAGGCCTTAAACAATTAGTTTAATTTGTTTGGTGTGGCTTTTTTTATTGGTATTTGAGTCAGACTTAAAATTGTTGGATCTTAAAAAAACTTTTAAAATTATTAATAATGTGTACTAGCAGATCCAACTGTGACCTATTATGCACAACTCAAGGTGTTTTCCAGCACACCAATAATGTCTTTGTTTATTTAAGTTGCGAAATACAATTTTAAGGTAGTTTCAATAAAAAAAAATTTAAGGTATGTCCAAAAAAACTTCTATATAACTTCCAATAAAAATGAAAAATTTACGGTCAAGGTAGATTCGCCCTTGCCTGTAGATAATAGACCATTTCAAATACTAGAAGAACCAATGATCGTGCTTACCAACTAGATCTTCCTCGTGAGTATCAAGTAAGATCCACTTTTACTTTTAGTGTTGCTAATCATTCTCATTTGATATAGCTCATGGTTCGTGGATGAATCCTTTTCGAGGGGGTAGTATTAGGGAGGACCATCCACGCATGTATCTCAAACTTTGGAAGATGATTTGGAATTCAAATTTTCACAATTACAAGAACGATGTCAAACAAACAAAAGAAGCTCTGATAAGCTCAGTTGCGCACATTAAAGTAAATGAAGCTAAAAGTCCGTCGAAGAATTTGAAGTAAGGCACGAGATTACATTGATTGAAGCTTTAGATCAATAATGGAGAATAAAATGGGTATTTCTTGTAGATGGTTACCTTAGGTTGGCCTTGTAAAGAGCTATTCGTTTGATCGTTGTGGCAGTCAAAACTAAGCAATTTCTTTCTTAGCCCATCCTGTTTTTCATGCTCTCCAAAATTAGGTGGTCAAAAGTCTTATAAATCACGATATAGATCATGTCTGTATTCATGAGTTAAAAAGATCGAATTCAAGTTGATTGAAATTTGAGTCTTAAATGTCGTTTGCTTTTTATGAGGTCTGAAAACATCTAAAAAAGAAGAGGTAGATAGTGCACCTCTTAAAATTCCATAGGACAGTAAGATATTTTTAGACCTTTTCTTAAAAATAAAACAAAAAGGTCTTAAGTCTACAAACCTCTTAATTTTCAGGCTTAAGAGACTTTAAGAGGTATTTTTTTAAAAACAAACAATCCCTTAGATTTTCGAAAGAGTTCTTTGTGGTGTCTTTTGAATCCTATAAATAGCTTGTTCTAGTAACCATTTGGATCATCATCTATTCATCCAAGTAAAGTAAATATGTTGTTTTGAATTTAACTCATCCTGTGAATTGTAATTCTTTGTAAGAGTACTCACAATTCAAGAACTTATCAAGATCGTGAACACGATCTTATGATGTTTTATATTCCTTTGGTTCTTAGTTCCTAACTAATTGGTTAAGAATTTTCTATAGGTTTGATTGAAGATTATTGGTTGTCTAACATATCTTATACAGAGGTTCTAAGCTGTTCAACTTGCCGGTCTACATTTCATATTAAACCTTGCTTGCTTGTTTTATTTTCTTTTCGAGTTGTATCCTTCTTTGAAGAACTTGACACTCATTCAGTGTGCGTTTGGTGCACAGGACAGGACAGGACAGGACAGCGCTGTCCTGCGTTTGGCGCACCCCAACCTTGGACTAAGTAGAACATACTAGCACAAGACATGGGACAAGTGTGTCCACCCTCCTACCCATGGAACTAAGTGGAACAAGGAACTTATTGACCAAAATACCCCTAAAATAAGAAACCTAATCTAATATCCCTTCTTTTTTCTTCAACCGCTTCCTCCCAAACTCCATCTCCTCTTCGATTTCACGACCTCATATCTACCTCCCTCTCCGGCGATGTCCGGCGACCTGCGGCTGCTACCTCCGGCGACCTCCGCCTCACTCTCCGGCTTCTACCTCCGGCGACGTCTCAAGACCTCAGATCTACCTCCCTCTCCGGTGACGTCTGGCGACCTGCGGCTGCTACCTCCGGCGACGTCCGACGTCCGGCAACCTCCGCCTCCCTCTCCTCCCTCTCCGACGACGTCCGACGACCTGCGAGTGCTACCTCCGGCGACCTCCGCCTCGCTCTTGGACGACGTCCGGCGACCTGCGGCTGCTACCTCCGGCGACGTCTCACGACCTCAGATCTACCTCCCTCTCCGATGACGTCTGGCGACCTGGGGCTGCTACCTCTGGCGACGTCCGACGTCCGGCGACCTCCGCCTCCCTCTCCGGCGACGTCCGGCGACCTGCGGATGCTACCTCCGGCGACGTCCGGTGATTCCGCCTCCCTCTCCGGCGACGTCCGACGACCTGCGGCTGCTACCTCCGGCGACCTCCGCCTCGCTCTTCGGCAACGTCCGGCGACCTGCTACCTCCGGCGACGTCTCACGATCTCAGATCTACCTCCCTCTCCGGTGACGTCTAGCGACCTGCGGCTGCTACCTCCGGCGACGTCTGACGTCCGGCGACCTGCGGATGCTACCTCCGGTGACGTCCGGTGACCTCCACCTCCCTCTCCGGCGACGTCCGACGACCTGCGGCTGCTACCTCCGGCGACATCCGACGTCTGGCGACCTCCGCCTCCTCTCCGGCGATGTCCAGCGACCTGCGGCTGCTACTTTCGGAGACGTCCGACATCCGGCGACAACTTATAGACGTTATCAATAAAACAGTATTATTAGGTTTTAAAGTCTTTGTTATTATGCATTTAAAACAGCTCATCAGGGGTAAACTGGTCATTTTAACATGTTCTGGCTTATCCTGTCCTATGTTATTCTATCTTACCAAACGCTGGACATCTGTCCTGTCCTGTCCTGTTCTGTTCTGTCCTGTCCTATCCTGTCCTGTCTGCGTACCAAACGCACCCTCAACGACATAAGTTCTCTTTTACAATTAAGACATTGACGTTTTGCTCAATTCGTTGGAAGATCATGGATTTGTAGTTTAGAAATAATATTCCTTCATGGTAGAATTTGGCTCATTTTCATGTTTGGACCACGCAAATTGTCTATTAGAAAGATTGAGTATTGAGATGTTTTAAAACCTGGTTTTTTAGTTAATCTGATGACCAGGTCATTGGTCAATCGGTTCAACCACTGGGTTATCCCGGTTTTAAGAATTTTCTTGTATTATATATAGATATATATAACCAAGAATTTGATATCCACAAGTTCAAACATTAAAAATACACGTAACAATAAGTTTTATATCAATCGAAATACATTATAAAAAAACACACAACCATAAGGTTTTCATCAATCCAACTACATAAAAAAACATAACGATCAAACCAAAATACGAGCAAACCAAATCATGGATTTTAAAACATTGGAGTTTTAAATGCATCAAGCTTGCTCACGATGGCTTAATAGTTGAAATTCACTATCAACTTCGTCCTCATCAACAACATGGTCCCTTTCTACAATATAAAAAATGCATCAAGCTCACGGTCGTTTCTATTGGTTCTTTGTGTCTAGGTTCCATATTGATTCTAAGGTTTTGCTATGTTAAAGGTAAAAGAGATCAAGAATAGCTACCAAATTGATAGTTTGAGTTTGATAGTGTATACATAAATCCAAATTAATTTGATGTCGTGTAACATTAACAAAAAAGAAAGTCGTTGGTCGAAGATATGTTTACCAAAAATTGTCAAAAAAAAACAGGTCACGGGTCAACCGATTATTATTAAACCCGCACGAGTCAATGCGGGCCAAAAATTGTCAAAAAGAAAACGGTCATAAGGACTTGCTCTTCTCCCTGAATCACAGTTCAACTAACTGGATCGACCCAGGTATTACAACATTGGAAAGTGATACGAAATAACAAAGCTAACGAAACCATAAAAAGATAGGCATGTATATGAGGCTATGCGTACCGCAAGCCTTGGCTCAGCGGGCTCGAGCCCACCGGGCTGGGAGGGCAGAGTGGGCTGTGGTACGCCGCCTAGAAGCTTGGCGGGCTTAACGGTTGGAGGGCTCCCATAGCCGTTGGAAATGAAAAGGAAAAAAAAAATTAAAATCTACCCATTGAAAAAAAAAATATTTTTTTTTCAATTTTTTCACCCCTATATAAATACCTCTTCTACCCAACTTATTTTTTCACATCATCTCCAACTTTCTCTCTCAAATACACTTTCTAAACCAAATTATTCCTTCAACTTTTCATGGATCCAAACGTCAAATCTTCATCCCGTCGGTCATGAGACAAATGTCCGGCTCAATCGCAACAACACCCCGTTTTTGGTCTCGAAGTTTCGCATACCGGGTTCGATCCACAAGCTCCATCCGATTATGCTGTCGAAGTTTCTCCTAATGGATTTAGTATCAATGTTTCTCCTAATGGATTTAGTATCAAAGTTTCTCATCTCGGGAACTCTACACAAGCTCCTCATCCCGGGAACTCTCCACAAGCTCCTTATCAACCATTTCCTCATCCTGGGGCCTCTTCACAGTTTCCTCATCCCGGGGCCTCTTCACAATTTCCTCCACCCCATTGGGGTTTCCAAACTTCACCATTTCTTCCACCCGTGTTTGAGGGTGACCCTTCCGATGAGGATTCACCACCCGAGGTTGAGATTGACCCTCCTCATTATCCCATGGTTGAGGGGCCTCATCGACCGACCGAGTTTGAGTTCGACCTGAGGTATTACACAACTCCGCATTGCCATCTTCGGGGTGTCCGGTTGCAACGTGTTTTGGCGAAAAAAGCAAGGATCAAAGCAAAACATAACTTTGATTTTTAGTTTATTTAATTTCGTAAATTTTTTATGTTGTTTTAGCAATTTTAGTTTATTTTTAGTTAATTATGAAGTTTATTTTTAATTGTTTATTTGTATTAATTAATTAAATAAATTAAAAAGTAGGGGTTAGAAGGGCTGGGGTACGAGTTATAGAGGGTTGCAAAGGGTTAAGAGGGGGTTGAAGAAAAGCTGATATGGCAGTTAAGTTGGAAGGGTTGAGAGAGTTGGAAGGATTGAGATACTGATCGCTTGATGCCCAAAAAAACAATTTAGAAGATGATATGATCGTGTTCCATACATAAAGTTGTGCGACGCAATAAAGCCCAAAAGCTTCTATTTTTAGCATCCCAATTAGATTAGGATTCCGTGGGGTCTTCATATAACTATATGCCATATATCTCCAGCTGAACTTGTGGAAAGAAACATATAAAATATGTATGTTATTTGGTTTATAACCTTTCTTTCTGGTTCAGTTTCTACTTGGCTAACAACGATCCTCGTTTTGTGAAGAAGAATTCCTGTAGGTAGCACTTGTGGTGAAACCACGTGAGACCAAAACTTTATGTAAGAAACTTAACACTAAAACACCGTAAAGGTAAATAAAACTCGAATATTCATACTAAAAAGCAATATCGAGGCAAAAAAATCCAAAACAAGGTAAAAAACGAAACGCTGTGAAGGTAAAAAAATATCGATCTTTCACATTAAAAAGAACACCGTGAATACAACATTTACAATGTTTTTACTATGAATGTTCGAACTTTTTTTAGTGTGAAATTTAAAAAAAAAAAGAATGTTGGTCTCACGTGAACCTGACCCTATATAGTATATATACAAACTCATATATGTATCTAGATAAAAGTTCGGTTGTGAGCTCGAATTTCATTGCGAATGTGAGAACAAACAAGAGCGCACCACGTGTCATATTCGGTCTGAATAATACATGTTTATTCAAAGTGAGTGTATCACATGGCGTGCTCTCAACAATCCTCACATTCGCAATGAAAAATGAGTTATCATGTAAACCTGACCCTATCTATATATACATCTATAGCACGTATAGTGTTGCGATAACGCACTCGAATTGTGATCCCTACACATAGTTATGTTGATCATATTATACTTGTTACATAAGAAAAAGGATCAGCTTATTGATCATTACCATGGACCTTGATAACAATATAACAACTTCTTACAGCTACATATTTACACTTTTTACATCTCTATATCTCATCATATAGCTAAGCCAAGCTAAGCAAAGAAAATGGAAAGGGGTTTCAAACAATGACCAAATCATAACCCTCCAACCCCCTCTCTTCTTATTCCCCCTTTCTTCTATTTTTTCTCTGTAAATTGTTTGTTTACCCTCGACTCATTACTCATTAAATTGAGGCATGGCAATCTTGATTCTTAGTAGAAAGCCTCTTTAGGAACTCATAGGTGGTGATCATTGTAGTTGCAGACATAGACATTGAAGCCCATCTTGGCCCCAACCCTCTGTAACAAGCACTCAACCCACCTTCCTTCACCAGATTCCGAACCGTTTGAGCAATACCCAGCTTCCCGTTACCACTTTCTCCGTCTAAAACCTGCAATCTCGTCTTGATCGTGTCCAATGGCATCGTAACCACCGCCGAAAACCCGCTCGCCATGGCGGCACTCACCCCTTGCACCGCCACTACCGCCTTCGAATCCGGAGTAAAACCCGCTCCCCCGTTTCCGTCTTTCTTCAAACAGTAACAGCCGATCCCGCCCCAAACCGCACGATGGGCCATCGAGTAAGCCGCCCACCAGACCGCGTTCGATGGGGCGTAAGTCAGGATTGAGATCCCGAATCCCCGGTATAGCCCACGAACACCATCGGTTTGGATGATCTTCCGAAAGGCATCGATACCACCGCTGTATCTCATTTCACTGGATGCGCACCCACCGTTTCCACCCTGAACCATTAATCTCTGGCTAACGACATCGATCGGGGTCCAAACCAGTTGCGCTGCCATGGCCGCACTCAACCCAGCCGTGGCATTCGCAATGGCAGCCGCTTTCCCCTCCGAAAACCCCATTTTCACCGTGACACAACCAACGTTACTCTTGGTCATCTCGAGCGCCCCCATGTAAAGCGCCCTAGCGGGAATCGTACCCATTAAAGACGTCCCGAAACCCCGGTAAAAACCCCGATAACCCTCATGTCGTACGATCGAAACCGCCAGCTTGAAGCAAGGCATGTCTTTCACAAGCACCTGTTTCCGGGTTTTCAGCACCACGATCGGATACAGCATCCCCGAAACACCCGAAAACAAAGCGGCACCGAGGAAGAAAAACTTCGATTTATCGAGCATCTGCCAATCAATGTCAGCTGGGAGATGGATTTCCGTACCCGAATCATCCTCCGCCGCTCCCAAACTCATCTTAGCCACTTTATTCGACCCAAAAAAACTCACCCCCCAAACCCCCTTTACCTAATTTAAACAACTATATCATAAAACAAACAAAAAAAAACACTTAAACACACCACTACTCCTATTGAGGCATTTCATCAAACACCTTACCTACACATAAACATCAATCAATTAGCTATTACTACAACCCTACAATCACCCCCAAAAACAAACAAAAAAAACAACTATATCATAAAACACTGAAAAACAGCACTATTCCTATTGAGGCATTTCATCAAACACCTTACCTACACAGTAACATCAATCAATTAGCTATCACTACAACCCTACAACCACCCCCAAACTTCAAAAAAACAATCAAACAACAACAAAACTTACTGAAACAATACAATTGAAACTCTTAATCCTCGAATTCGTATAGTTAATAATGACTTTTTTTCCGTTTGCGTAAGCAGATTTGAGAGCGAACGTGAGTTACCCAGAAAGGATGGAACATATCTGGAGATGATTGACGGCTAATCTCGCCGGAGAGTTGACGGCGACCATCTGATTACGACGAGAAAGTGAGATCGATCTCCGATGAGGGATGGCGATTGGCGATAGAGAGTGTGTGTGAAAGTGGGGTGTTATATAACATAAATTGAAAGGGATAGAGGCGGCGGAAAAATGGCAATGGATTTTGATTCCAAGGGTTTTGCGGATCAGATAATGGTGGACACGTGTCGGTTAACACTTCGAGATGTGGGAAGGTGGATTCTTACCGGTTAACGGTTGCTTCGGTAACGGGGACTACTAAACTACAAAAGTGGTCCCTGAAATATAGATTGTTGTGTAGTTTTAGTCCATTAACTTCTTTCTTTAGAGTGAATTATATATGTTGGTCCTTGTGTTGCATTTTGTTACGGTTTTAGTCCTATAAAGCCAAAAGGGTAGAACTACGGTCTACAGGACTTGGCGAGCTGTGATTCTTTTGGTTTCCAAGACAGAACAGAACATAATATAATTGTTTTACTTTGTTCCATCTTGTTCTAAGGGTGGAGGTGGAACACGTACTTCTTCCATTTGGTTTCATATAAGTTCTACTACAAAAGTAAAACAAAAAATTTTGTTCTGTTTTGTTGTATCTTGTCCAATATGACAAACGTACTCTTCAAGTAAGAGCTGATTTTGTCCCTTTATCATTCCTTCTTTTTTAATGATTCCTGCAACAATTTTACATGACTTGCAAGACACTTTCATTGCACGTCCCTAAGCGGTCACTTCATGTAAAAAAATATCAATTGTCATCCTCTCTAAACTTTTCCTCTGCATTAACTTTTAATCCTCACTAATCCTTTCATCCAATGTTGATTCCTCACCAAGATTCATCCTGTAATAAAATGTTATGGGAAGTTTAAAGCAACTACTATGTAGAAGAGCAATATAATTATATATAGACAATTACGCCAAATGAAAATTCTCATTTTAAATAAGAAAGTATTATTCGTCATATGGTTAAAAAATGTAGGGCTTCTAAAAAGGTACAACCGTATTATTTTAGAAAATATAATAAGATGTGCAACTAAAAGCTTCAAAAAGAAATATCAGGATATCCGCTGATTGATTTATTCCTTATTTTCTTATTTATTTAAAATTAAACACACCAATGACCCAACAAATTGATAAAAATCTAAAACGGAAAGTCAGGTTCAAGCCCAACAACTTATTAAATTAAAACCCAAATCTGAATTTACTTTATTGAGCTACATTCTTGATTTTGAAATCGAAACAAAACGGTCAAACAGATACAGGGCTCATTAAGTAATTAAAAACCCTTGTCCATAACTGCCCAACTCTACGACAAAGTAGTTGACTCGATAAAGTCATATTGAATGATTTAAATCTTGACTCACCTGTTAAGTACTTTGTTTTCTCATTTCTAAAGTCTAAATAATGGAGGGTGAAAGTTGAAGCTAAAATTTTGAATTTTGATTCCTTAAACGTCAAGAATCAAAAGAGCAACTATCAGTTTTATTAATTGTGTACCAATGAAATGATATTGAACATGTTCATGGTTCTCCTCTTACATTGTGGCTTTTATGTTCAAGAAGATGCTATTAAATTTAATTCTTGTCTTACTGTTAAACATTTATATCCCACCTTATTGTATAGGTACACAATTAGTACAATATTATATAGATTATGTTTATACAACAATAACATAAATTATATAGTATTTTTCTCTAAAACATATTTAAGAAAATATATAAAAAAATAAATTAAATTGTTCTTTTCTGATGAATATTGTTAAGAGAGCTAGTAAGTGTGAACCACTTTCAAAATAAAATGAGAACAACGACAATTATTTCTAGACTTATCAAAGTTCACATTCCACTTTTAAAGACTTTACTAAACCTACGAGGACCAAAATTAGAGTCCACTCTTTTTTAATTACGGTGTTCTTTATTTTCCAGAGATTATGGTGTTATTCTAGTCTTGTAAGCAATGTGAAAAACTGAAAATGATAGTCCAATTTATTTAGAAAGCTCAGATTTTAGAAGATATTCCAAAAAAAGAAGAATGGTTCATTGTTCTTAACATGAATTTTGATCATCTTTCAATATCAATCAACCACTAGTTTAAATTCAAAAGAAAACATTTTGAATCATATCGACAAAATCTAACACGCCCCTAATCTGGGTTCGAAGTTTTTGCTATGCTTTTCAGTGTTTTTTGAGTCAATGACCCGATCTTAATCAAAAAAATCATCCAAAAGCTTCAAAACGATCTAACGAAGATTGTGTCCGTCTCGCATAATCTGAAATCAATGTATACACTTCCAAGTCGAACTCTAAGGTCCGATATTTTTCTTCATATAATGAATGGTTGGATCATAAACTGAATGGAACTAGAGAAAACCCACATGATAAAGAAGAATGAACATAAGATAAAAGGGTTGATGAACATAAGAAAACACATACATAAAATCCAATCTTCCATTATAACAAAGAAAAAGTTTTGAGATTGCACATGAGAATTCTAGTTGAAGCTAAAAATTAAGAAGAGCCTGTCCCTAACTTGAATGAAACAAAGCCTACAACGCATATGATCGATCATCTACCACTGGTTTTTGAGTTCCAGAACAAACAACTAAAATAACGATTAGTTGGAAAATAAAAGCAAACAACTTAAAAAGATTCTTGGCTTACCAGTGACTGATTTGATTGATAGATAGGATGAATATGAATCAAGGGCGTGCTCTCTTGTTGGTACAAGCCGGGCATTTGTACTGCTTGATGTGCTCGGCTCTCGCCGGAGTTATCTTCACACATGATCCATGGAACCACTTCTCGCAAATATCACAACAGATCCAGAACTCATCCGATGCATAGTTCTCTCCACATGAACCACATAACGTATCCCCATGCTCCTCCTCGTCTTCCTCATCCAATCCCTCTTCATCATCATCTTCTTCAGCATCATCATCTTTCGCTGCTACGGTTGCTGCTTTTGGAAATTTAGGCTGCGATTCAGGCCCTTTAGCCTTCAAACAAAACAAATACACACACATATAAAATTTAAGCCAACGAATGTTGAAGTAAATGGAATTTGAAACAAATATAGAGCAAGAACCTTAGAGTTGGACTTCGATTTGCTGCTGCTGTGGTTTGACACCGATGACTTTTCTTTCACTTGCTTCTTAGCCGCCCCTGACACAACTTCAAATATCGTTGGAAGATCGTTTATCATGTTAAAAAGGCGTTTCCTGCATCACAATATTGGCAAATCCAGCCCACAAAAGATGGTCAAATGATAGCATCAAGCATGATAGTTAACAAAATTGGCAAATCCATCCAATCAAATGCTGTTTTCCAAATCCAGAATAATGAAATTCCCCTTTGCACATAATATTATAAACTAAGAGTTGGTAATCCATAACGTGAATGAGACATAGCTTCAAGTCAAGGAAAATAGGAGAAACCGTAACTTCAGTATACTCCATGCTAAAAGAAGCATGTCAACAAACATATGTGGGCAACATCCATGCATCTTTTAAGCTAAAGCATTCTCGATGTAAGGCAGACTGATGAATATGGAAGTAGAAATTAACACATGAGACATCAAAATACTGGGGATTACTAGAGTGTTTATCATGTATGTGTCACATATCATATCCATATATAACTATTACTATTTCTAATTACCCTTAACTGCAATTTGCATCTAGCTTTTTAATCAATCTCTATCTTACCATGCTAGTAACAAGTGTAACTAAATTAAAGAAAGATCCACTTACTTGACAATTCAAGCTTATTCAATCACAGTTTCTTTTACAAAGAGAAAAAAATGAACCGATAATCGAGCACTTAAACATCATAGTGAACTCTTCATGATTGCACTCTAGTTTCTCCAACCAGACAATAATTAATTACACCAACTTCTTGGTCTCAGTTCTATATACAGTAGTGTTTACCAACTACCTCGTAGAAATTTATTTTATTCAAATGGGAAATGAGTTTCAGTGAGAAGTTGAGTAAACATGACAAACTTGAAAAGTGGTTATCAACCTTTGGATGCACATTAGGATGAGATGCACCAAGATGCACAGGATCTATCCATGTATCAAGCGTGAGTCATGGGTGGGCTTGAAGTGATCAAAGGTTTAGATCCACTTCTCGCGTTAACTTAACTTCTCACACGATCCTTCGCCATTAAAATGGTCCTTTGCACTTGAAAAGTTACAGATGTTATAATAAAATGGAAACCGACTGGACCAAATCTCTTCAGGTTTATAAGAGTTATGGAGATCAGTCTTTGCATGGGATCCTTCTTTTGTGTTTCTCTAGGAGATTGTTTCGACTAAAGATTCAAAACTAACAAATTAAAAGATAATACATAAAGTACCTATCAGCTTTGTCGAATCCAAATCTTGCCCCAAAATAGAAGGCCACAGCCAGAAGCCATGCATCACCATGTACAGCAACTAAAGCTAGCCAGTCCTTCTCTGGCATGCCATCTCTAGCAAAGTTAATTCCCAGCGCAGGTTCAGGAAGCTCTGGAGGGACCTCTTCAGCAGGCAAATTCACTTCCCACTGCTCATTGGGAAATCCGTATAGACATAGGTTTTCCTTTTCTGTAACCCAACACAAAAACCAGTTTCTAAGTTAATGTAATACTTATGTTTTTTTTAAATCGTAGAGATAGTTCAAGATTGCTGAAAATTTAAACTTTGTTGATGACCGTAGACCCTTGGGCTTTGTAAATTAAATCACAGCAAGAGAGACGGTATATCCAGGTTAGCAGACTAAGTTCACCATTTTCAACAGATCCCAACATAGATCAATCAACACGGAAAGCATTTGCAAAGAAACACTTGTGTTTATAGATTTTTATGATGTAAATGGTGCTGTGTTTTCTGAAGATGAAGATTGAAAAGGAGTTGGAAATTGTGTATCATCAGATGAAGATTGAAAAGGAGTTAGAAATTGTGTATCATCAAATTTGAAACCTCAACCTCACAAAAGTGTTTTTACTTGTAGGTTTTTTGTAAACCTTGAAAACATCACAAGTTTACTTCTTATAATATAACTAGCATTGACAAAATTTTGTAACCATATTTTCTTTGGCAAAAGCATGGGAAGTAGTCAACCACCATTTTCCTATTTGGTTTACGCATTTCCTAAAACGCAAATGAAACATATAAACAAGATAATTGCAAACCAATACCTTAGGAACCTCCCAAGCCTACAAAGATAGTAATGATAATAGAAACAAAAAGAAGTAAGAGTCAATAACAGATTTTCCCCCTGATTAATGTAATTGAAGTGAAAAATTATAATAACCCTTGAAGCAGAACCACCATAACATCCTCAACAGCAGTAACCACCATAAGTCAACTTAAGAGTACGTACCATTATTGTTCTGACATAAGCTACGACACGACAGTAAATAACAAAACATGGGAACTTAACAGCAAGTATTTGAAGACTAAAAAATAGCACAACTATGAGACTAAGTGGCCATTGGTTTTAATAACTTACCTCTTAAAACCTCTCAAGTCTGAAAATTAAGAGCTTTGCAGACTTAAGACCATTTGTTTATTTTTAAGAAAAGGCCTAAAAACCTACTACCATCCATTGAAATTTTAAGAGGTGCACCATTCACCTCTAATTTTTTAGACGTGAATTTAGACTTAAGTCTTCAGACCTCTTAAAAAACAAACGGCACCTAAATGAAGTAAATTATCCTAGCAACTTTGAGCTGATAAAGAAAAGAAACACACTATATGAGACAGAAACAAATAAATAGTCACAGATAATAATCAACTTGTGTGTGGAAATAAAAGACATTGAGGGACAACAAAGAGTTTGATGCTTCAGAAGCTCCCGTACATTTTGTCGAAATCTTGTAATGTGCACTCTATATTTAAGAACCAAAGTAGTTCAATCATCTGTTCACTAAATCAACCAGAACTATTTGCTATTGTTGTACGATGAAGGGGAGACAAAAAAAACAGTGTTGGAAGGAATCACAAAGGCAAGAGAAAAGAAAACAACAAATATGGATTTTTATTGTGACCCAAATAGGGAACAGGTTGCCGATAATATACAACAACATCGCAAATGAAACAGAAAAAAGTCAACGAAAATCCATCATGAGATTCGAATGCAATGACCATGAAATTACAAATTAAAATATTTTGGTGGAGAATAATAACAAATAAATAAACAGAGAAGAAAAGAGGGAAACAAGAGTATCATCAACTAAGACGCAGATGCTAATACAACATGTAAAGGACACTGACTACAATTACATACATGATACATGCAGGTTATCATGAGATGTAACATCTGCAAGCTATAAACTGTTGCCCATGTTGACCAGGTGGTTGATGCATCATGCATTTAACACTCCAATGTCTCAAAATCCATGATTTGCTTTGATCATTATGTTTTTTTTTTATGTATTTGGATTGATGAAAAACTTATGGTTATGTGTGTTTTTTAATATATTTGGAATACATGTAAAACTTGTTATGTGTATTTTTGTTGTTGGAACTTGTGGACATCAAATTCTTGGTTATATATATTTGGGGTCATTCATGGGAGAACTCGACAGTTTGTGAAAACTGTGAGAACCAATATGAACCACTCATTTCAATAATCAATGAATTAAAAGAAAAAGAAAAATAGAAAGAAAAAAAAATTCTAAAAGAACTACCTGGCAGTTATCGCCATATTAAATAAATAAAAATGATTAAATTTAATAAAATGAGTGGTCCATATTGGTTCTCACAATTCTCACACACTACCGAATTCTCATTTGATTAGGCCGCTATATATATATATGTGCGTGTGTGTGTGTTTGTGTGTATGTATGTATGTATTTATATAAAATGAAAAATACAAGAAAATTCTTGAAACTGGGTTGACCCGGTGGTCAAACCGGTTGAACCGTTGACCTGTGACCCGCTCACCACACCAGGTAAAAAACCACGTTTTAAAAACATTGGTTCAAACTTAAATATATATACACACATCATTTACAAACCGTTTCTCCAATTTCAACCTCATATCAGATCTCTGTCTTCTAAAATACACAAAATTTTCAAAGACGCTAAAACATCTAATCGTAACAATAAGAATATCCAGCTGAATCAAAAATCAAAATCACATATTTCACATCATTGAGCTGCTATGTATATATGAAAACCACATAGCAATTTACCCAAAACCCTACTCCTTCCCCTCCATGGAAAGTGCAAACAGTTCCCAATTTTGCAACAATTTCTATTCTGGTAACAATTCAAAGATAATATAACTTTTTAACTGAAGTGATACTTAATTAAACTCTCCCTTATACCCAAAGACCTCCACAATTTCAAATTCCATGGATAGAAGAAAGTAGCAGCATTCATTTAGTTAAACCCTAGCTGAACAGAAATTGGTGCTAAAAAAATAAAGACTAAATAGAAAACTAACCAGGGTCACACTGCTGATAAAACTCTTCAACATCTGCCAAAAAAACACAAACAAAACCAAATTAGATTACCAAAATTCAACAACAATAAGCTTAACAAACTAAAAAACATCAAAAGGAGCAATTTCGCTACATAATAACAACAAAAATTGAAAAGTTCTAAAGAGATAAAGGGTTAACCAGTGGTGAGTGCTTTAATTATGCCAGCTCTTCTGCTCTTAAAATCTCGAAAAACCTCTTCAACAGTTCGAGGGTTGTAGGGTTGACTTCCGTCCATCTGGTCCAAACGCAATCGAAGAACGAAAAAAACCCTAGAATTTAGGGGAAAAGAGAACGAATTGGGGGAGAAATTAGTTGACCTGGAGAGGAAGTTGGATTGAAATTGAATGAAGATTTGACAAAAAGAGGGAAGAAGAAGAAGAAGAAGTTCTTGACTCAGGTAGTGAGCATGGAATTGGAAGTTGGATTTTGGCCCATTAACGAAAGAAAGGAACCCTAGATTTATGCATAATAATAAAAGAACAGAAAACCGTAACTCAACGGTAAGCTATTATTCAAGTTGAAATCATTCTGTTGGATGTTTTTTAACTTTTTTTACAGCTTATGAAATTAACTGAAGGATATTTTTAAGTTAATCGGACAACTAATGATGGGTTGATTTAAGATTATATTTTATCCTAAATAATTAAGCAAGTAAACTATAGGTAAATTAGATAAAGATGTTAGATAATTTAAATAATACATTAATATTATTTGTTCTCGGTTATTTTTATTTTATTTATTTATTTATTGTGTTT
The DNA here is from genome assembly GCA_030169165.1 of Centaurea solstitialis. Taxonomy (NCBI): domain Eukaryota; kingdom Viridiplantae; phylum Streptophyta; class Magnoliopsida; order Asterales; family Asteraceae; genus Centaurea; species Centaurea solstitialis. Next base: position 29,364,876 of record CM058047.1, read on the forward strand.
CAAACGGCTTTTATTTTATTTATTTGGCTTTATGTTATCTTTTTCTTTTATTAATATAGGAAAAAATGGTGTTTTTTATTTTAAATGATTAAGTTCTTGAATTATTATTTTTAGATTTTTTTTAACAGCAAAAGAACCTCAAGGTGAAAGTTTCGGCAATGCCATCACCCAACCAAGAGGCCCACAAATTTAATAAAAACTAGCAAGACTAGGGTTTTGATCTTCTTTCTCTTCTCCTTTCTCTGCTCTTCTTCTTTTAGGAAGGAGGTCCTAGACTAGGGTTTTGATTTGTTTGTGAACGGAATCCTTCCTAGAGATGACTGATGATGAGAGAATTGATTTTAGGTGATGGATCTGGTGGAAGAAGAATGATCAATTTTTATCAGACAAAATTCAGACGTATTTTGCCATTGGTTCTCTATATTATTTTTAGATGAAAGAACTTTAGGTTTGAATACTTAAGTAAGCGAACTATTTTTATTTTATTTATGTATTAATAAATCACTAATTTTTTATATTAAATAATTAAGTGCTTGAAATTTTTTCAGTTAGAAAAAAATCTAATTTTTAACAGTTTGTTACTTACATTTTTTTATCCAAATTGATTCACCGTTTTTTTTACTTAAAAATATTTATAGTAGGTTACAGGTGGTTATTTATTTTTATTAGAAGGATGTCGGGAAATCTTTAAAGTTCGTTGATTTATTTATTCAAGAAAGAATATTTAGAGACTTAGGCGTCGTTTACCAAATACTTATCCGGTAACCGTTTATCGATAAAATTCAACACCATTATTTGTTTACCGGATAAGGTTTAGTTCACAAAAATGGTGTCGTGTACAATAATGTACCTAATAAGTGTTAACTATGTAGAACCCAGGTGTTGAGAAGAGTCAGAATCCTCTATCTTTAAAGCTGCTTTCTAGTTTTATTTCCTTGTTATGTAAACAATGATGTTTTGTTATGCCCTTGTTTAGAGGTTTGTAACCTCGGGGGCCTTTTTCGTAACTTTTTCAAACTTCCTTCTACCTATATAAGGTAAAGGATTCCTAGGGTTTTGAGTAATGAAATCATATATACCAAATTGGGCAAAGTTCACCATTGTTGAGTTTCACTAAGATCTTCATTTGATTTCATCTCATTAGTAGGATTTCCATCCATTTCTCTTCTATTTTCATTGTTATTGGGACAACAATTGGTATCAGAGCCAAACTTGTTGATTCCTTGGCTTTTGGTTTGATTTTTAAAAGGTTCTAAAGGTTTTTCAAGTTTTGAGTTTTTCAAAACTTTTGGATTTTCAATCCAAAAGGTGTTTTAAAGGGCTTAAATTAAGTGTTAAGTGATTCCCCATAGTTTTCTAAGCATTTTCTTACATTTTGGGGGTCTAAACACTGATTTTTAAGAGGTTTTTAAGTGTTTTTAAGAAATTTTTCGAGCTTTCTGTGCAGGTTTTCCGAATCGGAAAACAAGAGCTGAAATATCAGCTCAAATTTTCCGAGTCGGAAATTGCTCATTCTCCGAATCGGAGAACTCTCCTTTTCCGAATCGGAAAACTCTGTTTTCCGAATCGGAAAACGAGTCTCTGACTCGGGGTCTTGCTCTTGAGAAGTTTCTCTTTTCCTAGTCCCTTTTCCGCACCCACCTTTTCCGAATCGGAAAAGCTCATTTTCCGAATCGGAAAAGAGTGTTTTCCGCACCATACTGTTTTGAGCCAAATCCGAATCGGAAAACATCTGTTTCCAAGTCGGATTTCGCCTCTTTGAGCCGAAACTCTTGCCGTTTTGTTTCTCAAATTCGACACTAAGCTTGCTTTCAAAACCTCTTACTCTTCCAAGCTTTCTGTGTCCCGAGGCGCTCGAAACACCAGCTTTTTCAAAACCTTTTCTGTGTTCAAGCCAAGTGAATCTTTCAAGGAGGTCTCATTCCTTTCTTAGAAATGTCGAAGGAAATCCTGGGGATTGGTTCCGAAACTCGCCCTCCCGTCCTGGTGATGGGCGAGTACCAGCAATGGAAGCGCCGGATGATACACTTCCTAGACATGCTCGACGGAAATCTCATGAAGTCAATCCGTGAAGGCCCAATCCGACCAACTGTCACGGTTGCCGCTGTTCCCAAAACAGATACGTGTCCCGAACTTCCGTCGTATGTAGTCGAAAAGCCAGTTGAGATGTTCAATCCAGAACAAAGAGCCCGGCACCTCGTTGACAAGCGTGCACTGACCCTTCTGATTATGGCTCTTCCTAATGATATGTACGCAAGAGTGGATAGTCTGACAAACGCACGAGACGTTTGGTTAGAAATAGAGCAGCAGATGCAGGGAGGTGACACCGCCCTCGAGAGTCAAAAGGAAAGTGCCCTAAATGCCTACGAAGGCTTCAAAGCCAGGGAGACCGAATCCCTCACCGAGTCTTATCAAAGACTGAACGCCTTCGTGAATGACCTACGAAGACTCGGGATAGAGAAGTCAAAGTACGAGGTAAATGTTAAGTTCCTGAAGAACCTAACACCGGCATGGCAAAATCTGGCGATCAACTTGCAGCTGAGCCGAAATCTGGGGATTATGGGTCTACATGACCTTTTTAGCATGATGGTTCAGCATGAGGAATTCATCACTGGCGGCAAGTTCAAAAATGCTGTTGACCCTCTGGCACTCGCGGCAGTACCATGTGCAGGATCAAACTCAGCTCCCTTCCAGCATCAGCAGTACAACAACTCATCTCCTCAGCAGTACACCCACTCACCACCTCAGCACTATCAGGAGAACTACAATCAAGAGTTCAACGGGAACTATGGTTCAAACTACCAAGAGTTCAACTCGAACTATAGTCCAAGCTATCAACATCCAGATGATCCGTTAATCATCTCAATCTCTGATGATGAACTCTTCCATGTGAATGAGTCTCTTGCCCTCATCTCTAATAGCGTACAAAAGCTGAATTCCAAAGTGGATACAGCAGACCTAGGGGATCTGGATACCCCAGTGGAGGAAGGATGGGTCAAGGCCGAGGTGGACACTACCAGCAGGAACGAGTTCAGTTTGGGAATCAAGGAAGAGGAGGATACCAGCAAGGGGACAGATATCAGAATCAGCATCCAGGAAGATACCGTGGTGATCAAGGCCAGTACAGGGAAGCAAGGGGAAGCTACAGAGATAACACCTACCTGGACTATCAGGGAGGTCCTGGAGATCAGGGAGATTGGAGAGGACAAGTCTCTCATATCAACTATCGCCAAAACCAGAGAAACTACACTCCTGAATCAGGATACATTGATCGTCAGGGATACAGCAGCGGGTACGAAGGTGGCCAAGATGGAAGACATGGGAGATTTGAAGGCGGTCAAGGTGGTCAGGGATATGGACAAGAACAAGAAAGGAACTACCGTGGATTTGAAGGACAAACTGATCACAGGAACAGAAACTATCCAGAAGGCAACCATCAGAGTGGTTCTTCCAGGCAAGCCCCGAGAGAAGGACATCATCAAGGTCCTGTTGAGATTGGTGATCAAAGGTTGAATGCTCCTCCAGCTCCGGTGAATAGTGGTGCTCCTACCCCAACTCCTCAAAAGACCGCTAGTGCCACTACATCCTGCTTCAAATGTGGCAAGCTGGGTCACTATGCGAACAACTGCCCTGTCAGATACAAGGATGCTGCATACTTTGAGAAAAAGGCAGCATTGAGGAAGAAAGAGAAGGGAGTCGCTCTGCTAGTCGATGAGGAAAACTGGGTGTGTGAGGAAGAAAGCTCAGACGAGGAAGATCATCTTGTTGGGGGTCCGTGTTTGATGGCAGACTTCGAAGGACCTGAAGCTGTTGGCCCCAGCACATATCGAGACCTCGACGCTTCTGAGGTATCCACTATTCCTGACTTAACTGATGATGTGACAATGTTAGAATCTAGAATTTGTGAACTTGAGAGATGTCTCCAATCGGAACGATCTCTCGTCACGAAATTTAGAATCGACAGTGCCATATACAAAAGCTCTCTTGAGGACTTGACCATAGTGTACAATCGTGAGACTCTTGAGTCTAGTGTCAGAGAGTCCAATTTATCCAACAAACTCAGTTGTCTTCAGAAAACCCATGAGAAACTTAACAGTGACCATGGAGAGCTCCAAATAAAATTCCAGTTACTTTCAGAAGAAAGAACTAGACTGTTTTCCAAAATTCAAGAGCTTGAAGATAACAACTTTAAAAGAGGACAATCTGAACAGACCTTGAGCATTCTTACGCAGCATGCCAACAAAAATCCTTTCTATAAAGCCAGACCCGGACTAGGATTGTCAGAAAACCATGTTTTAGAAAAGGCACCTTCTAATCTGTACAATTTTGAGGACATGGCCGCCTCCAAACCCAAACCTGCCCTAGTGGGAGGACATGTGACCGAGGAATTTGTTAGGCAGACTGTCACATATACCGAAGTTATAAACGGTGAGACCATAACCACGACCATCAGTCCAACGAACAGCACCTCTAGCAGTCCACCCACTAGCCCTACTCCCAATAAACCAATCTTTGTTCCGGCCAGTGATCCAACAAACACTAAGTCCACATGGGAAGGCATCAAAGCTAGGACCCCTAGGGTAGCTATGCCTCCCATCAACTACTCAGACCTTAACACTAGTTATGACACTAGGAAGATGGATTTTTCAGAAGAGACCTTAGTTATCCCACCAGAGGATGTTTCCGCAACTAAGAGTCCCGACCTAGTCGAACTAGAGAAGGAAATGTTTGGACTTAGACTAAAAGCCATGGATCTGGACGCATGTCAACATCAGATACTGAATCTGAAAGTGCTTATTTCTGAAAAAGACAACTTGGTTCACACTTTGAAGAAAGACTTGATCGAGGCAAATGCCGAGAGAATTAGAATATCTTCAGAGTGTGAGACCGCAGCCTCAACCTTTACTAATTATCAACTCAAGGTTGCGAATCTTAAGGCACGATATGTTCTCCTAAATGTTCATTCAGAAATTGCAAGAGAACTTGATCATGATGAAAAGATCAATTATCGTGTGGCCTTAACCAACCAACGTGTGTCAAATTCCATTTTGAAAAGAAAAGTCATGTACTTTGAAAACCTTTCAGACTCAGTTAATGATAGGACTACTCCACTCCTAAACCATCCGATAGTTGATTCCCAAACCAAATCTGTTACGGATCCAGAGGATTATTACACCTTACTGTCAGATGATGATGAACCCCTCAACTCACACCATAGGATAACTGAACCAAAGACTATCCATGATCCTAACGTTGAATACGATCTGAAGGTGTTCTTAGATGAAGGTGATGATCCCTCAGGCTTTATCCCAAAAGGGCCAAAATCTGTTTTTGTAAAACCTGAGAAGTCTGTTGAATCACGAGCTCCTGTTTCTGAGAACAGTAACCCTAAGGGTGAAAAATGTGTTGGTACTGACAAGGGGAAGTCAGTTAAGCCTCACGCACCCAAAGGACTCCAGAAAAAGCATTCAAAGTCTAACGATGCTCGTAACTCAGCTAAACCCATTAAAAGTCTTGACCTTAATTCAAGCAGCTTTGAAGTGGGTGAAACCTCTCAGTTAAAACCAAAGCAACCTTTCTCTTCCACAAAACCTAAATTTTCAAAAACATCTTCTGGAAAGGGTGGCAACTCTTCTCCTATTAAACCGTCATCTAACTCACACCATGCTTGTAATGCAGATGGGAGGAAGAAGGATGGTGGACAGGAAGTGAAGCCACCGAGGAAGAATCACCGAGGAAGACCCAACTCTTTTCAAGCTTTCCCTAAGCAGCATAGTCCTAACCGTGCGGGTCTTGGCTATGCTCCACCTAGTGTAGGAATTAATTCAAACATGTCTGTAAAACGTAATCGACATTTAACTCATACTTTTGACTCTTTGCGTAATGACATGTGCTTTATGTTTGACAATTTTCTGCGCTATGGTGTTTATAATTCTTTTAATGCTGATGTGCCTAAAATCAAATCTCGAAAGAGTAGAGGGAGAAAAAGAGGAAAGGGGAAACCTTCCTCGTTAGTGCAGTCCCCTAAGCCTAAGGAGAAATCCGAAAAGGAGACTGCATCGACCAATTCAATTGTTTCTGACCCTAAGGAACCCATTTGGCAATGGGTCCCTAAACAAGCCTAATTGTTTTGCAGATCAGTCATGTGTGGTACTTTGACTCGGGGGCTCACACACACATGACTAGGCAGCGGTCCTTCATCTTCGACTACGTTGAGAAGTT
>CM058047.1:29371197-29392316 GCA_030169165.1 Centaurea solstitialis
GATCACGAGCATGCTGTTCCTGTCATCAGCTAATTCTTCGACGTCGCTGATGGTTCTTTGAGTATGATCTTGATGTCTTCAGGAGGTCTTCACTTCAGTGGACAGGATCAGTAGACTGCAGAACAGACTCGTTCGTCTTCTGATCCTGATCCTGATCATTATAAAAATAAGTTACAGCATAAGTAACATGGAATAACACATAACAGATTCAGTGATAATTCCTCAAGCTATAACAGAAGTAAAACCTATTCACTAAGTAAAGATTCAGGATCATTATCATTTCATCAGGTCTTAGGAGAGCTGGATCAACAATCTCCCCCTAAATGATAATGATAAGACAATGGAGAAATTGTCTAAGTCTAGAAAGAAAAAAAAAATTCTAAGTCTAGATGAAACAGTAGGAAATAGAACTCATAAAGGTACATGTCCCATTTACTGTTTTGAGGGATCTTTTTCAGTACTATGATGGAGTAAAGTACAATGCACTGAATTGCATTTTCATTAATCTCAATAAGGTTACAAGAGTAAGGAAAATACATGAGTACATAAATGAAGTACTGAAAGAAAAATTACAAAAATTCTAACTATCAGAGTCTTCGCTAACTTCTTCAGTCTTAACTTTGATTGGAACAGGAGTGTCACTGAAGGCAATTCTATGATCGAGGATAGCTCTGACAGTGCGAATGATCTCTTTATTATCTTGGTTTTTCTTATCCTTCTGAGCGATGAAGAGAACTGATACCAAGTGTTCATATGGTGCTTTGTGTAGCTCGCTGAAACGCTGAAAGCGAAGAATCTTGGAGTTGTCGCTTACACAAATACCATGAATAGGTTCTCTGATAACTTGTCCTTCGGAGAGAGAGACTCCTGTAGGGAAGGAAAGATCAAGCATCGAGAGGTCCAGTGGCTTGATAACAGTCCTGGGCATGCAAGGAGTGGGTCTCCTTGTTGAAGTGCCTGCTGATCTTCGAACAGGATGCTGAGGGAGTGCTGAAGAAGGTTGGAGTAAGTCATCAGGAATTTCAGTTGTTCTTCTGATGCGTGCTATAAGTCCATTTATGACTTCTTCTACTTCAGCCCTGTAGTTTTTGTTGGCTTTAGGAAGTAGGCTTCTGATTTCGTTCCACTCTGACAAGTTGTATCTTTCCAACTTGTCAAGAGTGTGTTGCACATCCTTAACTCCTGAGCGTTTGACGGTGATCCAAGTTTTTGCTTTCTTGCCACGCGTTCGGTTGAGATGGATTCCTGAGATCGCAATACCATGTTTTCTGAGGTGTAGACGATTTCGGCACCAGTCAAGCTCTGAGTTTACTTCTTCAGTATGTTCCTCTGCATGTCTGTTGAAGACCTTCAGCGCGGCCTTCTGTGCTAGTAGAGGATCAACACTTATTTCGTCGTCTTCTTCTACGAAGTCAGACCGAGACGCCTTGCTGCTTGGGCAGAGAGGAAAGCTTCCTTCTGCTTTTTATTATGCTCCTCCTGAGCTTGCAACGCGAGGTCGTACTCCTCCTGTGATAGATAGGCGAACTCGGAGTCCCAAGAGGTACGAAGAGGAATTTTTACTCTTGTACTCTCGAGTCGCTCTATCACGGCGTCTAAACGCCCATCCCTGTTGATAGTAGCAGAAGTGTCAGGGTAATTCTCACCTTCAGATCTAGGAGAATTAGATGGAGGAGATCTAGGGGAAGAAGCAGGGGTAGAGAAGTCATCAGAGATGAATTCATCATCTGATGATAGGCATATGGTTTCAGGAGGGGCTCGGATTTCAGGGGTTCTGGAGGAAGATGCTTCAGAGTTAAAGCGGGTTGGTTTTGAAGGAATGGATTCAGGGTTTAGGGGAGTTACTCTGAATGTCATTCTGCTCAGTTCGGCTCGTGTCTGTTCTGATGGACTGTTTTCCATAAGGCGAACAATCTCACCAGTGACAGAACCAAAGTTCACATCCTGAAATTCAGAGTCTGTTTGGTTTTTAGGTTCAGGGGTTGGTTCAGGAGTAGATTGAGGTGTTGGTTCAGGGGTAGGTTGTTTGGGTGGTTGGTAGATAACCATTTGTAGGTTGTTTGTGGGTGAGTCTTCAGAGGAGGTGTCGAGGGTGATGGTTTCAGGGGTAGGTTTAGGCTTAAGAAGAGTGGAGATGGGTTGGTTATCAGAAGATGAGGGAGAGGATGGTAGGAATAACGTACCAGGTGCACCGGGGTTCTCCCCCTGAGAGTGTGCATGCCCTGGAGTGGGCGTTGACGCAGGAACCTTCTCGACGAAGAAGTCGTCGTCTTCATCATCATCATCTTCATCCTCATCCTCGTTCGTTCCCCCCTGTTCATTTGTTCTCCAGTTGGTGGAGGGGGAATAAACGGAATGGTCTCGTTGAGGCGGTCTCTCCCCCTCAACAGGTGCCTGAGCCAAGGCGGCTGTTGAAATATACCTCTGAAGGAGAGAGGCCATATCATTTTGCAGTTTGCGAGAGATGAAGGAAGAGGAGATCAGGGATTGCAGAATATCCCTGTCTGCGCTGGTGAACGATGGAGGAGGTGGAGGAGCAGAGGTGATGGCGTTGACAGCGTTGGTGAGGCCAGTCACCTGCTCCTGAAGAGCGCGGAGCCCTGCCTCCTGGGCATCCAATCTCTGAACCACTGTTGTTTGGAAAGTGGTGAGAGAGTTGGTGCTGTTGGAGATGGTGGTGGAGAGAGTAGGCAGAGCAGTGGCCTTCAGGTCATCAACAGACGCCTGAAGGGTGTTGGAGGAGGTGGCCACTTGGGAAACCTTGTCGTGGATGGTATCCAGACAAGGAATCGTGAGAGTTACGGCCGTCGGTGGCGGAGTGGCGGCGGCAGCAGCAGCAGTGGCAGTGGCGGCGGCGGCTTCAGCGGCAGTCGCAGCGGCCTTGGCGGAGGCAAGCTCCAGCTCCAAAGCCTGGAGGCGTGCCTTGTGCGCATCCTCCTGCTGTTGGAGTGCTGCGCGGGCCTCCTGTAACTGTCGTTCAGCGGACTGACGACGAAGTTCAGCTGCACTCAGCTGTCGTTCGGAGTCCGTGAAGACGAAATCGTTGAAGGGGTCATCCTGGTGTAGTTGAGGATGCCCTTCAATTGCTGCTCCTAAAGAACCTGTAAAATTAGCAGCTAAATGAGTACTAGAAGACTCAGAAGCTTTCATAGAAGAAGGAATAACAATATTATGCTTAGTAATATTACCTGAGGTTAGGAGGGCATCAGAGCGATTACCCTCCACATTCTCTGAGTGTTCTAGATGAACAACCTCAGGTTCTTGTGGTTGAGGAGCAGGAGTATCTGCAGGTAAAGAAGTTTTAGATAAAGGGGAAGGTTTATTAAAAATTTGAGGCAGGGTAAGATAGTATTTCTTACCAGCAGGAGCCTTCTTTTTCTTTTGCGCCTTAGACTTGGCGCGCTTTGGCTGGGGAGGAGGAGAGGAGCCAGAGGGAGGTGGGCGCTTCAGGAGCGCAGATGAAGTAGTTGCAGCTGGGGAAGTCAGTATGGGGTTAGCTACTGACATAGCATGCATAGAAAGAGAAGAAGATGGTTTGGATGAGAGGGAAGAAATCATACCTTGGACAGAAGAGGAGGTGGGTTGCTCTTCTACCTCTGGTTGTGGTTCAGGAACAACCAGAACAGTAGAGAGAGGAACATCGTCAGGTTTGGGAGACACCTGATCCAGAAACTTCACGCCTAAAGCGTAGTTGTTGAAGTTTCCCTCTGTTGGGTAGTTGTCACCCATGTGCAGCGCCAGGACGGCAGAGAAGAACCTGGTGTAGGGGACGTTAACCACCCTGGTTCTGTTCTTGATCTTCTTGATCATGTCATCCCAGATGCAGCGCACGTAGTCAAACTTGCGATTTTTGATCGCAGAGTAGACCATGTTCTGGATGACCGTGGGGAATTGCTCTGTGCTCCCCGTCTTCCCTGTCAGACAGAGACCGAACGTGTTCCATATATAATAGAACGTAGCGTTCAGCCCCGTCTTGTGGACAGTGGCAGCAGTCTTGACCAAGGGGGCGCCTTCCTTCACAGGCCAGTTGTAGCCTATGGCGTCCAGAAACTCAATGATTTCGTCAGAGGAAGGAGGAGGAGGAAATTTCTCCTTCTTTGGGAATTTGAGGACGTTCCTCAGGGTCCCAATGCCAAAGGAAATGATGTCGTCCTTTATTTGGAACTTGATCACTTCGTGCATCTTGCCCTTTGAGTTCCTTTCTTGGGCAACAGTAGCAGTGGACCACAGTTGTAGAAGCAGAGGTTTGTTGGGCGCCGTGTTGAGAGTGAACGCCGTTTTCAGGGGACTATTGAGAAGAAAGTCCCTGGCTGGCTTCAGGTAGTCCTTGCTGGCAGGGATGTCAAATAGGCCAATAAGGTTGTTGGCCTTAAACTGAAGATCGTGCTGGGGAATGACGATGGGCAGGCTTCCAGTAGCCGTTAGCAGAGTGGTGGCCTCAGAGGAGAGCTGAGCGTCAAGAGATGTGGTCGTAGTAGCAGCCATCCTGTCAAAAACAAAAAATAACATATGTGGATGATTAAGAATCCAAAATATGCATTTTTCTTCACTTTTCAATGAACACAGAATATGTTCATAAAAGTGGTGAAATCCTTTATACTTGGAATGGATTAGATACCAAAATACACAAAAGGAATGTGTTTTGGTATTAAAAAGAACTTCTATTTTGATGAAGAAATATCAAAATAGGAGTTTATGATTGTTCTTAAAAGAAATAAGAAAAATCATATGAAACAGTTTTAACAAAAATCTTAGAAGATTTTGGGAAAACTAAGATCAAACGAAGTGATCTTAGGGTTTTTGAAAAAACGTTTATCAAAATAAGTTGTTTTTAGGGAAGAAAGTCAACTTAGATTGTGGAAAGAACAAAGAACATAAAGATACTTACGTTGATCTTGTTAAGAAAGTGGTAAGTGTGTGTTCTTGGTGTTCTTGAGAATGCATATTCGAGAGACAATTGCTTTTCTTGCTTTGAATTCTTTGAGAGAGAATAGTGAGCGTAAAGAGTGAAATGGGTTACGAGTGAGGTATTTATACCTCGTGGTAGGAGAGAGAAAATGGATGAGAGAGAAAAGGGCGGCTAAATTCAAACGTAATGATGAAAAAGAAGTTTTACGCGCGGTCACGCGCCTGACACACGTCGTGGGGAACAGGAAACGTCCCATTACGTGTCAGTGCAGATGAAAAGTTTGTTTTATTCGAAAACTTAAAAACCACCTTTTCAGGGGATAATTCCATTTTGATGAAAGGATTGTTTTCTTGGAATTAGAGTACTTATTAGATAAGTACTGTTTTGGGAAAATCCTCTTATCACATTTAATGCGATAAGGTTTCAGGAGCAGAGGTACTTACCTGAGAATCATCAGTATTCGGATTTTGAACAAAGATTTTGTAAGTACTGAATAGAGTTATCTTCTGATGAGAGTTTCATTCAGGAGTTGTTAAAGAAAGAGTCCTGAGAAAAGTTATTCTTTAGGATTTAATAACTGTTTGTCCTGATAAACTTTAATCATCAGGATTTAACATCCCAAGTTCACTGATGAGCATATTAAAACGCGTTACATCCAGTGGTTTGGTAAAGAGGTCAGCAAACTAATATTCAGTAGGGACAAAATGGAGTTCAATATCACCATTCATCACATGATCCCTGATGAAGTGATATCTCACTTCAATGTGCTTTGTCTTGGAGTGTAAGACAGGATTGTTAGCGATGGCTATCGTTGAAGTGTTGTCACAGTAGATAGGAATTTTTGAAAGTTGTATGTCATAGTCCTGAAGTTGATTTCTCAGCCACAGGACTTGAGCACAACATATTCCTGCTGCAACATATTCAGCTTCAGCAGTTGATGTGGACAAAGAGTTCTGTTTCTTGCTAGTCCAACTCACCAACTTGCCACCTAGCAGGTGACACCCACCAGTGGTGCTTTTCCTGTCGATCTTACATCCTGCAAAGTCACTATCAGAATAAGCTGTTAGATCGAACCCTGAGTCCTTGGAGTACCAAAGACCCAGATTAGGAGTTCCCTTCAGATATCTGAAGATCCGCTTTACAGCGGTCAGATGGGATTCTTTGGGTTCAGCCTGATAACGAGCACATAAACATGTAGAATACATGATATCAGGGCGACTAGCTGTGAGATACAGCAGAGAGCTGATCATTCCTCTGTAGAGAGTCACATCAACAGGTTTCCCTTTGGAATCCTTGTCAAGTGACAGAGGAGGAGCCATTGGAGTCTTCATCGGTGTACAGGATGTGAGATCAAATTTCTTCAGCATCTCATGTACATATTTACCTTGGTTGATAAAGATTTCCTTTTCAGATTGCTTGATCTGAAGTCCTAAAAAGAATGTTAGTTCACCCATCATAGACATTTTGTATTCAGATTTCATGAGTAACTCAAACTTTTCGCATAGTTTGGGATTGGTGGATCCAAAGATAATGTCATCGACATATATCTGGACAAGAAGGATATGCTTAGGATATTTCTTTAGAAATAAAGTGCTATCGATCTTACCACGAACAAAACCTTTGGAGAGAAGAAAGGTTGAGAGGGTATCATACCAGGCACGAGGAGCCTGTTTTAACCCATAGAGAGCCTTGTTTAACTTGTAGACGTGATCAGGGAACTTAGGATCTACAAAGCCAGGAGGCTGAGCCACATATACTTCTTCATTAAGTTTTCCATTCAGAAAGGCATTTTTGTGGCCATCTGATAAACCTTGAAGTTCATATGTGCTGCGAAGGCTAGGAAAAGTCGAATTGCTTCGAGCCTAGCCACAGGAGCAAAGGTTTCATCGTAATCAATGCCCTCTTCCTGCCTGTATCCCTGAGCCACAAGGCGAGCCTTTTTTCGAATGATCGTACCAATCTCATCAAGTTTATTTCGAAAAATCCACTTAGAACCAATGATAGTACGTTTTCGAGGCCTAGGGACGAGAAGCCAGACATTGTTTCTGATGAACTCTGCTAGCTCTTCCTGCATGGCTGAGACCCAGGCAGGATCACGCAAGGCATCATCTATTTCTTTAGGTTCATTTTCAGAGATGAAATTAACATAAAGACAGATGTTACCAGATTGACATCGAGTTTTAATCCCAGAGGAGGGATTACCAAGAACTTGATCAATAGGATGATCCTTGGTCCATCGAAGAGCAGGTGGTTGATACACCTGTCCTGAAGTGGAAGCTTCATTTACTGATGGATCAGGGAGAAGATTAGTAGGAGTAGGCTCACTAACAGTGGTTTGAGAAAAGTCTTCACTGTTAGTGGGTTGATCAGGTTCAGGTGGTGTGACTTGGGTAATGGGGTGGCATTTATTATAGGAGGTATGGATATTTGAGAGGGTGGAGTAGGAGGATCTTCTTCAAAACCATCAGGAAGGTCTTGAGGAGTTGGATCAGCAATGGGAATATCAGAGACTTGAAAGAAGGAGTCAGCCCACTGATTTATTTCAGAGTTATCATGAGGGTGAGGAAAGGTAGGACCCGATTCATCAAATCTAACATGAATAGTTTCCTCTATGGCTTGTCTTCGTTTGTTGAACACACGGTATGTTTTAGAAATAGAGGAGTATCCAAGGAAGATTCCATCATCAGACTTGGAATCGAACTTTCCAAGGTTATCTTTGTTGTTCAGGATGTAGCAGACACAACCAAAGATATGGAGATGTTCGATAGAGGGTTTCCTGTTACGAAAGAGTTCGTAAGGAGTCCTTCTGAAGCGTTTGACTATCAGAGATCTATTCTAGGTGTAGCAAGCAATGTTAACAGCTTCAGCCCAGAATTGAGTGGCAAGGTTGGCTTCACTCAACATAGATCTTGCAGCTTCGATCAGGGTTCTGTTACGACGTTCAGCAACACCGTTTTGCTGAGGTGTTCTAACAGAGGAGAAGTTCTGGGAGATACCTTTCATATCAAAGAAGGTTTCCAGAGTACTGTTTTTGAACTCAGTACCATGGTCACTTTTGATAGAACGAACGGAAAGGTTGTTGAGCTTTTCCATCTTCCTGACGAACAGGATGATTTCTTCAGGAGCATCACTCTTGGATCGTAGGAAGAATACCCAAGTATATCTGGAATATTCGTCAACAATCACCAGAGTATATTTCTTTCCACCAATGGATTGGACATTAACAGGTCCAAAGAGATCCATGTGGAGAAGTTGTAGAGGAGAGCTAATGGAGGATATCTGCTTGGACTTGAAACTTGCCCTGGTCTGTTTTCCCTTTTCGCATGCAGAACAAAGAGACACCTTTGTATAGCGAAAGTTAGGAAGACCAACAACAAGATTGTTGATGCAGAGTTGATTCAGCGTCTTGAAGTTGAGATGAGAGAGACGCTTGTGCCAAAGCCAATTTGTATCAGTAGAAGCACGTGATACGAAACAGAAGTTATCAGTGGAAGTATTCATGTTGATGATGTAGATATCAGCTTGTCTAACACCATTGAGAATAACTTCCTTACGTCTGTTCTTGACTTTGCACTTTTTCTTCGAGAAGGAGACTTTGTGATTCTTATCACACAGTTGACTGATGCTAAGAAGATTGTGCATCAGGCCTTCAACATAAGCAACTCTTTTGAAGGTAGTTACTCCGTTGGTCAGGGTGCCATAACCTCGGGTTTGGCCTTTACCGTTTCCACCAAAGGTCACTGCAGGACCTCTTTCTTCACGGTAGTTAGAAAGGACAGATTTAGAACCAGTCATATGTCGAGAGCATCCACTGTCCAGATACCAGATGCCCTTATCCTGTAAAATTTAGAGTTTAAGTTTTTCTTGGTACCCATAGGACTATGGATCCAGAAGTATCAGTAGGACTGGTGGAGTTAGTGGCAGCCTTTACTGAATTACCAGTACTAGAGGCTGGAGTCTTGACTGAGGGGACAGTCTTGACAACCTTCTTTCCTTTGACTGAATTATCAGTCTTAGGAATTTTCTTTACCTTAGCTGATTTTTCAGCTTTGGTAGCATCAGGACACTTACTCGCAATATGGTCATTTAATCCACAGTGATAACATTTGCGATATTGAAAGCGTTTAGTGAGGTCCAGGAAGTCTTTGAACTTCAAATGAGCAGGACCAGTACCAAGTATGCCTTTAGCATTGGACAGAGGAGGAATTGGTTTCTTCTCCATGGTCCTTTGCTTTAGGTCAATCTTCAGTCTAGGAGTAGGATTCTGAGAAAAAGATTTTGATCCTGATACTGAAGGACCACCACCCAGAACTTTGTTCTTGGGTTTAGGATTCTTGGTCTTTAAAGGTGTAACATTCTTGGCTTTTTCTTTGCCTGTATTCTTTTTGCTCTTAGGAGCACCTTCAGTGTGTGTGTTAGAAGAAGAAGAAGGGATGTTTTCAGGGGAATTAGGATCAGGGATAGAAGAAACAAACATTCCAAACTTAAGCATGGAACGATCAGGTCTAGTACATCCACTAGTGAATCCCAGACCTTTCTTGTTTTTAACATTTCTTCCTGAGGCTAATATTTCATCAACCTTCTCAGAGGCATCACTCCATCCTTTGATGGTGACTTTTTCAGCATTAAGCTCAGCCAAGGCTCTTTCTTTGGCAGCAAGAGCCTTTTCTCTCTCGATACAGAGAGTCTGATTAACAGTGACCTGATCCTTATAACTTTCTTCCAGAATGGTAAGTTGTTTTATCTTTTCTTGACACTCTCTGAGTTGATCACGAAGATCAATGTTCATTTTCTCAGCAGAGGTTTTACCATTCAGGGCTTTATAGAGATCAAGGGTTACAAGGTCAAGCTGAGTTAAGCTTTCAAGAGGGACAATAGGAATTTTTACCTGACTGGAAGAATCAGTCGCAGAGGTGGAAGCTTCAGGAACTTCAGTAGGAACCTCTTCAGGAACCTCTTCTATCTTAGCCATAAGAGCTAAGGTAGGTTCTTCAACAATGGCCATCAGTGCCACTGGAGTAGAGTCTTCCTCATCAGATGACTCATCAGAGGAGACGTCATCCCAATCGCAGTCTTCTGCGATAAGACCTTTACCTTTGCGCTGAAATTTTATCTTCTTGTATTTTTCCTTCAGGCGCTGGTATTTGGGGTTCTTAGAGGAAGATTTGGCAGAAGATGGAGCAAACTGACTTTTCCTGTACCTGCAATCATTAGCAAAGTGTCCTTTGCCCTGACAGTTGTAGTAGATGGCAGTAGCCTTATCAACAGGATCTGATTTAGGCTTGTCAGTTATAGAGAGAGGTTTCTTTTTATGGAAGTTTCCCTTTTTGGCAAACTTTTTAAAAGATTTAGTTAATAAAGCAAGAGATTCATTGAATTCAGGATCTTCTGACATGTCAGAGTCAGAGGATTCTAATTCAGTAATTGTTACAGAAGAAGTGGCAACAGGAGTAACTGAATCAGAGACCAGTGCAACAGTGTTACTTTTGGGCACTTTAGTATCTCTTATGAGATTCTTTTTCAGTTTCTTCTGTTGTTCGCGGTTTAGAAGAATACCGTACAGCTCACTTAAAGTGAGTGTCTTTATGTCTTTGGACATAGTTAAGCAGGAGGTGTAAACTTCCCAATGTTCAGGAAGGGCTTCCATGAACTTGGTAACCACCTCAGAGTTGGGATAGACAGTACCGATAGTCTTCAGATCAATCAGGAGACAGTTGAATCTCTGATGTAGCTGGGAGAGAGTTTCATCCTTCTGATGAATAAAGCTTTCATACTGGCGAACCAAGAAAATCTTTCTTGATTCCATGAGAACAGCAGTACCTTCGTATTGGACACAGAGAGTGTCCCAAATTTCTTTGGCAGAGCGAAGGTGACATACAGAGTGGAAGACGTCATCAGGGAGTGACATGGCAATGAGAGATCTAACCTTAGTGTCAATGTTGACAAGGCGTCTATCTTCCTCATTCCAGTCAGTCACTGGCTTCACCAGTTCCCTGGCGGGTATAGCAGGTTGACCGTCAGCAGCAGGAATAGCATGGACAGGCTGTGTAGGCACATGTGGTCCATTTTCCAGAAAGAATGGAATCTGGGGATCAGAACCAGATAGAAAGAGTTCCATCCTGGTTTTCCAAAGAGCAAAGTTGTCCTTGTTAAACCTAGGAGGTTTTCCAGAAGAGCCGGTATCAAAGTAGTTATCCTTAGCTTGAAGAGCCATGGATTAAGAAGAGAGGATCACAAGATTTTTCTTAGGAAAGAAAATGAGAGCTTGTATCTGCTCTGATACCACTTTTGGTCCCAATGAGGTGACCTTCAAGTAAGGATAGTGTATGGGATTATAGAAGGGGGGTTGAATATAATCACACAAAATTTCACTTTTAAATTCTTGTTGTATTAACAATATGAATTTACAGATTGTTGCGGAAATAGAAAAGACAATAAGTCTAAACTAAACAATCTAAGCTTTCTTTCACTATGCACTAAAGTGAGAAGAAGAAGAAAAGAAAGAAGATAGAGGGAATAAGAAAGAAAGGATTAGGGTATTTTTGGTTGAAGAAAAAGTATGGAGAACATCTCTTCAAGTCCTATTTATACCCAATGCATTAAATGCATGCAGACTCACTTTTGTGTACGTGTCACAATGTAAGTGGTCCTTTGTACTATTTACTATAAACAAATACTCTTTGCATGGTGTGCAAAAGAGGAAGTGTGTAAACAGTTGCCTTGAGGTCTGATAAGTACGGAGGGAACAGTAAAGTGACTGTCCTTATGTACTTGTGTGTCAGTAAAGGCGGATAATCCTTTTGTGCATTAGACTAAGACATTACACCAATCCTTCAGGATCAGGATACTGATCAGTGAGTAGAGTCCTGAAACTGATGCTGTTCAGGGTCACTTGTATCCTGATGAATCTTCAGGATGTCATACGATATTGAGCAGCCTGCTATCACTGAGTTCCGTCTTCAGATCACGAGCATGCTGTTCCTGTCATCAGCTAATTCTTCGACGTCGCTGATGGTTCTTTGAGTATGATCTTGATGTCTTCAGGAGGTCTTCACTTCAGTGGACAGGATCAGTAGACTGCAGAACAGACTCGTTCGTCTTCTGATCCTGATCCTGATCATTATAAAAATAAGTTACAGCATAAGTAACATGGAATAACACATAACAGATTCAGTGATAATTCCTCAAGCTATAACAGAAGTAAAACCTATTCACTAAGTAAAGATTCAGGATCATTATCATTTCATCAGGTCTTAGGAGAGCTGGATCAACAGTTATGTTTGGCAAACTAGGTGATAAGGTAGTTTATCACTGATAAGATAACCCGCATTAAAATATGCAACCGTCAGCCCGATCAGTAAGAATAAGCCCGTTTGATCGGTTGCGAGCCAGAAAGCGTACCCGATGACTGATAAAGTAACTGATGACTGATAAGTTAGCTGATGAATAATTTGTGTTTGACAAAAACTAGCCGATAAGTTAGCTTATGACTATAAAATGACACAAAAAAAACATGCTTAAAAATTAGTAGTATAAAACTTAGCAATGGTATATTAGAAATAAAAAAATAAAAAGTCTCATAAATGACCAAAAGGTTAGTTAAAGTAGATTTTCAAAAAGTTAGCTTATAAGTTAACTTATAAGCTAACTTATGGTCATCATAAGTTAAACTTATTTTTACCACACAATGCCTAAGAGGCTAATGTGATATGGTGCAAAATGAAATATGGTGGTTTGGTGATTGTTGAGCATGAAATCAAGACTCTGAATGGTTAAGAGACGTCCACGATACCAAATTATCCAGAGGGTTTTGGAACTATTAAAAGGCATTCCATTTTTTTGCCAAACAAGATTCACTTCATAACGATTCAGAGATTGCCTCTTAATGGAACTGTTTGGAGGTAAAAAAAACATAAGATCAATGAATTTCATTAGTATCATTAAACGAACCTTATGTTCCAAAGAAAGTGTCTCATATATATACATCATATGATGCAACAACTAATTTTTTTGGTTTTCCACTTCTTCGGCACATTTACAAACCTTATGTGATGGGAAAATTTTTCATTCACAATGCATGCAGACAATACTATCTATCATACTTGGGAATCTTCGTTGATCTCCAACATTGAGTAGTCTTGATAAATCATCTTTGTTAAACTTTTTAGGCGTACTCATCACCAAAACATGGGAGTTTCTACTTCTGCACATTATTATATATTGTCTATCAATGTTGTGGTGGAGTGGATAAGGCTTGGAGGTTCATAGCGCCTAACCCGGGTTCGAATCCCTCCATGCTCAACATGTGAACATTTACAAATAGGCATGTTTTACCCTTGATCTTGCCGATGATTAGTCGGACCATAGGCTCGAAAACACCGGCGGAGCCAACATTGGCCCAGTATTAGCACTGGACCACCCTAAAACTTTTAGTTTAACTATATATCTATATGGTCAGCATCTTAATTTATATTTACTACATCCATAATTAACCCACAAGTATCTATATGGCCAACAAGTATCTCACTATCACAATTCACAAGCCCTCAACAAGCGTCCCACACTCTCACTCTCACTCTCACTCTCACATATTTAACCCACCTACCCCCTCCTTCTCTCTTATATATATATATATATATATATATATATAGGGGTGGGTTCAAATGTGAACCACTTTTTGGTTGTGAACGTGAGGACAACCGAGAGCGCGACACGTGTCGGATGACTAGGCGCCACGTCAAGTCCACGGCGGATGACTAGGCGCGATTCATGGGAGGACATTGAATTAAAGAGGGGGACCACACTTAAAGCCGTCACGTGTCGCGCTCTCGGTTGTCCTCACGTTCACAACCAAAAAGTGGTTCACATTTGAACTTTCCTCTCTCTCTCTCTCTCTATATATATATATATAGATGGAGTTATATATATTGATTATTGAAATCCTCACCACTTTATTTAAAAAAAAAGTCTCATTATCTGATAGTATACCTATATTTGTTCTCTTTATATATAGGGGTAATTTCATGTATACCCTTAATAAGACTCCAAATATCATATTTGTCCAACTTAAGTTACAAATATCATAAATGCCCTTATTAACCTATCAAAATATCAAATTACCCAAATGACCATTTTTATTAATTTTCAGTCATTTTTAAATCAGCTTTAATGATAAATACTAATTAAATGACTATTATACCCCTTTTAAATTTAATCATATTTTAATATATTTTTTGGTAAAGAAAAAGTCATAACATGAATAAAAAACCCTTCATCCACTATTCGATCAATTTCTGCCCTAGCTTTACACCTTCAAGCAGACCGCAGAGATAGCCTACGATATGGTACTCCGGCAATGTGAAATCTTGTTTGTTATATGTTTCGCTCAGATTTATTTTGTGAGGTTTTATTTGTTTATGGATCTAATAATTTATCATGAAATGATTAGTTGCTATTATATTTCTTAGCCAACAAGAAGTGAATCCAGTGATGCCATTTGATGAACAATCTTATGACACTTACACGTGGTTATCATCAAATTCAAGCCAAGGGAGAAGATAGATGATGTGGCAAAATTATGTGGAGATTTCTTATCTTGTGACTCACCGATTGAGACTATTCTGTGCATCATCTATTGACCCAAAGGCTAAAGCAACAAAACTGATTTGCATTTCTGCTGTTGTATGACAGCATCTCGACGGACGACAAAACTGGTGCAGCAAATATTCAAAATTAAAATTAAATTTAGTGTTTTTAATATTAAAATTGGTTAATATAAGCATTTGGATAGATATGATATTTTGATAGATTAGTGAGGTTTTATATATGATATTTGTAATTTAAGTCTTATTAGAGGGGAGGGGTATAATAGTCATTTGCCTCTTTTGATAATTAAAAATTAATAAAAATTAATAAAAATAGTCATTTGGGTAAATTTGATATTTTGATAGGTTAATGAGGGCATTTATGATATTTGTAACTTAAGTTGGGCAAATATGATATTTGGAGTCTTATTAAGGTATACATGAAATTATCCCTTATATATAAAATATTGTTTAGAGATTATGCTCTTTGGTATTGAAAAGCAATATAATTTTATAGGATAGTTTATTTTAGCTAACATGTTTTTAGGACATCTCAAATTAATATGTTCTATTAGAAAATATTATATACATAGAGGAAAGTTCAAATATGAACAACTTTTTGGTTGTGAACGTGAGTACAGCCGAGAGCGCGACACGTGACGGCTTTGAGTGTGGTCCCCCCTTTAATTCAATGCCCTCCCATGAATCACGCCTAGTCATCCGCCGTGGACATGACGTGACGCTTAATCATCTGCCATGTGTCGCGCTCTCGGTTGTCCTCATGTTCACAACCAAAAAGGTGGTTCACATTTGAACCCACCCTATATATATATATATATATATATATATATATTCATAAAACATAATAAAGCTTATTTATTTTAGCAATTTTGCCTTAATGAGTTATAAGTTTGTTTATCTCATTAAATATATATTTGTATATAAAAACCTTAACAAATTTTCATTATTTTTTGTCGGCATCAAGGACCACCCTTAACATAAATCCTAGCTCCGCCCCTGCTCGAGAACCCTTCCAAAAATACACTATCTACAAAGTTCATGAGAGTTTCTCCTTTCGTGGGCCTTGTAACCCCACTCATTCTCAAGATATGTTTGTACTCGTACAAATTATAATTAGGTATTTTAAACTAACTAGAGTATAATAATTATTAATAAAAGTATAATTGAAAAAAACTATAAAATGTTCCTAAACCGCTACTTCCGCTAGCATTTTAATAAGCTAGCCATGGTACATGTTTGAATGGACTAACTTATAAGCTAGCTTATTTTTGCCAAACAAAACCTAAGCATCAAAGCCCATATTATAATTAATATAAAAATAATAGAAATAGGGTTTCGAAATTGTTAGTTACAAAATTCACGATCGTCAAATCCAACTATGAAAAAAAGACGATGTGTGTTCTTTACCACAAGGTAATAATGTACAAATAAAAATTGAAACATATAATAAGTTAATCATGACGATCTAATTTAATCAAGCAAGAAGGCACGGACAACTTTCAAGTATAGTTGAAGTAACACAATCATTAAAAACAAGTCTAGATGATATACGGTTGTCAAAAACAATAACATGTGATTGTTTTCACTCAAAACATTATAAAAGAAAAAAAAAGTTTAAGGGTGGTGTTTGGGAGTGCTTATCTACTTACTTTTAAAAAAGCATTTAATTGTGTTTTCAAATAAGTAGATCATTTTTTACTTTTTTTTAAAATTGTTTATTTGCATTTTCAATCCGTGATAAACATTTTTATCCAAACACTTAAAACTGTTTATCTGCGTTTTCAACACGTGATAAATATGTAAGGAGAAAAGATAAGCAATCCCAAACACCCCCTAAATGTAACGAGTAGCTGTGAAGGAAAAACTTACATGAATTGATTGATAGAGTTGAAAACTATTAAAAAAACCGACTTGAGATGTTGACTTTTCAAGTCGATCAAGTTTACGTGCTGATAACGTGTTAAATGAAAACCAAATAGAACAACAGTAAATAGAGATGATGAAATCTACATATTCTCATTAATCAAATGTCCTTTATATAGGGACGAGCTACAAATAGATAACTATGAGATACTTTAGTTATAATTTAACTCTGAACATTTTCTTCATCGTATCTCTATTGTCATATTTTTTAAATGATGACAAACTTATCTTACAACTTATTTAAAATATTTTATCTAATATAAGGCCGTGCATATCAAGAGCCGGGATTGGGCGGGCTCAGCGGCTTCGGCTACGCCTCCAGCGGGCCGAGCAACTTCAGGCTTGGACGGTTTTCCCACATCGCCTACCCGTTGTGTTGTGTGTCTGGTAATGTGTTGTATTTAATTAATTAAATAGTTAAAAAGTGAGAGGGTTGGGAGGGTTCAGATATTTCAGAAGATTTATTGTGATTTTATAGAAAACCTTATATGAAAATGGGGTTGGAAGAGCTGTAAAAATAAGGGGGTATTTAGTTCATTTCAGGGAATGAGAATGAAAATGAAAATGGGAATGCAGGAGAATGAGAATAGTAATGAGCATTGCATTGATGTTGTTTGGTTAACCCAATATAATCAATAAAAATCGCTTCATACTAAAAAACTATGTTTTCTCAACTTGAAATACAAAAAATGTTTCATTTAACATCTATAGATGAAACAATGTATGGAAAAAGAACCAAGTAGAAATAAAAACTCTATTCCCCCCAATTTGGTCAGGAATGAAAATTAATGGATCTGCAGGAATGATTCCATTATATAATATCAAACTTCAAACCAAACAGCAGTTTTCATTATCATTCTCATTCCTAACCCCTCAATACTCCCAACCAAACACCCCTTAAGAGTTCTGCTGCTTATAGCCTAATTTTGACTTTGATGGTCTAGCAACTCAATTATGAATCTTTTACCTTTTATAATAATTTCAGAAAAAATATCTGATGTATAAGTACTTATATCCAACAGTATTATTTAGAATAACCCATAAATTTTTTTCTTTATTGAAGAATATTGCTCTACTTTAGATTCTCATGTCACTAAAAGACAAAAAGAAATGCCAAGAACAAGTGAACCACAAACACTGTGTTCCTTGGTTTCTAGAAAGATAAGATAATATTTGATTTAAATAGATAATTAATTACATTTGTGTCCGAATGGAATGAAGTGAGATCTAAATTTTGTTAAAAAAAGGGTTAATAACTTATTAGGGTAATAAACTATTCGTTTTGTACAAAAAATACCATTGAATGTTTTTTTGTACTCGATATACCATTGAACTATTTTTTTTTGTACACATTATACCATTGCAACCGGGAATAGCCGGTTTTGACGTCGATTTGTACACATTATACCATTGAACTATTTATTTTGTACACATTATACCATTGAACTCTTTTTTTTGTACAAATTATACCATTAACCTTTGATATGCTTACAAAAAAGGTGACAATTCCTTAAACATATGTTTTATGCATACATTGAAATTGAAATATGATTTCCATAAATCGTCTTGAAAGAGTGTTGTTACAGAGCTTTCGGGTCAACCCAGTGAGGTAATCCTCTTCGTCGCTTTCTATCTCGGTGGAACCCATGACGAACTCTACCGGAGAACTCAGATGCGACCCGAACCCGTAAAACCCAGTGGAAGAGCCCTTGTTGTTGTTGGTGGTGGGTTTTTCCTTTTCCGGCAAGAAGTCCGTGAGTATGTCTTCGTCGTTAAGGAACTCCGGTGGAGAAATGAATTTTAGTATGCAAAGGAGAATTGGGGAGTGGTGGAGGAGGAGGGAGGTGGTGGTAGTGGTTGTGGTAGTGGTAGTGGTGGTATCTTGAAGAAAGTCATTGCCACATTTTTTGTAAACATATCAAAGGTTAATGGTATAATGTGTAAAAAAAAAAGAGTTCCATGGTATAATGTGTACAAAAAAAATAGTTCAATGGTATAATGTGTACAAATCGAGGTCAAAACCGGCTATTCCCGGTTGCGATGGTATAATGTGTACAAAAAAAAATAGTTCAATGGTATATCGAGTACAAAAAAACATTCAATGGTATTTTTTGTACAAAACGAATAGTTTGTTACCCTAATAAGTCATTAACCCTTAAAAAAATACTGTAAGTTAATAAAAAAATTATTATGAACATAAACGAAATTGTATTTGAATAAAAATTGACTGAATATGCTAAATTATTTTGATATTTTACTTTAAGGCATTCACACCTCAAAAAGTATTATTAGAAAGATTATTAGGCTATCATTACCCCAATCCTTTCAACCATCCACATCAACTTTTTTCCAACCCTCCTATTAACCCTCTAAGGTGTGTTTGGTATGCAGACAGGATATGACAAAACATGACGATAGGTGTTTAACGTTTAATAAAACATGACATGACATGACAAAACAGAATATAGACAAAAATAACAATAAATTGAAAATTATAAGAACTAAAGTTACACCTATCGTCATGGTTGGTCACACCGTTTGATGGACTAAAATCTTGCCAAGTAATGTAATGAAGGTGCTGACTTTCACCAATAAGCGTTTACATGGCAAGCATTTGAATAAACATGAAGGTGTCGATTACCAAATTCTTATCGGGTACTTCTTATTGGCAAGAGATTCATCTTTATTTTCCTTATTGTTTAACATTCTTAGCTATAAAAACATATTATTGGCAAACATTTTAAAGCCGGTAACAGTGACGGATGTAAAGCAAAGGGATAGGGGGCACAAGCCCCATCAAACCCCAAGAAATGCCCATTTTAATCAAAAGTTCCATATAAAACTAAAAATATCCTTAAAATTACCATATGGGCCCCATCAAATTTAAAGGTAAGACACCAAATCTAGTTTCTTGGCACCTCATTTCCAACTTTTATTTTCAAGATTGATTATTTTAATAATTAATTAATAAATTAAAATCCAAATTCTTTTCTAAATTTCAATCTTTTGAAATTATTTAATTCTCTTATTGGTTTAGATGAGTTATTCAGTTTCAAAAAAATTTGACACCTTTAGATGTGCTCTCAATAATAAAAGTTTTTGGATCCGCCACTATCGATAAATGCTTATTGGTTAAAAGTTTTTGCCACACTTACCTGATAAGACTCTCGGTCCTTGTCTTGTCTCTTACCAGATAAGTTTCTCAATCTTCATCATGCTCAATCAATAAAATAAAGATATTTGTAAACACCTAGTAAATAGTAAATGATCCTAACAAATTTTATTAACATGAAGTGGACTCCGTATTTTGTCATTCCTTCTATATGGACATGCTTTTAACCAAAAAAAAGCTTCCATAAATTATAACTCTTATATATCTAATAATTTGTATTTTACAAATATTATACCCCTAGAATTTAAGAGTTTTATATAAATATAAGTAAGGAATAGTTATTCAAAGCATATTAAACTATCCTCAAAAATTTATTGTGTATATCTACCTATCAAAATTGTTTTTTAATGTATCAAACTTTATTTCTTTTTGCTATTGTTTATATCAGATGACTTGCTACCGGTTGAACTGATAAACCATCGGTGGAGATCGTCGCAGGAGACGCAAAACCATCGCCAGAGCTCACCCGACAACCGTCTCTCCACCGGCAACCATCTCTCGGTTCCATCACCGTCGATACCCATCGCCATCGAGAACCGTTGCCGTTGAGAACCATCGCCGTCGTCGAGAACCATCGCTATGCCGTCGAGGAACACCACCCAAAACCATCGCCACCCATAACCACCACCAAAACCATCCCCCAAAACCATCGCCACCCAGAACCACCACCCATAACCACCGCCGCCTATAACCACCACCCAAAACCACAGTCGTCGAGAACCATCATCGCTGCCCAAAACCATCGTTGTTGCCGTCCAGAACCACCGCCGCCTAAAACCACCATCGCCACCCCCAGCACCTCCGACCACCGTCCCAACTGCAGGTGACCGGTTGATGACCTGTTGAACCGGCCACGATACACATAATAGCAAAAAAAATAAAGTTTGATACATTAAAAACAATTTTGGTATGTGGATACACACAATAAATTTTTGGGGATAGTTTAATACATTTCGAAGAATTATCCCCAATATAAGTATATAACTACCATTTCACCCTTCCATCCCTCTTGCCACATTTTACTCTCACTCTCTTCTACCATTCTATCCCTACGAACCCTTGCAATGGTCATTATTTCACCTCTACACCTATTAACCATTTAAAAAAGAAAAAAAGAAAAAAAAGGAAGAGATAGACAAAATTAGAGAGAGAGAGAGAGAGAAAGAAAAGGAATTCTCCTACGAGGTAGGTTTTCTTCAAGCTGACGGGTAGTGTGGCGGTGTTCACTGCGACTCCGCTATGGCTTCCTCGCAGAGTAGGGCGCCACACCGCACACCCTAACAAGAACAAATAAGTACATATGAATTAACCCCAATGGGGCAGCCTACCAGTTAAGGCTTGTGGAAGGTGTAACAACCAATCCAAGTTCGAATCGGGGGGTGAGCAACCATGGGCCACTGAGTATTAATTCCAGGAGAGCATGTCTAGTTCTCAGTAAAAAGTGCCAAGAATGTAGTCTGACCAAAGTCTAGACGAACCTTCTTTAAAAGAAAAAGTACATATGAATTAT